>JACEFZ010022645.1:0-12369 GCA_014155875.1 Cepaea nemoralis
CCCATTATTATGAATATGAATAATAAGAAATTTTTAAAAAATTACCTCTGGCCTGTGGTAAAGAAGAGGAACTAGACATTAATCTTGTCAGTTCACCAGACAGCGAATTCTGACAGCACCTGTATACAGAATGACGTCAATTTTGACCGCCACATCTGACCCACCAGCCACTTAGCGTGGCGGTTATTTGTCACAGGATGCAAATAGACCCAGTGACTGCTGGGATTTTATCTGCGCCGGACGGTTAAGATAAATCAAGGCTGAGACGATTTTTGTGTCCTTTTATGGTATATTAATGGGCTTACGCTTTTTTTTCTAATTGCGGTGTAGTGCGTTCGTACCATATGTCGGCAATTTGAACTTGAAAGTTGACTCTTTGTCCTTGACTTGGGGACGTAAATTACAAAAACCTCAGAATTCGAGGGGGGCACCGGTAATAGGGAAGTCTAACTGATATCAATGCATATCCTTTACAGGACTTAGCTGTCAACACCAGCATCTTTCAGCTGTATGTTGATTTCTTGGCAAGATTACGCTTCGTAGTTTGCCATTGCTTTCTGAGCGGCCGGCTCACATACCCCGTAAGTTACCGATGCGATTCGAACCACTGCTGATTCTCACCGTCATCACGTTACCGACGAGAGTATACGAGATTACGGAGAAAAGTCATAACCTCTAAGCCACGAAGCCGGCCGCAAACTACTAGTAGTAGTAATAGCATATTTGTGGACTACGTGTGAGTTCAAAGCGGGCGACCGCAATAGAAAATAAAAAAATAAATAAATTAAAAATAGAGTATGTCATCTTCTTCCTCTTTTCTTCTTCTTTTTCTTCGCCCTATCTCATAATCCTCTTCTTCTTCCTCTTATATTTCGTCCTCGCCTCCACCTTCTCTTCTTCATAGTCTGCTTCTTCTTCTTCTTCTTCTTCTTCTTCTTCTTCTTCTTCTTCTTCTTCTTCTTCTTCTTCTTCTTCTTCTTCTTCTTCTTCTTCTTCTTCTTCTTCTTCTTCTTCTTCTTCTTCTTCTTCTTCTTCTTCTTCTTCTTCTTCTTCTTCTTCATAGTCTTCTTCTTCTTCTTCTTCTTCTTCTTCTTCTTCTTCTTCTTCTTCTTCTTCTTCTTCTTCTTCTTCTTCTTCTTCTTCTTATTCTTCATAGTCTTCTTCTTATTCTTCATAGTCTTCTTCTTCTTTCTTCTTCTTCTTCTTCTTCTTCTTCTTCTTCTTCTTCTTCTTCTTCTTCTTCTTCTTCTTCTTCTTCTTCTTCTTCTTCTTCTTCTTCTTCTTCTTCTTCTTCTTCTTCTTCTTCTTCTTCTTCTTCTTCTTCTTCTTCTTCTTCTTCTTCTTCTTCGTTAGCTATCAAAATTGACTATATCTATATTCCAGTAGTGATCAAACATAGGATGATTCGCTTGAAGTCTTCACTGGTCACTCAGAGTTTGTCTCCAAGGGCAGCCCCTGTGATCCAGATAGCCTCTATGTGTCTGGCGAACTCATGGCAGTCTTTCTGGACACGCTGTGGTGTTTGCTTTGGTGCTCGTCAGTTGCACGTGGCAGATCCAGTCAGATCCATTCGGCGGAGGTCTTCTCTGATCCCCCAATGTCCTGCTCTGAGCCCCCAATGTCCTGCTCTGATCCCCCAATGTCCTGCTCTGAGCCCCCAATGTCCTGCTCTGAGCCCACAATGTCCTGCTCTGAGCCCCCAATGTCCTGCTCTGAGCCCCCAATGGCCTGCTCTGAGCGCACAATGTCCTGCTCTGGGCCCACAATGTCCTGCTCTGGGCCCACAATGGCCTGCTCTGAATCTGAAGATTCCAGTCTGCGCGTTTCTGCCAAGTTTATTTATGATGTCCTCCAATTGCCGGCTCCTTGGCGAAGGTGTTACAGATGCAATTCGTAATCCCGAATACCGCACAGCTGCGGATGAGTTTGCAGCATACCGCCTTGCGTTGGTTTCGATACAATGGTATGTGTGCCGGTCGTTCAGAAAGCAATGGCAAACTACTGAACGTAAACTTGCCCAGGAATCACAAACAGCCAAACAATGCTGGAGTTGACTGCTTCGTCCTGTAAAGAATATGCAACTAACAAACGTCCTCCAATTCGCCCTCACAGATTGCCTTATTGGTGCTTTTCCCAGCTGAAGCTCTGATACGGAAAGGGCTGCTTGAAGTTTCCTCTAACCTTAGCTTGATCGCATGCCTTTTCATATTCCGGGATGCCACAGTGGGCTGGTGTCGACTAAACGACTGGTGCTGCTCTTGTAGACAGCATTCTGATGGTGTTTTTTTTTTTACTTCATAGGCAATATTCGACTGCTCAAATGTATCGAAACAGTGTTGATTACTCTATTCCAGCCGTTGCTATGCAAACAGAAGGACTTCCTTTTAAATCTTAGACTACCGTGGGGAAAGCATGCTAAACATTGGATAAATATCAATGACTATGTATTTAGTATTTCAGGCAAAGTATTATTCGTTTATTTTGTTCAAAACATTTATAAGTCTGTTGTATGCAGATGACGAGATGGAGCGAAATAATCCCGACACGAAATCGTGCAATATATTCTTTATGACTTCTGTGTTAAGATATTATTCTATTTAGACTCGCGGTTATTTCTGTAACTCTTGTCTGTGTGTTTTTGTTTTTTGTTTTTTGCTTTTAAACGCTCTGAACCGTGCAATTGTTAATTTAAAGCTACGTCATGTTGTAACCACAAAAAAAAAAAAAAAAAAAAAAAAAAAACATAATGTAAATGTGAGTCTCCTTATATTTCATAGTATACAGGATTACAGACCAGAAATTAGACTTCATTGCACAATCTTATCCCAAATGGCTCGGTGTTTTTTCCACAGAGCGGCCTGCCGAAATCGTCACACAAAGCACGAACTCCGTAGCAACATTGATTGTTATTGTATTTTGCATAAGGATTGTATCAACGTTGGTTTTGATTGGGTACAAACATAACGATTATAGCAACATTGATCTTGATTGTGTGCTTGTATAAAGATTGTAGCAACATTGGTCTTGATTGTGTGCTTGTATAAGGATTGAGATACCGTTGATTGTTATTGTATGTTGCATAAGGATTGTACCAACATTGGTCTTGATTGTGTACAAACATAGCGATTGTAGCAACAGCGATCTTGATTGTGTGCTTGTATAATGATTGTAGCAACATTAGTCTTGATAGTGTACAAACATAACGATTTTAGTAACATTGATCTTGAGTGTGTGCTTGTATAAAGATTATAGCAACATTAGTCTTAATTTATATAATTATAACGATTATAGGTACATTGGTCTGGAATGTGTATAAACATAAGGAGTGTATCAATATTGGTCTTCAACGTGTACAAATATAAAGAGTATAGCAACATTGGTCTTAATCTATATATATATATATATAAAAGAGACTGTATGTCCGTCCGTTCTTTATGTGTTCGCGAACGGTCCATGCGATTGAGATGAAATTTTCTACACGTGTTCTTTTCATTCCTGCGCAACTTTCTGTCATAGTTTTTTAGTGTAAAATCGGCTACTTACTTACTAAAATTTAATATTTCATTTTTCATTATAATTTCTATATAGCAAGGGGACTTAACTCTAGAAAAGTTATTTCAAGGGGCATAACTTTTAATAACATTTCTATATACTTTATAGTCATGTTGTTGCATCTTTTTCAAAGATTTATAAACTCTTTGTCTATAGTTACTTACAGCCATATGAGTTATAATAAATAATGATATAATCTTTAAGGCATTTTCAAAGTTTTCATAAAAATAATGCATAATGCATAACATTGTAACTCATCTTTTTATGCTTAAAGAAGTTATCTACAGTCATGTAGGTGATTAAAAACAGTTTTCATTAAAAATAATGGATGGGTGTGGAAGGACATTCTTTTAAGTTACTGTGTGAATTTAATGAGACGCTCCCCGCAAGGAGCTGGGCGAAGCCACGCTGGGTCAGATAGACAGACATACAGACAGATAGTCGGGAACGGGAGCTTATATGACTACTTATGTGAATTAAATGAGATGCTCTCCACCAGGGACTGGGTGAAGCCGGGCCGGGACAGCCAGACAGACAGACAAACAGACAAACAAGCAGACAGACAGACAGACAGACAGACAGACAGACTGATAGATAGATAGATTCCCCTCCAGGGATTGGGCGAAGCCGGACCGGGTCAGCTAGTTGTGTATAAAAACAAATATTGCAGCATTATTGATCTTGAAAGTGTATAAACATAACGATTACAGCAACACTAATTGTGATTGTGTGCTTGCATAATGTGTGTAGCAACATTAATCTTGACTGTGTGTCTGCATAAGAATGTGGGAGCAGATCAGCAAGGTCGAATGGGTAAGAACGCGTGTTCTTAAACATCCGGTGTGCTGATGCCGAGGTTAGGGGTTCAGCCGGACAGCTGGACTAAAATGTTGACCTGTCGTCCTTGATTTGGGGACGTATATTACAAGTACTTACAGGGTATGCGAGCCGGACGCTCAGAAAGCAATGGCAAACTACTGAGCGTAATCTTGCCAAGAACATCACCAGCAGCTAATGTTGTTTGCAACGTCCTGTAAGGGATATGCAACTTAAAAAAAAAGAAAATTACAAGCACCTCTGAAGTCGGAGTGGGTTCGCCTGTTGGCGATGGATACTGGTCGAGGGAAATGAACGAGCTGATAAATTGGCTGGCTCTGCACCCCCTGTAGATGGCCAGCCCATGGATCGTGCCGATGTTATTAACGCCCTTAAAGATATGGCGAGAACAGAGGATTTTGACGCCAGTGATTCCACATCGCTTTCCAGGATGAAAGACCTGGGAGTAAGAATCGGCACAGCCAGACGCGAGAGGTACATCGGGAAAACAAAGCGCCTCGTCAACCAACACAGAACTGGCACTATTAGCCACCGGACGCTGATGCATATGCTGGGGGGAGGATCTGAGCACCTATGGACATGTCCGGAGTGCAACGAAGATACCCCAACTGATAACTAAACTAACTAAACTAAACTAAACTAAACTGTTAATAAGGATAACTAACCCACACGCAAAAGTAGTCCATCACTACTATAAATAGTGTGTGTGGCCTACGCTTGAGTTCAAAGCGAGCGAGCGCAAAATAAAAAAATTGTGGAATACAAGGGTAAACCATCACATTATCTTCCCAAGTTTTGTGACTATTTCAGCAATTACCGAAGTGTTTTACCCAAACACTTTTGCTGGTTGTTCAAGAATCTTGGAATGTCAACGAACGCATTAGGAAGAGCTTGTAGACAAGGAGGTGTTGTTTCTGAATGTTGTGAATATCTTTGGAGTGTCATCATAAATAATAGAGAGTGTCCGGGAGATGCTACTGAAAGTAGAACGGTGTGTGCAATTATAATAAAGCGACAAACGGTGTTCTTTAGTCGCTTAATAAGAAAAGTCGCTTAGGAAAACGTAGCTGGAAATTTCACGCATATATTCACATATATTTACATGCACGCGCGCACACACACACGCTCGCGGGTACCAAAAAAAAACAACAACACCATGGGCACTATGTTACAGAGTTCTCCTGCTCCTCTCCGAGTTATATATGTATATGTAGTAGTAGTAGTATCAGTAGCGCCAGACGTGATGTTCCTGGAGAAGAGATGCACGAAACGGACTGGGGCTCCCTGAGCGCAATCTGATCCAACAAACTGGGGATAGGCGACACAGGCATAAATCGCAGTCACTTAGTGCGGGACCTGCCTCGTCTTACAGATAGGGGAAACTGTGACAGAGATTGTCACTCTCGCATTGGACTATACAGTCACTAGTAGTGCTGTCATGTACCTCCCCGGCAGCACAGCTGTGTAGTCCCTCAGGACTTAAAGAGGCATACTACTACTACTATACTACTACTACTACTACTACTACTACTACTACTACTACTACTATTACTACTACTACTACTACTACTACTACTACTACTACTACTACTACTACTACTACTACTACTACTACTACTACTACTACTATCAGAAGCGCAGTGGCTAGCACGTTTTCATGCCGGCACGGTAGTCAAGGGTTCGAATTCGTATCAGACTATGTTCTCATCATCAAGTGCCCTGCCAGCTGGCGTAGGCATTCATGGCTCTCCACATATCTCGGTCTTTGGTGTTCTGGATCTACTCTGCTGATGATACTCTTCCATGCGACCGTCTCAATCCGTCCAGCATCATTTCTCTTGGTCTGCTTTGCCTCTCTTCCCCTCGATCTTTCCAGTTGTCACGATGTTCTCCAATGCCTCTCTTCTCATCACATGACCAAAGAGAGCTGTTTGTCTCTTTCTTATTGTTGTATGTAGTGTTCTAGTTTCATTAGCCTCTTTCAGGCAATCGTTGTTAGTTACTCTGGCAGTCCAAGGAATTTGCAACATTCGTCTTAAAAACCACATCTCTGTTGCTTCTAAGTTCTTCCAAATTTGTTCATTTACATTAGGAAGAACTTAGAAGCAACAGAGATGTGGTTCCTAAGACGAATGTTCCGAATTCCTTGGACTGCCAGAGTAACTAACAACGATTGCCTGAAATAGACTAATGAAACTAGAACACTATATATTGACTATAGACTATGTTCTAGTAACTGAAATAGGCTCCACGGCCAAAGGCCAACTAAGCTGAAGTGGTTACCATATAGCGCCTTGGGAAGTAAACGCAACCTGGTGTGATCATGATCCCAGCATGTCTCGAATGTGATTGATCTACACAAAAATAGATGAAGCTTGCACCAAATGCCCGACAGCCCACGGAGTTTGGCATCGTTCGCCCGATTTAGACTGCTATCCTCAGTCTACCTGCAGGGCAGCAGGTTGTGTCTCTCTTAGTCTGGTCCCTATCCCAAGAGCTGTCCAATATGTAGTTTATATCCATCGGCATAGCGCTTGGGGTCAGTGGGACACTCAAGCTCCCCCACCACGGCAAGGTGGAGACACATCGGGGGAGCCCACGGAGTTTTACGATGGTCTCTTTTAAGGCACAACTAATGCGGTCTCCGTGGCGATGGCGTTGTGGACGCGATTCGTAATGCCGCTTACCCGCGTTCGAAACAAGGCGGCGACCGATTTGGCAGCAGAGCGTTTTGCGCTGGTTTTAACGTGTTGGTATGGAAGCCGGTCGTTCAGAAAGCAATGGCAAACTACTGAACGTAGAAAACTTGCCAGGACATCAACAACGGCAGTAAAATGTTGGTGTTGACCGCAACGTCCTGTAAAAGATACGCAACTTTAAAACAAAAGAAATATGGTAATAGAAGCAGCGGTCGGCAGACTCGAATGTGGACGCAATACGTTAGCTACACTCGCTGAATATGAAATGTCTGAAACATGGAAGCTGGTGAAACATCGGTCGTGATGAGGATGACTCTTCACAGAACCCGTTACATGAAAGTATATATTGTGTGACTAAATTTCAGATACAGATTTGAATCCATGGCTCCCGGCTGCCAGAAAAACGTGCTACTTCGTCGATAATCCGTCCAAAAACAATCGGTGAAATCCGAAATCGACGAAAACCGAGGCAATTATTTCCATATGAGTCAACGTAAATCCAATTAATTCGTTCTAGGCACATCAAAATACATTTTGTTTTTAAAACACACACACACACACATTATATAGAGAATCAATATAGTGTTTAATACTATCATACGGCCCTAGACTTGTCCGAACTCGCACCTTCGCTGTCCCTAGTAACACTTTGTATGCCAGTGCGCCACTTGAATTTTTCAAACCATCCTCTGCTGGCCTTAAAATCACTAAGTACACTAGCACTCGTCCCAGGCATTTTCTTAATGAGATCTGCCTTCAACAGTCTGGTCTTTTCACACATGATTGCCTCCGAAACAGAATCGCCATCTAATTGGTCTTGATTTATCCAAATTAATAATAATTGTTCGACATCTTCAACTGTTTGCGATCTCTGTTTCGTTAGCACATTCTGCCTTTCGCTACATCAGCCTCCTTATATAGCTTCGTTTTTTTCGCCACAATGGAATTTATCATATATAGCGACTTCCCGTATATGCGGCCGATTTCAGCAATCTCAATGCAGCTCAGGGGCGTCACTAGGGGGTGCGAGGGGTGCGGGCCGCACCGGGTGACACCATCAAGGGGTGACACCAAAATAAAAAAATTGCAAATTTGACAAAGCAGACATAGCAAAATAACAAAAATTTAACTTTGTCCGAGTTTGTGGAAGTTCTTTATTTATGTTTTACCTGAAGTATTGAAGTTATATTGTTCAATTTGTTTTCTTTCTTATGTCCTTATTAACTTTTGATTTATTTTACAAACATTACTATATGCGATTATATATGGTACAGGAACACTCGGAAGAAGACCATGGTGAAAGTCTAGAGGGGTGACACCAAGAGTTTACCGCACTGGGTGACACCAACCCCAGTGACGCCACTGATGCAGTTCTCGTATTTTATTATTGGAAAGTGATGCTCACACAACGAAAAACAACGCCAAATTGAGCAGAAGAACCCTTTGTTTCCGCAAAATTAGCAGCGAGGTCATGTGGGCACGCCGTCGAAATCTGAGGCAACCGACGAAAACCGAGACAAATTTTTCCCAGAAAAAATAGACGAAAACAGAAACCGATGATAACCGAAGGCAACGAAAACCGAGGTTTTAATTTACACGCGCAAAGACGCATTCTCCTTGGGTACTATATTGTAGAGTTTCTCCATTCATTCTCCAAGTTAAAAAAACGTGAGGGGTGTGCGAGGCCGGTAGTGGAACTTCACATCTGTGGAGAAGCATATTTGAACGTTACCAGGCCGTGATTCGACACAGCACCTAGAGGTTGACCAGGTGTGGGTCAATGGAGGCGGTGTCTCTGCGGGTTAGGGACATTCATCGTCAATAGACTCTAACCTAATGCCTAGAAGGAAAGTGAGGGGGGGGGGGGGAGAGAGAGGAGAACTGAGGGATATAGACACAGACAGACAGGCAGGCAGGCAGGCAGACAGACAGACAGACAGACAGACAGACAGACAGGACAGACAGACAGACAGACAGACAGACAGACAGACAGACAGGACAGACAGACAGGACAGACAGACAGACAGACAGACAGGACAGGCAGACAGACAGACAGACAGACAGGCAGACGGGCGGACAGACAGGCAGACAGACAGGCAGACATACAGAAAGACGGACAGATATATAGATAGACAGGACAGGCAGGCAGGCAGGCAGGCAGACAGACAGGCAGGCAGACAGGCAGGGCAGCAGACAGACAGACAGACAGACAGACAGGCAGGCAGACAGGCAGTCAGGCAGACAGGCAGGAGGGCAGTTTAGATAGATAGATAGATTAGATAGATAGATAGATAGATAGATAGATAGATAGATAGATAGATAGATAGATAGATAGATAGATAGATAGATAGATAGATAGATAGATAGATAGAAACAGAAGAAGATAGAGAAATGTATAGATGTAATCAGAGCGTGAGAGAAAAGAGAGAAAGAGAATGAGAGAGAGAGAGAGAGAGAGAGAGAGAGAGAGAGAGAGAGAGAGAGAGAGAGAGAGAGAGAGAGAGAGAGAGAGAGAGAATGAAACCCTTCACGTCTATTTAGAGTTCAAGCGGACTGTTATAATTACAGCAGACGACCCACTGTGGATGCACTATCTTGACTGTCGCGAGCGGTTGAGAAACTAGCGGGAGACGGGCTGGACATCCGGGAGCTTGGCCGAGGGTGGGTGAACACCCCCGGCATCAGTCGTCCCCGAGTTCGCGGCAAGCGACTTTACTTTGGCGAAGTTCGTGTGAATCCTCGGACTATTTAGTCGCAAATACGCTAGGAGTAACATATTTCTAAAAATACTTATAACCACCAATTTTTCCGGAGTTCCTGATTTTCTTACACCTTGCGGATGTTCGTGATAATAGCAACGTAATAATATTCATTTAGAAACATATAAGGTGTTTGCAATATAAAATTATTAAACAGAAAAGTCTAAACGTTATATATCATTTCCAGTTGAGAAAGGAAATTAAGTCCTGATTGTTAAATAAACAACTTAAGTTATTTATCAAAATCTTGAGGTACTGAATTAAGGGCAGGGTATTTATTAGATGAATCAAAAAGTACTACGTCAATACAATTGCAAAAGCGAAATTACGGGCACACAGCTTCAAACGACAACAGATTTACAAGAACGTATTTGGTTTTTGTGTGAAAAGTGTCTGTAGGAGATCGTGTTGCAGTTATTTTCTCAAAGGTAAGTTGTTATCTTTCCTTTTCCCCCCTTTCATCCTCGATCTCTCATAGGTTGTCATAAAAAGAGGGGTTGATTTATTGATTTGTTGACTGATTTAGGAACCGACATCACAGCATTCCCATAAGCGCTCCGTCCACATCCTCAGCAGCCAGCGAAGAGTTCCAACACCAATAGTACCAGTAGCAATCTGATTATATGTCCGTCTCGCCTTTCCTCTGAGCGTCGTGGGTCGGCCAGATCCCCTCGTCACTCCTCGCTGCCTTATTCTTGTCAGATCATGATGATCCATTTGCTCCTCCGAGGTATACACGTGCTCCCACAAGGCCGCAACCACGTCTGCCTTGTCATGCATCAAAAAGAGGGGTTTTAAAGACAATGAGGACCGACTTCATTGCACCTGGTTTTATACCACATGGTTCGGTCTCTTTTCGCAGAATGTCTTGTCAAAAGTGTCACACGAAGCACGAACTCCGTATCTCCAGCGACGATACAGAGGAGTCTCCGAGAAAACTGCACTCGTGAGCAGAATGGAATAGCCCGGAATCGAACCTACAACCTTCGGATCGTGAGGCAGGCGGCATAATCATTTCGTCGTGAAGACTTTAAAAAACAAGTTTAAAATACAAAAGGATCGACTTTAAATGTACCGGGTTTTGTCCCATAATGCTCGGTCTCTCTGCACAGGACGGCCTGCCGAAGCAATATTTCATAAGATGAATAGTATTCTCTGCAATTTATCTGTGTCAATCAATATGAGGAAAAGGGTTCTTAAAAGGTATATTAATCCAATCCTAATGCACGGAAGCGAATCATGGATAATTAGAAGACAATTGAGGAAATTATGTTACGGCTGCTCTGGTGGTTCTTCTCTCCCCCCCCCCCCCCCCTTTCCTCCCCACACACCAATAGAAGAATCACGAGAACACCGTGGACGGATAGATAGAGTAATGAAGAGAAACGTGAAAGAATTTAACTCACAACACAGAACTGGTTACTAGCATAAGAAAGTACAGTCGTCAATCTTTGGGCACGTCACGAAAAGGGGAGGGTTGGATTTATGTTGTCACAACGGGAAAGCTGAAGGGAGAGACCAAGAGATAAGATGTTGGACAGTTGATAAATTAATCATGGAGAAACTTTGACAAATTAGCATGGAGACACATTAGTATCAGACATAAATGGCAGTACATGAGACAAAAGGCTGTGGGCAGACATGATCATCAACGCCCACACGGCATGGAGTATAAGATTGACAGTACAGGTGACAGGCGGCTGTGGACATCATGGTCACCAACGCCACACGGCATGGACTAAAGGAAGAACATAGTCCTTGTGGAGTTCTAAAGCTGTCGTTGAAGTCATCAGATCAAATAAATTCGAATAGGTAGTTAAAGTTGTCAGTTCGTATAATTTCATTGGCATACATTCCCATACTCTCATCATCCTCATCTCACCATAATCTCATCATCATCATCTCATTATAATAATCTCATGACCATCGTCTCATCATCAACATTATCTCATCATCGTCATCACCACTATCTGATCATCATAATAAACTCATCATCATCACCATCACCTCATCATCATCATCATCATCATCATCATCATCATCATCATCATCATCATCACCATCACCTCATCATCATCATCATCATCATCATCATCATCATCATCACCACAATCTCATCACCATAATAAACTCATTATTATTATCTCATCAGCACCACAGCATCTCATCATTACCATCTCATCACCATCATTTCGTCACCATCATCTCATCATAATCATCATCTCATCATCATCTCATCACAATCTTCATCTCATCCTCATCAGCTCATCATCATATCTCATCATAATCTTCATCTCGCATCATCATCTCATATCATTATCTCAACATTATCATCTCGTCATCATCATTTCATGATAATCTTCATCTCACCATCATCATCTCATCTCATCATCATCGAATAGAGTAGTTAAAGTTGTCAGTTCGTGTAATTCCACCAGCACACATTTTCTTCATCGCCATTATCATACTCATCTCATCATCATCATCTCATCATCATCATCTCATCATCATCATTTTCATCA
>JACEFZ010022646.1:0-12678 GCA_014155875.1 Cepaea nemoralis
TGGGTCATAAGTATGGCTGTCCTCTGAGACACAGACATTCAATCGGGCATGTGTCCTTAGTGACTCAATGAGTATGCTCAGGATGAAAGAGATGGGGTGGGTCTGAAGAGAGTGGCTGTTGTCTCTGGAGCAGTCTGGGAGGGCAAAGATCTTTGTGCTAGGGCATGCGGGCGTACAAGGGAATGAGCAGGCTGACAGGCTTGCAGGTAGGGCTACTGTGGAAGGCGGACGAGCCATGGACCAGGCAGCCATTTTGAATGCTCCACGAGAAGTAAGTCGTTTACGAGAACCAAGCGATGACTGGGAATCTACAACCCTGGTCAGGCTGCGAGAACGGCAAGTTAAAAGAGGTGTTGCCAAACAAGAACACTACGCTGGAAGCCAAAGAAGAGTAATAAACCAATACAGAACTGGCGTCGTGAGCCGCTACACGCTGCGGGATTTACTGAGGAGGCTATCCGAGCACTTATGGACTGAATGGTTCAATGTGCAATGAGGATGATCTGTCGACTAACTAACTCACATTGTACATTGACAGCAGAAATAAAACTACGAGTCTTTTGACCGATGACATTTGACCTAATCCCAGCACTTATTGTCCAGGTTCGCCTTCATGGGTGGCATCGTAGGATACCCCACCGTCCCACATTGTGACATCTGTGTCAGTGCCCCCCTCCGATATACACCCCATGTAACCCACTCAGAACAATCATGTGCTTAATGGTTAATGCTCCTTCAGGAAGGCAGAGGTGATATAAGGACATTTCCTGCCATCCCAGGATGCTTCTACTAATGAAGAGCTAACATACTGTGTGGGTTTACCAAAGGAGTCATCACATTTTGCACACAGCCGCTTATCTTCACTTCTGTATATAGGGCTTCCCATTCATTGTAGGCACTGAGGTCAGCATGGATAACCAGAGTCAATCACGTGTGGCGCTAGGGTCAGCTTAGATAAACATCAACCATGTGTGGCACTGGGATCAGCTTAGATAACCAGAGTCAATCATGTGTGGTAGTGGGATCAGCATGGATAACCAGTGGTGGCACTGGGGTCACTAAATTTAATGGTAGGAAGAATGGAGGATACCACACTGCCACATAATACTGGGACCTGATACCACACTGCCACATAATACTGGGACCTGATACCACACTGCCACATAATACTGGGACCTGGTACCACACTGCCACATAATACTGGGACCTGGTACCACACTGCCACATAATACTGGGACCTGGTACCACACTGCCACATAATACTGGGACCTGGTACCACACTGCCACATAATACTGGGACCTGGTACCACACTGCCACATAATACTGGGACCTGGTACCACACTGCCACATAATACTGGGACCTGGTACCACACTGCCACATAATACTGGGACCTAGTACCACACTGCCACATAATACTGGGACCTAGTACCACACTGCCACATAATACTGGGACCTGGTACCACACTGCCACATAATACTGGGACCTAGTACCACACTGCCACATAATACTGGGACCTAGTATGTGTGTCACTTCACATCACCATGACAGTACCTACTATATGATAACCCCGTTATCTATATCTATAAAACAGAGTGTATGTATGTGGGTGGCTGGCAATGTATTGGATGCGTTCGATAACGGTACATCTGATTGAGATGAAATTTTCTACACGTCTTCCTTTCATTCCTGTGCAACCGACTGTAATAGTTTACCGGCTACTTACTTAATAAAATTTAATATTTCATTTTTCATTATAATTTCTATACAGCAAGGGGACTTTAAAACTCTAGAAAAGTTATTTCAAGGGGCATAACTTTTAATAACATTTCTATATACTTTATAGTCATATTGTTGCATGGTTTTCAAAGATTTATAAACTCTTTGCCTATAGTTATTTACAGGCATTTGAGTTATAATAAATAATGATATAATCTTTAAGGCATTTTCAAAGTTGTCATAAAAATAATGCATAATGCATACCATTGTAACTTATTATACTTAAAGAAGTTATTTACAATCATGTAGGTGATTTAAAAACAGTTTTCATTAAAAATAATGGATGGTGTGTGGAAGGACATTTTTTAAAGTTACTGTGTGAATTTAATGAGACGCTCCCCGCCAGGAGCTGGGCGAAGCCACGCCGGGTCAGATAGATAGACAGACAGATAGTCGGGAACGGGAGCTTATATGACTACTTATATGAATTAAATGAGATGTTCCCCACCAGGGACTGGGTGAAGCCGGGCCGGCACAGACAGACAGACAGATAGTCGGGAACGGGAGCTTATATGACTATGTATATGAATTAAATGAGATTCTCCCCACTAGGGACTGGGTGAAGCCGGGCCGGGTCAGACAGACAGACAGACAGATAGTTGGGAATGGGAGCTTATATGACTACGTATATGAATTAAATGAGATACTCCCCACCAGGATCTGGGTGAAGCCGGGCCGGGTCAGACAGACAGACAGATAGACAGACAGATAGTCGGGAACGGGAGCTTATATGACTACTTATATGAATTAAATGAGATGCTCCCCACCAGGGACTGGGTGAAGCCGGGCTGGGTCAGCCAGTCAGACAGACAAACAAGCAGAGAGACAGACAGACTGATAGATAGATAGATCCCAGCCAGGGCCTGGGCGAAGCTGGGCCGGGTCAGCTAGTATATATATATATATATATATATATATGTTAACCCCGGGACTGCCACAGGGATCTGCAGTCTCACCGGTGCTCTTTAATGTGTATACGAGCAAGATTGGAAACCTAGAAGCACCAGGGGTTGGAAGAATACTAACATTTGCAGATGATATTCTTGCATATAGGCAGGGGAGAGATAGGGAGCAAACAGCCCAGGAGTTACAGGTGACAGTAGATAAAGTGATTGACTGGTGCACAGAAATGAGTGCTGTCATCCACCCGGAAAAGGCGGCTGTTTTGTGGTGCTCTCTGGACAACAGGATTGTAAGAGCTGATGTCCCAAGCCTCGCGATAGATGGTAGAAATGTCAGCAGAGAGAACAAACTGAAGTATCTGGGGATCACATTTGACAGGAGCCTATCCTTCAAGGACCATGTGGAGACGGTCGTGACAAGAACTCAAAAGGGACTCAATGCACTTAAAACTATGGCTGCAATGGACATAGAGCAGAGAATGCTTTTCACACTATACCAGCACTTGATCCTCTCAGTAATTGAATATGGATTAGGTCTGCTCACTGTCTCAGAGAGTCAGCTGGTGAAGTTAGAGCGCATACAGAACGAAGCTATGCGGGTCATTCTGGGATGCACTAGAGACACCCCAGTAGTGTGTATGCGTTACATCCTTGGTCTGCCGACTGTTGCTGGTAGGCTCAAGGTGATGCAGGCGAAGGCATACCTCAGAGTAGCTGCAGACACAGACCACCCACTGCATGAGGCGCTGGACGCAGTTAAGGGTCAGCGACTGATAAGAGGGAAATCATGGATGGCTCAGGCGGAGGATACGATCAGACAGGTGTGCCCCTTGGAGAATATTAGGCATAGAGAGGAGTGGGTCAGAGTGCCAGCGGAGCAGTCAGACTTGTGCAGAGTTATAATCACATTAAGCCGGGAGTGCAGGGAGTGGCCAGCAGGGGCCACGGAAGTGGAAATCCAGCAACTAATTCAGGACAATGCTCACTCGAGTTATGTGATTATCTACACAGATGGTTCGGTGTCAAGAGGTGAGAGAAGTGGCTGGGGGTTCATAGCCAAAGCTAATGGTCGATGTTTGGGGCAGGAGAGCCTGGCATATGATACCACAACATCCAGCTTAAGAATGGAAGTGGAGGCAGTCACTGCGGCTCTCCGCTGGATGGAGAATATGACACACACACACATCGTGATTGTAACTGACTCAGAAAGCATTCTGACGAGGGTGAGGACGGGCAGACTTCGTGCGGAGTGGCTTGCTTCACTTTGGAGGTCACGGGTGACAAGCATCGCCTAGATCTTTTCTCCGGGGCATGCCGGTGTGCTGGGAAATGAACAGGCGGACAGATTGGCTGGCTCTGCAGAACTTGGTGGAGTATTGATACATGACAAGGCAGACGTGGTTGCGGCCTTGTGGGAGCGCGTGCACACCTCGGAGGAGCAAATAGATTACCATGGTCTGGCAAGAATGAGACGAGGAGTGACGAAGGGATCTGGCCGACGCTCAACGCTTAAAGGAAAGGTGAGACGGACTTATAATCAGATTGCTACTGGTACTATTAGTGTTGGAACTCTTCGCTGGCTGCTGAGGATGGGGACAGAGCACTTATGGGAATGCCCCGAATGCTGTGATGTCGATTCCCAAATCAATCAATCAATCAACTATATGATTACTTCCACCATCTTAAATATATGAAAGTCTTGGGTTCATACCAGAATACGATCAGCGTTGCCAGTAATGGGTTGTGCTCAATATTTAAATCTGAAATACCGAAACAACCAAATAAATCAATATGAAAGTCTGTTTCTTCTGACGATCATACATTAATATATTATTAACTGACAAATTAAAGTTGATAAACAAATTTAACAGCTCAGGAAATATACAAGATAAAATAAAATATATATAACTGATTAATGTCACTGAAAATCCACACACCTGCCATGATGGGATAATTAAAGTGTTCCGCAGCAGGGTCAAGGTTAACCACTTGAACTGATCTCTTCATATTTTCACAATGCTCTACCAGTTTACTACAATAAGTGGACTGCAAAAAACAAAAAACGAGTTAAGTGACATTCTCAAGAACAAGGATATCAATTTACAGATTTTGTTGACTTACTGTTAAGATGCCGAAATAATACTTACTAGAAACTAATTTCAGGACCATCCAAAATGTCTTGACCTCAGGGATTCAAGAAATCAATCTGCTGTAAGCAGATCAGCATGGCTGAATAGATAAGAGCGCATGTTCTTAAACATCCAGTGTGCTGATGCCGAAGTAAGCGGTTCAACCCCTACACCGGACAGCTGGACTAAAAGTTTGACCTGTCGTCCTTGACTTGGGGATGTAAATTACAAGTACCTTTGAAGTTGGAGTGGGTTCGCCTGATGGCGAAGGACACTGTTAATAGGGAAAGCTAATCCACATGCAAAATTCAGTCCATTACTACTATAAATCTATAATACTATAATATACTACAATATACTATAATATACTACTATAATATACTACATGATGATGACTACTATAAATAGTGTGTGTGGACTTCGCTTGGGTTCAAAGACAGCAGGCATTTTTAAAACATCTGCTGTATCATACAACACATTTCCCCCATATTACAGGCATATTAATGCCATTGTTGTTTCTAACATGGTCAATAGAATAATCACTTCTACCTTTATTCCTGCTGAAGCATAGACCCTGAATGTCTTATCATGTTAAATACTACCATTCATTACTAGTTCTTAGTTGTGTACTTCTTATTTTGTCCTTTATCCCCCAGGCGCTGCTGTCACTCTAGTTATTTAACACGTCAGCATCACAAACAGTTGTTTAATATGTCAGCATCACAAACAGTTGTTTAACCCTTTAGCAGGTGAAAGGTCCGTTTCCGTCCTTATCCGTAAACGGGCAAAACGCCCCAATGCGCCTGTGACTATTATGCATTGTAAAAACGCGAGCACTCGGCTTTCTGATACTTCCGATGGCTACTTTCGCTTTCGCCAATAGCTTGACAATGTGGCCACCATTTGCAAGCGCGTACTATGACTTTGAATGATTTTTTTAAAAATAGTTTTCGGGATGTTTACGCTTAGTTATTCACAATGGATTTCGGCGATTCTTCAAGTGATAGCCGGGATTTCGCTGGGTTCAATTTAAGTGACATTGAAGTGACAGTGATCGTGTTACTTTGTGTTAGCAGTTGTGAGTCGGACTTTAAAGAAAGTGATTATGAGTCTGAAAATGTGTTTGTAAATTGCCGTTTAGATGACTGACAGTCACAAACAATATGCTGTATTTCGTAAATAGTTGTGTTCATGTATGGATTACCGGAAACAATCACGTGAGTAACATATTCTTCATATTTTACCTTCATTGTGTTGTTTATTTAATTAAAATCGGCTGACTGACACCTTATTTGTGATGTTTTTACTAACGTAACCTGAAATTTTACTGAACCTGAAAAAATCTTGCCCGTTCAGGGCTAGAAAACGGACAAGCGTCTGCCCGGTAAAGGGTTAATATGTCACCATCACAAACAATTTACTTTCTATTTTTGTTAGAACACAAACACAGATTTCTAAGACACAGTGTCAAACAGGCTGACTTTACATCATACTTTTCCTCTGTTCAATAATAATAACCATTATCTCTATTGAACTAATTACAGATGGTGTTTCTATACTGAAGATACATTCATATCATGTTCACTTGTATTCCTGGACAAACTGAACACACAGCAGATCTACAGTTGTCTACACCACTAGAAAGCTAAAGGCCTAGTGACTTCTCTGTCAGCTTTTGATTTACATTTATAATATATATTTGTTCTGCCAATCCCATGTAGTACATGCCTTCAGGTGAATGACTTACCTGTGCCTTGGAATATGTTGAGGTGGAGCAAATCTTCATGATGAACATGATCTATCAATCAATCAATCAATCAAACATGATCTATACATAGGCCAAATACCTGTACTCATTTAACTCACAGACTATAACATAGACTGTGACAATCGGAAAAGAGTAAGAGAGAAAGAAAACAAAACAAACCAAAAGGGTAGTCTGATGTTATGACTCATAAAAACCCAACTAGGATAAGTGGGTTCAAAGGAGTGGGTCAGATTTTGTGCAGCAGATCAACGATCATAGTGTTTCCTCATATACAAATGGCATAATGAACCAGGGTCCCACATACAAAAATTGACTTATAAGATAAATGCAGTGAAAGCATATGGATGTAAATAATGTAATATTTGT
Source organism: Cepaea nemoralis (assembly GCA_014155875.1). NCBI lineage: Eukaryota > Metazoa > Mollusca > Gastropoda > Stylommatophora > Helicidae > Cepaea > Cepaea nemoralis. Next base: position 6,945 of record JACEFZ010022646.1, read on the forward strand.
TACATAGAATTATCATCGAGTATTTAAAATAAGTTTACAAATACTGTTAGAAAAGTATTCAAATCTATTTTGTTATGTCTGTGACATTCTTATAATTAAGTAGAACTAAGGTGGCACACAAATAAAAGTCAATGACAACCCTTTCAGAAGTTTAAAAAAAAAATGAATAAATAATGAAAATAACAACAGATGTAGCAGAGGCTATCCTTAACTCATTAATGACTGCACTGTGTGAGTGTCAAATAACATCAACATATTGAATATTGTGTACCACAGTTGAGTTACATATTGACACATTAGACTTTTGACTCATGATGTTGATATCTATGCAGCCATAATGAAAACAGTAAATATTAGCGAAGTTTAGAGAATTTTTCTATTCTTATCTTCAGATTCTTACACGGAATACAGCATACGAAACATATTGGGGGAAAACGCAGTTATATTGAAACCGGAAATAATATTCTGCGTCTGAGCAGAAGGATCCATCGTGTCAAAAAGACAGTGCATTTTTCTAATAGGATCCATTCATTCAATTATCATGTGACTATAACAAACACCATCTTAGCTTCTGTAAAAGAGGTCAGTCTAACTTTCTGTGCACAGCGATTGGTTGAAATTATCTTGTCTTTGAAATAAATTCAATTATTTGGCAAACCATAAGCAATTTTGTTTTCTAGAGCTTATCTTCTTCTTCTTCGTTCATCCGGAGTTTTTTTTCGGATGTGATTGCGTTGTGCCTGTTTACAGCAGAGCTGCGTTCTTGCGCCGTTAGGCCGACACATCCGACTTCTGCGGGCATTTGTTGACCGGGTTAACCTTCCCGGGGGTTTCTTAGGACGTTTGACTCTCACTGTTGTGGTGTTATCCCCATCCCAGCTGGTCCATATAGAACAGCCAAAGATCCTGGTCAGCCCTCAAGGGAAGGCAGGGGCAGACCATGGGCATTCCCCGCCATCCAAGGAGGCTTCCATACTTGCAGAGCCGATACATAGCGCTCTGGTACTGGGCTCACCCAAGGAATCGTCACGTCCTGCACATGGCTGCTTAGCCTCACTTCCGTATATTGGGCCTTCCGTTCACCATAGGCTGTTCTTCCGGAAACCAGAAGTATGCAGTCTGCAGATGACATCCACACAGTGAGCTTTCGATTCGGACTTTCCATGTAATGGATTTGCTAGCCAAGCAATATTCCATTTCGTGCCACTAGGACACTTTTCCACCTTTTATGAAGCCCACACAGTGGGCTTTTGATTCAGACTTTCCACGTAATGGATTTGCTATCCAAGCAATATTCCATTTCGTGCCACTAGGACACTTTTCCACCTTTTATGAAGCCCACACAGTGGGCTTTTGATTCGGACTTTCCACGTAATGGATTTGCTATCCAAGCAATATTCCATTTCGTGCCACTAGGACACTTTTCCACCTTTTATGAAGCCCACACAATGGGCTTTTGATTTGGACTTTCCACGTAATGGATTTGCTATCCAAGCAATATTCCATTTCATGCCTCTGGGTCTTCATGCACCTTTAAATGTCAACCTGTATATAGTTAAAGTAATCTGCGGTCAACTTTAGCTTGTTGATATCTCCATAGAGCTTGTCCTCAAATGAAGCAGGTGTGGGCCAAATAGTCTTTCTCTGTTCTGCATACGTTGGGCAATCCTGCAGCAAATGTTTTGCTGTCATTTTTCCAGTTCTACAATTACATTCATCGGTATCTCCTATCTTTAGTTTATTGAACAAGTGGTATTTCAGCCTGTTATGTCCTGTGCGGAGTCTGAAGATTGCTACTTGTTCTCTTCGGTCGAGTTTGTAATATGCATCATCCTTCTGATGGCCTGGATGCTCTGATTCCCATTTGGTTCTATAAGTGCTTTTTATCAACCTCTTTGCCTCATTATAGGTTATGTCTATGTCAGGCTGTGGTAGTCGTCCGCCCTCTTTTGCCAGTCTGTCAGCCTCTTCATTTCCAGGTATACTGCAATGTGATGGGATCCACTGTATTACAACTTTTTGGATTTCTGGCATAGACCATGGAGTGCTGCTCTTAGGTCAGTTAGTTCTGTGCTGTTATTGCTCTTCAGTATTGAGACAGCTGACTTTGCATCTGTGAAGATAGCTATTTGCTTCTCTTTATTTTCCTCCATCAGGAGCATTTCTGCTGCAGTTTTCAGAGCCTCTACCTCCGCTTTGAAGTTACTTGAAAATTTTCCAGTTGCCATTGAATGTGTTTTTTTTCGCTCCATTTTTAAATTTAGGAGAATTCCTCCTCCTCCATTCTCTATTGAATTTTTGGCTGATCCATCTGTATATGCATGGGTCCAATTCCTGCTTGGGTAATGTTCTTTTATGTAGTTTAGGGTTATTTCTCTTCTTTCGGTTTCATGCTGAGTGTTCTTTTTCTCAATACCAGGAATGTTTTCTATCATCTCAGGCAGTTGCTGCTGTCTCCAAGCTGGGAACTTGTGTGCATTGTGTATGGGCTTGACTGATGATATGTTAAGAATAGGATCTGACCTAATCCTTCGTTTTGCAGTTTCTACAAAGTTGCTACGCTTCAGTCTTCCCTTTCCAAAACCATTAAATCTGTTGTACATAGGGTGGTCTGTCAATCTTCTAAATTTTTCTGCTTGTTGCTGGGCTCTGCTATCTCTTCTATCCTGCATTGGTTGTAAACAAGTGATCTTTTCTAATTCATTAATAGGCGTTGTCTTCAGGCTTCCAGTTATGATTCGCATTCCTTGATTTTGGACTCTACTTATTTTGTTAAAGTTTGACTTAGCTGCTGTTGCCCAAGCTGCAATGCCATATTCCAGTACTGGCCTCACCCGCCCAGTATATAACTTCTTGAGAACTTTCTCATCTGCTCCCCATGTTGTACCAGCAAGCTTTTTCATGATTGCCATTCTTTGCCTTGCTCTTGTTCGATTTTTCTCAACCTGTGTCTTCCATGTCAGGCGGCGATCAAAGGTGACTCCTAGATAGTTTGGATTCTCTTCATGGCGCAATATTTTTCCATTCAATACCAGCTTAGGTTGCTGAGTTTTAGTTGAGAGGGAGAACACTGTGCATGTTGTTTTCTCCTCACTTATCTTCACTAGCCATGATTTTGACCAGTCCTCTAGCGCTAATAGGGCTTGCTGTATTCTGCTGTTAGCTGTACTAATATATTCTTCAGATGTCCATATGGCTAGGTCATCTGCAAAGGATGATGTGTGTACTCTGGCTGGAAAATTTTCTGTGATGTCGTTTATATATGCTAGGAATAATGTTGGTGAAAGAACTCCTCCTTGGGGGACACCTTGCTCCAACAGCATCATTTTGCTGGTTTGTCCTTGTACTTTTGTCCTGGCAGTTCTGTTCTCAAGGTAGTGGCTGATCCATTTGTACATTTTCCCGCAAACATGCATTTTTTTGCAGTTTTACTTTCAGTCCTTCCTTCCATACTTTATCAAATGCTTTTTCTAAATCTATCCAGACTGCTAGTGTGTGCTTTTTCTCTTGGAAGGCATCCTCTATTTCCTGAGCTATATAGGTTATTTGATCTTCAGTAGATCTGTACTTTCTGAATCCTGCTTGGTGAGGTGTTAAGAGTTGGTTTTCTTCCAGATGCCATGTTAGCCTGCCATTGATAATGCGTTCCATTAATTTTCCTACACAGCTAAGACGACTGATAGGTCGATAGCCATTTGGTTCTTCCAGGTCTTTTCCTTTCTTTGGGACTGGTATTAGTATAGCTTCCTTCCATGCCTGTGGGACTATTCCCCTCTTCCAGCTGTAATTTAGGACTGCTAGTAGTTTCTTTTTTGCCTTAGTGCCTAGTCCTATTAGCATTTCATTTGTGATTCCATCCTTTCCTGGTGATGTCTTCTTTTTTAGGGTATTCATTGCCTGTTCCATTTCTTCCATTGTTAGATTTGCCATCATATATTCTGCTGCTGTCTCTGTATATGTATGATGTATCTGTTTGTCTTTGATTGCTTTCTTCTGTTCGGCTGTAATATCAATGTGGTTTGCACTGGCATAGTGTTCCATTAGTGCATTTGCAGCCTTTTTTCCTGTAAGCAAGGCATTTCCTTGTTTAATTGTTATTTGTTTGTTTCTAGGTCCTTCATTGTTCATGGCTTTCACTAGTTTCCATAGTTTGTTTCCATCCCTGTCAAAATTCAGGTTTTCTGTTTTTTTCCTCCAACAATCTCTTGTTGTTTGATTTACTGTTCTTTTATATTTTGCTGAGATGGCTTTGAGAGAGATGTTCGCTTCAGTTGTTTGTTCTCTCTCTGCGGTCTTCCTAGCATCTTCAACTTTGTCCTCCAAAAATTGTAGTTCTTCAGTCCAGTATGGTTTGTAATTTTTCCTTGCTCCTCTTGGAATAGACTCAGTGGCCGCCTGAATTATTGCTCTGTTTAGACTTTCCACCATTTGCTTCATGTTGCCATATCGTGTATTTACGTTTTCACAATATTTGTCTGTTAGTATGGCAAATCTGTCCCAATCTGCTCGTTTGTAATTCCAACGGGGCAAAGGCTTTTGCTCCTGTGGAACATACTCCATATTTATTACAAGCTTGATTGGTCTGTGGTCACTACCTGCTAATTGGTCCAGCACATGGCGATCGATTTTGTGGAGGATGTCTCCTGTGCAGAAAGCTAAGTCTGGAGTAGAAGTGGTAATCCATCTTCTGGAGTAGAAGCTCGGTGTGTCATCCGCTTTGTTAAGTAGATGGAGATTTGAGTCTATTTCCCAGTCCTCCACTTCATCTCCTCTTTTGTCAGTATCTGGGTATCCCCATCTTTCTGAACGGCTATTAAAGTCTCCGACAACAATGCAATTTGTGTCAGTTATTTCCATGTTTGAGAGTGTAAGATCCTTATCTGCCGGGCTATATAGATTGTAAATTCTTATTTTCACGTCCTTTATCATTATATCAACACCTGTAATTTCCGTTTGGTTGTCAGAGATCACAGCTTATCTGATTAATATTAATATATTTTTAGATAGATTTTCAAATTCTGCATATATATATATATATATATATATATATATATATATATATATATATATATATATATATATATATATATATATATATATATATATATATATATATACTCATATAAATCACGGCTGTGATTCTGTCGAAAGCCACACTGATTCGGGGCAGACCTGATCTCCCAGGACTTGAAGTCTGCGCAGAACAATTCTGACAAACACTTTTCCAACAATATACAGAAGTGAGATACCCCTATAGCTGTTGCAGTCGCTCCGATCGCCCTTGTTCTTGTACAGTGTTATGATGCTTGAATCTTTGAAATCCTGTGGGACTTGTCCTTCTCACCAGCATAGCTCTATTAGCTGGTGGATCTGCAGAGTGAGTGTGTCTTACCCACTCCTGTCATGGTGGGAAGTGTGTCCTGGTGGTCAAGAGTTGGTAGAGCCTCTATGGCGTTGAGGGCATCATCCGCTAGTTTGGTCTCACTTGAGTAAAGCTCCAAATAGTGCACTACCCATCTGCTGTTTCTTATCAGTGATGATTTCTCCAGTCAAGGTTTTCAATGGTGCACTTCTTTTGATCACTGGACCACAGGCTTTCTTTATCCCTTCTTACATGTTTCTGATGTTTCCCTTATCACTTGCGATTTGAATGGACTCGCATAACTTGATACAATAATCATTTGCACACTGCCCGGAAGCCCCTTGCACATCCCTAACTTGGACCCCCCAAAAA
>JACEFZ010022647.1:0-12440 GCA_014155875.1 Cepaea nemoralis
CCATGTTTAACATTTTTATGAGACTGCTCATGACAAGTGTCAGTGTATGTGTGTGAGTAAAGTGTGGGGAGATTGTTCATACTAGTTTCAATACTAACGTGAGACATTTTGTATGTGTCTAGATGTGAGGAAGTGTGAGTGTATGTGGAGGATGTGTGTGAGTGTGGGGATATGTGTGGGTGGGGGGTGTGTGGGTGGGGGTATGCATTTGGATGGGTTGGGGTGTGTGGGTTTTGGTGGGTAGTGGTATTTGTGGGTGTTGGTGGGATGTGTGGATGGATGTGTGGGGGTGAAAGTACGGGTGTTGGAATGGGTGTGGGGGATGTGTGTATGGGTGGAGGATATGTGTATGGGACGGATGCAGGGGATGTGTGTTTATGTGGGTGGAGATGTGTGGATGGTTTTGAGGAAGTATGTGTGGGAGGCGGGGTTGTGTGGATAGGGGATTGTGTTGGGTGGATTTGGGATGGAAGGGCCGGTGGGGAGAATTGTATGGTGTGTGGGTTTGAGATATGTGTGCGGTGTGTTGGTGGGGGATGTGTGAATGATGTGTGGGTGGAGGGTATGTTTGTGGTGGTATGGGTGGAGGATAGTGTGTGGTGTGGGGGATGTGTGTGATGGGTGTGGGGAATGTGCGTATGGGTGGGGTATATGTGTGGGTGAGCAGGGGATTGTGGTGGTTGGGGGAAGTATGTGGGGGAGTGTGGGTGGGAGATGTGTGTATGTGGATGGGGGAATGTGTGAGTGGCTTAGGGATGTGTAGGTGGGTGAGGGAGTTGTATGTGTCGGGGTGGGATGTGTGAGTGGGTGGAGGATGTGTGTGGGGGTAGGGGTATTATGATCGAGAGATGTTTGGTTGGGAGTGGGTTGGTGGGGGTGTGTGGGTGCGTAGTGGAGGATGTGTGAGTGAGTGTGTGTTGGTGGACGGGTAGGGAATGCGTGTGTGGGTGGGGAGAGGTGTGTGGTGTGTTGGTTGGTGATATTGTGTGGGTGAGATATGTGTGTGTGGGTGGGGGATTTTTGTGGTGTGTGAGTGGGGGTATGTGGGGTGGATGGGTAAGGGTATCTGTGTGGGTGTGGGTGGGATTATTTTGTGGTATCTGGGTGGGGGATATGTGTGTGGTGTGTAAGTGGGGATGTGTTGGTGAGGGATATGTGTGTGTGTGGTGCGTGGGTTGGGAATAGTGCGTGGTAGGGGGTGTATGTGATGTGCGGGTGGGGGATTAGGTTAAGGCATGTGTGGGTGGGTGGAAGTTGTATGTGTGGGTGGTGGTGGTGTGTGTGAGTGGATTGGGGATGTACGGGTGGTTAGGGAGATGTGTGTGTGGGGGGGGGGGTAGGGACATGTCAGTTGTTGGGGATGTGTGTGTATGGTTTGGGGATGTGTGAGTGGATGTGCGATGTGTGGGTTGGTGGGGGATTGTGTGTGTGGGTGGGGAATATGTTGTCGATGGAGATGTGGCTGGGGGAAGGGTGGTTTGAGGTGTGGGTGGGGAGAGGATGTGTGGGGTAGAATGTGGATGGGGCGTGGGATGTGTGGGTTGGTGGGGGAATGTTTGTGGGTGGCGAGTGTGTTTTGGTTGGGGGATCAGGTGAGGGCAGTGTGTGTGGGTGGGGGATGGGTCGGTTGGTGGGGTATGTATGTGTCCCTTGGTGTGTGTGTCGGTAGGTGGGGGTGTGTATGTGTCCCTTGGTGCGCATGTGTGTGGGTAGGTGGGGGTGTTGTGTGGGTGGGGTGATGTATGGATAGGTGGGAGATGGGCTTCATACCATAGTAATTAGCCTTGTTTATGTTTACAACATTCATTTCACAATGTTTATTTTTCTTCCTATGCAAATGTATAATGCTCTTGATGAACGAAAGACGAGTGATTGGAAGGGCCGAATGTAAGACGGGCCTGCGCGCCCAATTTGTGACAATAATAAAGTTGATTTGATTTGATTTGATGTTTTGATTTATTCTACTTCTTGCTGTTCTACCTTTTGCTGTTCTACCTCTTGCTGTTCTACCTCATTCTTTTGTATCTCATACTGTTCTGCCATTTGCTGTTCTACTTCATACTGTTCTACCTCATACTGTTCTACCTCATACTGTTCTACCTCATACTAATCTACCTCATACTGTTCTACCTCATACTGTTCTACCTCTTGCTGTTCTACCTCATACTGTTCTACCTCATACTGTTCTACCTCATACTGTTCTACCTCTTGCTGTTCTACCTCATACTGTTCTACCTCATAATGTTCTACCTCATAATTTTCTACCTCATACTGTTTGACCTCATACTGTTCTACCTTATACTGTTCTACCTCATGCTATTCTACTTCTTGCTGTTCTACTTTTTGCTGTTCTACCTCTTGCTGTTCTACCTCATACTGTTCTACCTCATACTGTTCTACCGTATACTGTTCTACCTCATACTGTTCTACTACTTGCTATTCTACTTCTTGCTGTTCTACCCTTTGCTGTTCTACCTATTGCTGTTCTACCTCATACTTTTGTACCTCATACTGTTCTACCTCTTGCTGTTCTACCCCATACTGTTCTACCTCATACTATTCTACCTAATACTGTTCTACCTCATACTGGTCTACCTCATACTGTTCTACCTCTTGCTGTTCTATCTCATACTAATCTACCTCATACTGTTCTACCTCATTCTATTCTACCTCTTGCTGTTCTACATCATACTTTTCTACATCATACTGTTCTACCTCATACTGTTATACCGCATGCTTTTCTACCTCTTGCTGTTCTACCTCATACTGTTCTACCTCTTGCTGTTCTACCTCTTGCTATTCTACCTCATGCTGTTCTATTTCATGCTGTTCTACCTCTTGCTGTTCTACCTCATACTGTTATACCTCATACTGTTCTACCTGTTGCTGTTCTACCTCTTGCTGTTCTACCTCTTGCTGTTCTACCACATACTGTTCTACCTCATACTGTTGTACCTCATACTGTTCTACCTCATGCTGTTCTACTTCAAGCTGTTCTACCACATACTGTACTACCTCATGCTGTTCTACCACATACTGTTCTACCTCATGCTGTTCTACTTCATACAGTTCTACTTCATGCTGTTCTACCTCAAGCTGTTCTACCTCAAGCTGTTCTACCACATACTGTTCTTCCTCATGCTGTTCTACCTCAAGCTGTTCTACCTCAAGCTGTTCTATCTCAATCTGTTCTACCTCATGCCGTTCTACTTGCTGTTCTACCTCAAGCTGTTCTACCTCAAGATGTTCTACCACATACTGTTCTACCTCATGCTGTTCTACGTCATGCTGTTCTACCTCAAGCTGTTCTACCTAAAGCTGCTCTACCACATACTGTTCTACCTCATACTGTTCTACCTCATACCTCAAACTGTTCTACTTCATACTGTTCTACCTCATACTGTTCTACCTCTTGCTGTTCTACCTCATACTGTTCTACCTCATACTGTTCTACCTCATACTGTTCTACCTCATGCTGTTCTACTTCATACTGTTCTACCTCATGCTGTTCTACTTCATACTGTTCTACCTCTTGCTATTCCACCTCATGCTGTTCTACTTCATATATGCTGTTTTACTTCATGCTGTTCTATTTCATACTGTTCTACTTCATACAGTTCTATCTCATACTTTTCCACTTCATACTGTTCTACCTCTTGCTGTTCTACCTCATACTGTTCTACCACATACTGTTCTACCTCATGCTGTTCTACTTCAAGCTTTTCTACCACATACTGTACTACCTCATGCTGTTCTACCACATACTGTTCTACCTCATGCTGTTCTACCACATACTGTTCTATCTCATGCTGTTCTACCTCAAGCTGTTCTACCACATACTGTTCTACCTCATGCTGTTCTATTTCAAGCTGTTCTATCACATACTGTTCTACCTCATGCTGTTCTACTTCATACAGTTCTACTTCATGCTGTTTTACCTCATGCTGTTCTACTTCATGCTGTTCTACCTCAAGCTGCTCTACCACATACTGTTCTACCTCATGCTTTTCTACCTCAAGCTGTTCTACCTCAAGCTGTTCTACCTCAAGCTGTTCTACCACATACTGTTCTACCTCATGCTGTTCTACTTGCTGTTCTACCTCATGCTGTTCTACCACATACTGTTCTACCTCATGCTGTTCTACCTCATGCTGTTCTACCTCAAACTGTTCTACCTCAAGCTGTTCTACCTCATGCTGTTCTACTTGCTGTTATTCCTCAAGCTGTTCTACCACATGCTGTTCTACCTCATGCTGTTCTACCTCATGCTGTTCTACCTCATGCTGTTCTACCTCAAGTTGTTCTACCACATACTGTTCTACCTCATGCTGTACTACCTCATGCTGTTCTACCTCATGCTGTTCTACTTCATGCTGTTCTACCCCATGCTGTTCTACTTCAAGCTGTTCTACCTCATATTGTTCTACCTCATGCTGTTCTACCTCATGCTGTTCTACTTTAAGCTCTTCTACCTCAAGCTGTGCTCACTCATGCTGTTCTATCTCATACTGTTCTACCTCATGCTGTTCTACCTTATGCTGTTCTACTTCAAGCTTTTCTACTTCAAGATGGTCTCCCTCATGCTGTTCTCCCTCATGCTGTTCTACCTCATGCTGTTCTACCTCATGCTGTTCTACCTCATGCTGTTCTTCCTCATGCTGTTCTACTTCAAGCTGTTCTACCACATACTGTTCTACCTCATACCTCATATTGTTCTACCTCATACTGTTCTACCTCATGCTGTTCTTCCTGATTCTGTTCCAAGAACAATGTCTCTGCAGTGTTCTGTGTCCATCTTCGTGATGGTTGACTCGTGCCTCTTCTCCCGTCACTGATCTGTCCAACCTCCTGTGACATTTAATTTGCCCGAAAGTATTTAAGTTTCCGAGACATAATTCTGTTTATGAGTTGGTTTTCCCCCGATATTTCAATCCTTAAGAATGTCACAGTTCTTCTCCTAGATCAACGATTTTCTACACCCACGCAAAATTTGTATCGTATAAGTTATTTAAAAAAAACCGCGTTTATTATTTAATGATTACACAATTGTGGAGGCTAAAAATATAGCATCAGATAATAGTATATGTAATATAGCATCAGATAATGGATGGGAAAGAGGATGCAATGGAATCACAGATCATACTGAGAAGGGTGAAGACAGGCATCCCTCGTTCAAAGTGGTATGCGTCATTTAAAATCCGAGCATCCGTTGGATCTTTCCCCCAGGACATGCCGGTAGGTTGGGAAACAAGCAGGCGGGCAGATTGGCTGTGTCTGCACCTCTAGGTGGAATTCCTTGTACACGATAATGTGGATATGGTCAGGGCGTTTTGAGGTCATGTAAATATTGTTGAGGAGCGGATATACATTATGGTCAGAGGATCTGGCTGGCTTTTAGCACTTCGAGGAATGGCCACCGGACACATAATAACATTGAAAATCCTACCACTAGTATTGGGGCTCTTCGCTTATTATTGAAGATGGGGATGAATAACAGATGGGAATGTCTCGAATGCTATGACTTGACTCAAGCCAACTCATCTTAAGCGGATACTAGACAAGAGAACTCAGCTTAAGCGGATACTGGGCAAGAGAACTCAAGTAACACTGGGTCATGAGTGCAGAGAATGGACACTTGGCCGCATTGAGTTTGAAGTGCAACAACTGATCCTAAGTAACACACATCAAGGTGGCATAGTCATGTAAACCGATGGGTCAGTGGTGAGAAACAGAAGTAGTGGTTGGGGTTTATTGCAAAGGCTAATGGACGAGTCTTGAAAAAGGAGAGTCTGGCATATGAGACTACGACCTCCAGCATGAGAATGGAGGTGGAAGCAGTAACAGTGGCATTCCGTTGTTTAGAGGAGACTACTGCAGCACACATTGTATTCATTACGGATTCAAGGAGTATGCTTAGGAATGTTTCATGTGGAATGGCTATCGTCTCTTCAGAGGTCACAGATTGTGAGAATTGTATGGATATTTTGCCCTAGCCATACGGGGGTGCTGGGGGAATGAACAGGCGATAGGCTGGCAGGGAATGCACCTCTTGGTTGTAGATTGCCTATAGACAAATGGGGGGGGGGGTGGTCATGCGTTTTTGGGACCAAGTGAAGAAGGCGGGGGAACAGATTGAGAACCCTTATGTGGAAATAATTTGATTGCGGGTGATCGGTAGGGGTTCTGGAAGAATCTCAAAACTGAGAGGGAAGAGTAGGAGAACTTTAAATCAGATAGCGGTGGGAACGATTAGTAGTATGACTCTTCGTTGGCTGTTAAATGAGAGGACGGAGCACATATGGGAATGTCCTGAGTGCAGTGTATGGATATTCTTAACTTCTTAACTTCTTAACTTAAGGTTCTTAACTTAACTCAACTCAACTCAACTCAACTCAACTTAACTCAACTCAACTTAACTCAACTCAACTTAAACGGATGCTACGCAGTGGTATCATGCGAAAGACAGTATAATCTAAGATCCAGTGCAGTCGATCTTCACTGACCATGTCAGCATATTCGATCTGAATGCAATTACAATATGTGTGATTCGATTGCGATTCTAACGAAAATATATCACTGAAGTATAGAAGTAAAGTATAAAAGTAAATATACTTTCTGGTCTTTTCAAAGTCGTAACCAACAGACCAGACGGAATTAACTGAACGTCTATTGAAAGCTGTTTTGTGTCGAATGATCTACGTGGTATTTTATAATATATTGCTTTCTTTCCATAAAGCGATTGTTGATTGAGGGCCACATCTTTATATCAAGCACAAATGGTCAAGGACGAGGAAAGACAGAAGAATCACCAGCCTTGATTACAAGGAATCAATGGGCCACCCAGGCATCCGATGCTTTCCTAATCTCACACTACGGCAAGATAAACATTATAATCGATGGAAGCAGCTCACGAGAAACGGAATTGGGTCTTTCAATGGTCCACTTTCTTAGAAGGACAAAGAAGTGAAGAAAAACAGACGAATCTTATGGTGAATTGTTGGAAAAGAGGCAATGTACATGGTAGCCTTATTTGGCGGTGGTTTTTGTAGCATTAGACAATTCTAAGGCGGTACTACAGTGTTCTTAATAAACAATATTCATAAATAAATGCATACCTATTCTTTAGCGCTCATAGAAGTAGGAAGTACGAATTAGAGACTAGAGGATGCACTAGACGAAATAAATATTGGAAACTGTAGTTACCGATCGGGATTCGAACCTGTCACCTCCAAATGACGACAGCGCCTCGCTGCTGGAACAAGTGTACATCGACGCATGGCCATCTAGACACCCGGCTGATTGAAGCGTGAATATATCAAATGATGGATGGGATAGAGGGTGAAACTGAATCACGTAACATGCTGAGAAGGGTGAAGACAGACGTGCTTCGTGCAGTGTAGCATGCGTCAATTTAAAAAAAAAACCTTAAAATTCCTGGGTGTTTAGTTGGTCATGCTGATGAATATAATAATGAAAAAACAAAAAAAAACAACAACTCACAACAGGGATTGGAAAAGAAGCAAAAAAGAAAACTCACATATATTAGCTGATAGATCGGAGTAAATAAAACTCTCATAATATTACTAATAAGGAATTAAACAATAAATAAATAAATAAATAAACAACTCAAAGAATAAGGACTGACGTAGGGAAATAATGAAAACCAACATGTTAAGATTAAGAGAAGGAAGGAACGACAGATAACTCTGAAAAGGAAACCGAGAGCCTTTCATCAGTGGCCACCCCTTCAGACGCACAGACAAGGGGAAGCAATTGCTTATTGATCAGGACCAAATTTCCTACATTTGCGGATTCCTGTTTTGTCGCAGTGGTAAAGAGAAATAAAAGATTTTCTGGTGTGACCAAACTAAAGATGCGAGTTTATATGAGTACGTCTTGGTTCCCACTTAGAGTTTGATGACTGCTCATTCCGTTTTACAACCAAAGTTCCCTCAGTGTCCAGTGTAACAGGTTCCCCCTTTTATTACGATATCATACCATACCAGTTGCGAAGAGGCCAAATTAATCCTTCAACCTATCCTGCCAACAGCTTTAATTTGCCGAGATTTAATTAAACACTTTTCCACTGCGAGGCCGTCCCACAAAAACATTCTGCTGAATCTTTTATAGCCGTCTTTTCAAAGAATCACGGAAAGTTGATAATAGAAACCGAGCAACACATACACAAATCATTATTATAAATTATCTCGTTAAACAAGATTTATCTCCTTACGGGAATAAAGGTTACCGAATTACTAGGGAAGACACTGGAATTACTAGGCCTCCTGGTGAATTGCTAGGCGGCACAATGAAATGATTATCCTACTTATGTTTTAATTGGCAGCGTTGTTAAAAAAAGAAACGTTTGCATCGCAAAAAAGGATAACCAAGATTGAAATTCAGAGGCAAGGGGAAAAGTAGTGGGGGTCTTATCTGTGTTTAAAATATTTATTTGTAAAGCAAAGAAGCGACCTGTTTAACTAGATCCGAGTGCGTAAATAGGGAATTAGCACTGATATTGAAGAAATAAGGGATGGACTTAGGGATTTTAAAAAAAAACAACAACAGAGAATTCACAATAATATTAAAGAAATAAAGAACTGACTGTAATATTAGGAACAACAGCGTATTGACACTGAGATTGAACAATTAGATAATTTACATTGATATTGAACAAATAGGTAGTTTTTCAAATTTTTTTTTTTTTTTTTTTTTGCATTGAACTCAAGCGTAGCCCATAAAAGTGCTATTACTTCTAATGCACTGGACTGATCTTTGAGTGTGGGTTAGCTTTCCCTATTACCAGTGTCTCTCGTCATCAGGCGAACTCTTTGCGGCTTCTGAGGTACTTGTAGTTTACCTCTCAAAGTCAAGGACGGGAAGTCAACATTTTAGTATTGTCGATTGTATATTTCTTCAACCTCACTCTCAATTTTATATTTCTTCAACCTCAGTATTGTCAACTTAATATTTCTTCAACCTCATTATCAACTGTATATTTCTTAAATCTCATTGTCCCTCGCCAGCTAACCGATGTAGGGGTTGAACCCGACAAATCGGCAATAGCACAACGGGAGTTTAAGAATAATCGATCTTATCCTTTCGGCCACACTGACCTAAACTGATGGTGATATTAGAAACAACAGAGTGTTGTGAACGACATACAACAATTAGAGAATTTAAAATGATATTGAAGAAATAGAGAACACACAATAATATTGAAAACAAAGAGAAACAGAATAGGACAAACAAAAGCTGTATTTCAGAAAATTAAAAGTATCTTATGCAATAAGTCACTATCATTGGAGGTATGAGAGTGTTGAAATGCTTTATAGAAACTGTATTGCTGTATGGCAGTGAATCTTGGAATGAAAATCAACAAATTAGGAAGAATTTGGAAGCAACAGAGATGTGTTTCCGGAGAATGATGCGAAATCCTTTGACTGCCAAAGTAACTTACAACGACTGCTTGAAAGAGGCTAATGGTACTAACACAATAAGAATGAGACAAACAACTTTCTTTGGTCATGTGATGAAAAGAGGGGGATTAGAGAACATCGTGACGACTGTAAAGATCAAGGGGAAAGGAGGCAGGGGCAGACCAAGATAAATAATGCTGGATAGATTGAGACGGAGGCATATCAGCAGAAGAGTTCATCCAGAATACCAAAAGCCGATATCTGAGGAGGCACTTGATGATGATGATGACAGTTGAAGCCGGCTCTGCGACGAAGGAGCGACGAACGTAGTTCGTATTCCCGCATACCGCGTTCAAAGCAGAGCTGTGAGCTATTTGGAAGCAGACCGCCTTGCGCTGATTGATTGATTGATTGATTTAAGAACCGACATCACAGCATTCGGGGCATTCCCATAAGCGCTCCGTCTCCATCCTCAGAAGCCAGCGAAGAGTTCCAACCCCAATAGTACCAGTAGCAATCTGATTATATGTGCATCTCACCTTTCCTCAAGCGTCGAGCATCGGCCAGATCCCCTCGTCACTCCACGCTGCCGCATTCCTGCCAGACCATGGCGATCCATCCGCTCCCCCGCGGTGCACACGCGCTCCCATAAGGCCGCAACCACGTCTGCCCTATCATGCATCAATATTCCACCAAGTTCTGCAGAGCCAGCCAATCTGTCCGCCTGTTCATTTCTCAGCACACCAGCATGCCCCGGAGAAAAGATCCAAACGATGCCTGCCACCCGCGACCTCCGAAGTGAAGCAAGCCACTCGGCACGAAGCCTGCCCGTCCCCACCCCACTCAGCACGCCCTCAGAGTCAGCCACAATAACGATGTGTGCGTGTATCGTATTCTCCATCCAGCGGAATTTTCTACAATGGTATGAGTGTCGGTCGTTCAGAAAGAAATAGCAAACTATTGAAAGTAAATTTGCCAAGAAATCATAAACAGCAAAAAAAAAAAAAAAAAATCTGGCTTGACTGCGACGTCATGTAAATGACATGCAACTAACTAACTACAGTCTAGTGTTTACACGCTCGCTTCACACACCAGTGATCCGGGGTTTATTTCCGGGTCCGGTCAAGATATGCACTACTGACGAGCTCAATCGAGAGCGAAACTCGAGTCTAGTGCTTCCACATTGACGTGGATAGGCCTTAGGTTCATATCAGAATACGATCAGCGTTGCCAGTAGTGGGTTGTGCTCAATATTATTAACTAACTACAGTTGAAACCTCATTGTACTGTGACCTGAGATCTTGCCGTTCACACCTCAATCACCTTACCTGCCTCAGGAGTTACATTCTTACTATTGAAACAGTTGTCTCCCCCTTATAGGAAGTGCATTCCGTCCAGGTTTCTCGCCATCATCGCTGTCATCACGTCATCAAGTTTTTAATGTGCGTAGGTTAATTAGTCCAAGTTTGATCTTGTTCACAAAATCTATTTTCATTCCTAGTCTGGTTCCGACTTCTGTATTTATCATCATGTTTATTATCGTAGGAGTCTCCGTGGCGAAGTGGTCAAGCTGTTTGACTCGGGTTCAGAAAATGGTGGGTTCGATTCCGGGCCGCGTCCTTCGGTTCACGATTTACATTTTTCGGAGACCCGTCGCTAGAGCTACGGAGTTCGTTCATGCTTTGTGCGGCGTTTTCCGCGCTGCGGAAAGAGACCGAGCCATATGAGATAAAACCCGGTGCAATGAAGTCGACCCTGTCGACATTTTTTTCTGTATTTATCATTTTGTCTTGCCGTGACATCTGCTACATTCTCTACACCTACCGGCTCGGTGACGAAGTGGTACGGTCGCAAATCGTAATCCCGCATATCGCGCCGGAAACACAGCTGCGGGCGATTTGGCAGCAGACTATCTTGTGTTGGTTTCCATACAATGCTATGAGTGCCGGTCGTTCAGAAAAGCAAACTAGTGAACGTACACGTGCCAAGAGATTACAAACAGCCGCAAAAATGCTGGGGTTGACTGCGACGTCCTGTAAAGGATATACAACTTTAACTCTACACCTACTTCAATGCGGTGGTGGTATAAAAGTTAATCCTCTTATGTGCCAAAAATAAGCCTACCTTGTTCCAGGCGTATTGGTTATCCATTCCTCTGGATCAAACAAGGCAAGGCCGAGAGAGAGGGAACATGTCGTTTGGGCACCACATGTTCTCTGAAGCTCTGCCCAGGCATTGTGATGGAATTTTGGCCAGATTCCAACTCACATACTTTGGTCTGTCAAGACTGTAAGGTGCCGCTCATTCACTCTATTTGCCAAAATAATGGTCGGCTTTGAGTCCCCATCTAGGCAGGATTATTTTGTCCGACTAGTGTTGCTATGTAGTCTACTCAGCTTCACAGTATGGGTACCAGACAATTTTCGGAATGTTCTCAAAATTGCCTGGGAACAAAAGGCGACAAGGAAAGGAACTGGCCATAGAACTACGTATGTCAGAGCCTGAAATATAAAATACATAAAATATAAAATACATGAAATATAAACTTTCATAAAATATAAAATACATCAAATATAAAATACATGAAATATAAAATACATCAGATATACAATACATATAATATAAAATTTCATAAAATATAAAATACACTAGCTGACCCTGCCCGGCTTCGCCCAGACCCTGGTGGGGAGCATCTCATTTAATTCATATAAGTAGTCATATAAGTTCCCGTTCCCATTACCGACTATCTGTCTGTCTGTCTGTCTGTCTGTCTGTCTGTCTGTCTGTCTGTCTGTCTGTCTGTCTGTCTGTCTGTCTGTCTCTCCCTCTCTGTCTGTCTGCCTGTCTGGGGGGGAGGGGAAGGGGGAGGGGAGGGGGGGGGAAAAGGGGGAAAAGGGGAAAGGGAGGAAAAAGGGGGGGGAAAAGGGGGGGAGGGGGGGAAAAGGGGGGGGGAGGAAAGGGGGAGGAGGGGGAAAGGGGGAAAGGGGGGAGGAAAAGGAGGGAGGAGGGAGGAGGAGGGGG
>JACEFZ010022648.1:0-229456 GCA_014155875.1 Cepaea nemoralis
AGTTATTAAGCCTTTTTGAAGCACAATGTACCAGTCTATCGTCTGTCAAGACGGAAAGGTGCCAATGTGTTAGGTATGTCTACAATCCTGTTTCTTGTTTCGGCGATCAAAGACAGTAGAAGAAGCTGATGCAGCGATGAAGTGAATACGTCATACAATGGGCAAGCGATCTCATAGAACGATAGTGTTTATGATGGCACTTATGGGTTAGACCCGTGTGCGGTGACATTGATCCATTGACTAAACTAAACTAAACTAAACTAGAACGATGGTATGACAGTCTTCTAGAACATGTCAGGTGTTCAGGTGCAACTGCTGCAGGTGGTGGCATGCCGCATCCAAGTTTACCTGCCGATCAGGTGTAGTTCGCACCTGCAACACTAACGGAAAGAATAACCATTTGTGCTGGCGAAAACAGAAGCTAGGCGCATCAATGAATTACCTGACATGTTTCCCACGAGAAAGCAACATTGGGCGAGTCATTTCACACAATTCCCCCTTACATTTTCGTTCAGCAATATTTGTCTTTGGAATATAGAGCAGTAGCAGAACAAGACGAACGGTTGCTTGCGACCATATTGGTTTGTGGTCATTTTCCTTTGCCACCATATTATATTTATGCTATTCCGTATGGCGGCCATGTTGTTTTTGTTCTATTCTCTATGGCAGCCGTAATATTTTTCTGCCATTCTGTAGGCGGCCATTTTGTTTAAATACCATTTTGTATGGTGTCCATTTAGTGTTATCCATCCATAATATGCCATGCCGGTAAGCGTGGGCGGTCAGGAACGCCATTTCTCGATCACGAGAGTCGTGTATCAGCACACGGTTCTTTTCTCTACTATGACACGTGGTCAAGCCACCCAGGTATTTACTTCTCTGTCTTCCTCTTGTTCTCTTCCCTTCGATCTTGCCAGTTGTCACCAAGTTCTCCAATTTATTTCTTCTCATAACATGTCCAATAAATTTTGACTGTCTACGTTTAATTTCTCTAATCAGTTTACAATTTTAATTTGTTTCTTATAGTACTTGGTCATTGGTTTTTCTGTTTGTACATGGTATTCTTTGGATTCTCCTCAGAAACCACAATTCCACAGCCATAAGAAGTTTTTCAGTTTGACTGCTTCACATCCATGCAAAAGTACAGGCTCTAAGTAGCACCTCGACACTCATTTTCCTCGTTTCTTTTGACATCTTTTTATTGGTCAGTATGTTTTTCATCTTGCTAAAGGCTACCATCGCCATGGCGATTCCTGTTCTGATCTCTTCAAGGCATCTCCCATCAGATGTTATTACTGTTCCGAGATAATTGTACCGATTCACTTGTTGAAGAATATTCCCATTTGCTTGTATATTACATTGTGGTATTTCGTTCTTCCTAGTGACGACCATAATATGTATCTTCTTCCAATTTAATTCTAACCTTAGTTGTTCACTGTGTGTAATAACCGCATCTACTAATTGTTGCAGATCCTGCTCATTGTCTGCAATCAATACTGTATCATCTGCATATCTAATGTTATTGATGTTTCTTCCTCCACCGATGATCCCATTTATATCTTGTACATTTGTGAAAAATAATTTCTCTGTATAGGGAAAAAGATCTGGAGACATTACACATCCCTGTCTCTCACCTCACTTAATAGGCTGATATTGACCCACCTCATTATCATTTCTTATATCAGCTTGTTGCTTCCAATATATTTTCTTCTAAGTCTAATGTCTTTCCCATCAATTTGTAGATCTGCAAGCATCTCTACCATGTTGACATGTCATACTCTATCGAAAGCCTTTGGGTAGTAAATAAAGCAAAGATGTATATCTTAATTTATTTCTATAGAACGTTCAATTACTATTCGCAGCATATACACAACATTTAATGTTTCCTTGTCTTCTACAGATCCACATTGATCTTCTCCTATTTCAATTTGTATTTTCTTCCTAACTCTTTGCATGATAATTCTTAGCAAAATCTTTATAATGCGACTCATTATACTAATTGTTCGATGTTGATCGCATTCCAAAGCTCCTGATTTCTTTGGGATTGGAATAAATACATTAATACATAATTAAGAAGGTATGTCTCCGATATGATGTATGTGTTCAGCAGTCTGGTGTCTTGATCTATTCCATATTCTTCTAAAGCATTAATCATTTCTGTTGTTTATGTTGTCTGAACTGGGGGTCTTGCCAGTTTTCATACGGTTAAGAACATTCCGAACCTCCATCTTCAAAATTGGCGGCCCTTCATTATTTTCGCATATCATACGGTTCATCTCTGTTATCATCGTAAAGGTTTCTCACATACTCTGACAATACATGTAGAATCTGATCTTTTTCTATTATGATTTTGGCATATTTTGTTTTTAGACAGCCTGCTGATGTACATGTTTTTTTATTAGTAAGTTCCTGAATTCTTTTGTGCATTGATTTGTTATTTTTACTGTTGTATTGGTTTTCAATTTCTATGCAATATTTCTCAAGTCATGCTTCTTTTGCCTCCTTACATAATTTTCTTACTTGTCTGTGAATTTCTTCATATTTAGCAGGATTATTTTTGTTGCGTCTTCTTGTTCACATTAGTCGTAAAATTTTTGCAAGCATCTATTTGTTACGCTCCACCTTCTTTAATTTTGGAAGAGTTGTTTCTGCAGCCAAACTGATTGAAAGCTTCAACATTTCCCATTGATCATCCACATCTTGAAATAGGATCTCTAGATCAAACAATACATAAATTATCTTCTTTACTTCTATGATGAGATTGATTTGTATTTCCTTGTCATTTTTTAATGTACACAGATCATATTTAGTGTTTCCTGTTATATACTTGACTTTCTTTAACTTTACCCTCAACGTAAGTAATCTGTGATCACTGTAACAATCATCATTGGGAACTGTTTTTGCAATTTTTAACGCATTTTAAAACCTCCTGCCAATCAGAATGTAATCAATCTGGTTTCTACTCCTGCTGTCAGAACTCCTCCATGTCCATAGTCTTCTAGGTTGTTTTAATCAAGTGTTTCCTAACATCGTTTCCTGCTCTTTTGCCAATTCTACAAGTCAGTATCCTCTTTTCTTTCGCTCTCCCAAACCATGGTTTCCTACTGTGCATCTATTACCTTAATTTCTTACTTTTGCATTGAAGTCACCCATTATGATATTTATTTCCGAATTTTTACATTTTTTCAAAGCAGACTCTATGTCATTATAAAATTCCTCCCAAACCATGGTTTCCTACTGTGCATCTATCACCTTAATTTCTTACTTTTGCATTGAAGTCACCCATTATGATATTTATTTCCGAATTTTTACATTTTTCAAAGCAGACTCTATGTCATTATAAAATTCCTCCCAAACCATGGTTTCCTACTGTGCATCTATCACCTTAATTTCTTACTTTTGCATTGAAGTCACCCATTATGATATTTATTTCCGAATTTTTAAATTTTTTCAAATCAGACTCTATGTCATTATAAAATTCCTCTACGCTATCTTCACTGGATTCTCCTGTTGGGGCATATATTTGAATGGCGTTTATGTTAAAAGGTCTACCGATTAATTTAACTAGTAGAACTCTGTTTGACACAGCCCAATATCCTTGTACAGATTTTTATATTTGCCGGTCTAAGATAATTGCTACACCTATTTAGTGTAATACCATACGGCATGAAGGTTGTCTTTGTCGTGATTCTGTCAGTGACGGTTGTCTTTGCCGTGATTATGTCATTGACGGCTGTCTTTGTCGTAATTCTGCCAATATTGGTTGTCTTTGTCGAGGTTCTACCAATACTGGTTGTCTTTGTCGTGATTCTGTCATTGACGGTTGTCTTTGTCGTGATTATGTCATTGACTGTTGTCTTTGTCGTGATTCTGTCATTGACGGTTGTCTTTGTCGTGATTCTGTCATTGACGGTTGTCTTTGTCGTGATTCTGTCATTGACGGTTGTCTTTGTCGTGATTCTGTCATTGACGGTTGTCTTTGTCGTGATTCTGTCATTTACGGTTGTCTTTGTCGTTAGTCTGCCAATATTGGCTGTATTTGTCATGGTTCCACCAATACTGGTTGTCTTTGTCGTGATTCTACCAATATTGGTTGACGTTGTCGTTCTTCAGCCAGAATTGGTTGTTTCTCTCGTGATTCTACCAATTTTGGTTGTCTTTGTAGTGATTCTGTCAGTGACGGTTGTCTTTGTCGCGATTCTACCACAGATTGATTGATTGATTGATTGATTGATTGAACTTTATTTTCAAGGTATTACAAATTGGGCACGGAGGCCCGACTATCATTCGGCCCTTCCAACCACCCATCTTTCGTTCATCAATAGTGCATGATACATTTATATAGGAAAAATAAATCATTGTCAAATGAATGTTGTAAACATAAACAATGCATATTACCATGTTATAAAATACATCCCCCACCCACCCACAAAAACCCCAACCAATACAATCACACACCCAGGCACATATACATTCCTCCACACACACACCCATCGCACACACACACAACCCCCACCCACACACATCTCACCCCCCACACATCTCGCCACACACGCACACATTAACGACCCATCCCCAAATCCACACACACTCACCCGCCCACACTTCCTCCAACCACCAACTCACACACCCCCAACCAACAAGCCAAACACACATCCCCCACCTACACACATATTTCCCCCCCCCCCCCCACCAATCTACACATCCCGAACCCATTCATTCATTCATTCATTCATTCATTCATTCATTCAGTAGCATGTCCTTTGCAGAACCTCGCTCCCATAACAACCTTCAGGAAAACCTCTCGATCGTAAGCAAGAGGTCCCGCGTCCGATACATTCATCTGGGGATCATCCGCCACATCCTGAACCCATCTTCTCGTTGGCCTTCCTCTTCCTCACTTCCCAGGCATATACCCCTCCATTATTGTTCTCTCCAAACTTTCGTGACGTTTCAAGTGACCAAAATATTTAAGTTTTCTTTGTTTTATTGTCTTCAATAGCCAACCTTCTTCAATATTCAGCTCTTGAAGTATGGATGCATTTGTTCTTTTCTTTACCCAAGATATTCTAAGAACTCGTCTATAACATTTATATTCAAAGGCATTTACGCGCTGTTAAGCTTGTTTAGTAAGTGTCCAGGTCTCAAAGGCATATGTTGAGATGGGAAAGATGCATGCTCTTAAAAATATAATTTGTGTAGTTCTGTTTGTCATTCAATAATTTATTCAGTTGTTTTAGTCTTTGAAGAGCAATTGATCCATCCATCCATCATGTGCCATGCCGGTAAACGTGGACGGTCATGTTCTGCCATCCCACTCGATCACCAGAGTCGTGGATCAGCTCCGTGTTCCTGTCTCGACCATGCCAATTAGCAATGGCAATTCTTGTTCTAATCTCTTCAAGGCATCTCCCATCAGATGTTATGACTGTGCCGAGATAACAGTATCGATTCACTTGTTTAAGACTATGCCCATCTACTCGTATATCACATTGTGGTATTTCCTTCTTCCCAGTGACGACCATAATCTGTGTCTTCTTAATATTCAGTTCTAACCCTAGTTGTTCACTGTGTGCAACAACCGCATCTACTAAATTTTGCAGGTCCTGTTCATTGTCTGCAATCAAGACTGTATCATCTGCATATCTAATGTTATTGATGTATCGTCCCCCAATGTTGATTCCTTCCATATCTTCTATATTTCTGAATATATTTTCACTGTACAGGGAAAAAAGATCTGGAGACATTACACATCCCTGTCTCACACCTCTTTTAATAGGCTGATATTGACCTACATCGTTATCAATTCTGATGGCAGCTTGTTTCCAATATATGTTTTTTACAAGTCTAAGGTCTTTTCCATCAATTTGTAGATCTTCAAGCATTCCTTATCATGTCGACATGTCTCACTTTATCGAAAGCCTTTGTGTAGTCAATAAAGCAAAGATATAGATCTTTGTTTACTTCTATAGAACGTCTCAATTACTGTTCTCAGTATATACACAGCATTTACTGTGCCCTTGCCTTCTACAAACCCACATTGTCTTCTCCTATTTCGGGTTTTATTTTCTTCCTAATTCTTTGCATGATAATTCTCAGCAAAATCTTCGTGATGTGGCTCATTATACTAATTGTTCTATGTTGATCGCATTCCATGGCTCCTGATTTCTTCGGGATTGCAATAAATATAGAATTACATAATTCAGGAGGTATATCTCCAGTATCGTATATTGCGTTCAGCAGTCTGGTGACTTGGTCTATTCCATATTCTTCTAAGGCATTGATCATTTCTACTGTGATGTTATCTGTACCCGGGGTCTTGCCAGTTTTCATATGGTTAAGAGCATTCTGAACTTCTATCTTCAAAATTGATGGTCCTTCATTATTATTCCGATGATCATATTGTTCTTCTCTTGTATCATCATAAAGGTCTTTCACATAATCTGACCACGCATGTAAAATCTGATCTTTTTCTATTATGATTTTGCCATCTTTGGTTTTTAGGCAACCCGTTGATGTGTGTGTTCTTTTGTTAGTGATGTCATTAATTCTTTTGTGCATTAATTTGGTATTCCGGGTGTTGTGTTGGTGTTCAATTTCCTTGCAATTTTCCTCAAGCCATGTTTCTTTTGCCTCTTTGCATAGCTTCCTAATTTTCCTGTGAATCTCTTCATATTTTTCCTTGTTATTTTTGTTATTTCTTCTTACTTCCATGAGTTTTAAGATGTCTTCCGTCATCCATTTCTTGCGTCCTATTATCTTTATTTTTGGGATGGTTGTTTCTGCAGCTTGGTTGACTGATTTCTTTAATATTTCCCATTGGTCACTGACGTCTTGAAATAATATTTCCATATCGGACAATGCATCGAATCTGTTCTTTACCTCTACGTTGAATTTATCTTTTATTTCCTCACTCTTCAGTGCTTGTAGATCAAATTTTGTGTTTCTTGGTGAATATTTGACTTTCTTTAATTTTATATGTAAATTGCTTAAGATTAATCTATGGTCGCTGTAGCAGTCTGCGCTTGGTATAGTTTTTGCGACTTTTAAGGCATTTCGAAATCTTCTGTTGATGAGGATGTAATCAATCTGATTTCTGATCTTATGATCAGGACTCCTCCATGTCCATAATCTCCTTGGGTGCTGTTGAAACCAGGTGTTTCCAATAATCAAATCTTGCTCTTTTGCCCACTGTACTAGTCTGCAACCTCTTTCATTCTGTTCCCCTAGTCCATACTTGCCTACTATGCATCCGTCCTGTTGATTTCCAACTTTGGCATTCAAGTCACCCATTATGATAGTTACTTCAGAATTCTTGCATTTCTTGAAGGCTTTCTCTAAATCACTATAAAATTCATCAATGCTGTCATCACTACTGTCTGCTGTTGGTGCATAAACTTGTATGACGTTGACATCAAAAGGTCTTCCACTCAACTTCACCAGTAACACTCTGTCTGATACAGTCCAATATCCTTTGATCGATTTTGCTCTCTCTGTATCCATTATAATTGCTACTCCTCGCTGTTGTTTCTCTCCACCAGAATAGATTATTCTATATTCCTCAGATGTCATAATGCCCATTCCTGTCCATCTGGTCTCACATACACCTAACAGGTTAATATTTAATCTTCTCATTTCATTCTTAATGTTATCAAATTTTCCATCTCCACTCATAGTTCTTACATTCCAAGTTCCTACTTTCAATGTTGATATTCTTTTGCACACAGTCGCCTGATGACGGTCTGGAGTCACCTGGTGCACATGACTACCCCTACCGGGCGAGGCTGCTCCTATGGAGCACCCATTTACGCCGTTTCTCTGATTATCGATAAGACTGCAGTACATGATATTCTTGGCATCTGTAAAGAAGGTAGTTTGCCATTGCTTTCCTTCCTAGCAGTGACCATACTGGTCGATGACCGTAGCCATTGTCTCCCAAAAAAGGAGATCCTCTGCCTACCGTCGTGAAGCTGTAGACCATAACCTACAACTATCAGTCGGCTGCTCTTCAACTTCATCCACCACCTACACCCATGGCTTCACGTAACCCTGATCGGGGGGCTAAACGGGTACTCCACCTTGCCCAAGGGTGTCCCGTAGGCTAGCGGAGGGAAGGAGGCACCTTACCTCTCCTTTGATAGGGGATACCCCTATCCCGCCACCCAAGTGAAATTGATATTCGTCGTTTAATTTCTTTCATTGTGTCACCGTTGTTGGTAAACAATGACCCAAGATATTCCAAATTTTCCACCACCTCCAATCTTTCCTCATTAACATATATTTTTTTCTCCATAGTGGTTTTATCTTTATGCATTATCTTTGATTTTGCTATGTTAAGATATAAGTTGTGATTTTCACTATTCAATTGGGTTGAGGCTATTAGGTTTTCTATACTATTTTGAGTTGGTTGTGGATAGCAATACTGTAATATCAGCATTCCGAAACTCTGGTATGTCATGACCACCGATATTTAGGGCATCATATAGCTCCCTGTTTATATCATCTCTTACATTTCTCATTATATTTTCGGAGTACAGGTTAAACAAATAGGGGACAGCACATATCCCTGACGGACTCCTTGCTTGATGTCAAACCAATCTGATGCCTCGCCATCTATTCTAACCGCTGCATGTTGGTCTAGATAGAGCATTCTTATGGGTTGTATTACATGGTGTGGAAAGCCCATATTCCTCATGATTTTCCAAAGTTTCTGATGTTGTACACAATCAAATGCCTTTCAATAATCCACAAAACATGAGAATAGGTTTACATTAAATTCTCTGCACTTCTCTATTATTAAACGCATATTGAGAATATGATCACTTGTTCCTCTTCCTTGTCTAAATCCAGCTTGAACCACGTTAATTTCTTCTTTCTTCTTCCATTTTCTTTCTAAGTATCCCGAACGCACCCACACACAAATCCTTCCTCCACACACCCATTTCCCACCCACACATCCCTCGCCCACATAATATCCCCCACCCACCCACACATCCCACACCTACACACACACACATCCCCTCAAACACACACATACATCCCCACTCATACCCCGACACACACACACACTCACCGACCCACAAATCCTCCACCCACCCACCAACACACCCCCACCTAACCTTCTCCCGACCACATATCCCTCACCCACACAAACACACACCTCACCAACCCACACATCCCTCACCCACCTACTCACAAATCCCTCAAGCACACACATATTTCCCACCCACACACAAATCCCTCAAGCACACACATATTTCCCACCCACACTTCCCCCGCCCACACACATCCCCACTCACACACATCTCCCCCACTCACCCACACATCCCGCACCCACCCACACACACATCCCCACCCAAACACATATCCTTCACCCATATACTCATCCCCACCCATCCCCTTACCCATACAAACTAACCCATTGACACATCCTCCACACACCCACACATCCACCAACCACCCATCCCTCCAACCACACATCCCCACCCACCCACACACATCCCTCACCAACCCACACATCCCGCACACACCCACACACAAATCCCTCAACCACACACCCATTTTCCACCGACACATCCTGCACCCATACACATCCCCACCCACACAATCTCCCCAAATCACCCACACATACCGCACACACCCACACACTCACACATTCTCCACCCACACGCATATCCCCACCCATCCGCCAACCACCAACACATAAACACCAACCACCCATCCCGCAACCACACATCCCCCATCTACTTATCCCCCACACACAGCCCCCCCCCCCCACAAACACATCCTCCACCCACACACATCCCCACCCATCCATCAACCCACACACACTTACCCACCCACACATCCTCCTCCCACACACACCCACCAACCACCCACCCCAACCGCACATCCCCCATTCACATATCCCCCACCCACATACATCCTCACCCACATACATCCCCACTAATCCACCAAACCACAATCACTCACCCACCCACACATCCTCCTCCCACACACACACACACACACACACACACCAACCACCCATCTCCCAACCACAAACCCTCTAACTACACACATTCCCCCACCCAGACACATACTCCGCCCACACACACACATCTCCACCCATCCCCCAACCCACTCACACCCATCCACCCATACATCCTCCACCCACACACCCACCCACCAACCACCCATCCCCAACCACACATCCCCGTGACGATCTACAAGCTGCCATCAACCCCAGCTATATTTTCTAGGCAATTTCACGTTCAGTAGTTTGCCACTGCTCTCTGAACGAGAAGTCAACGTTGAAGTCCAACTGTAGGGGTTGAACTCGTGCCCACCATCAGCGTATCAGAAGTGTCAGAGCGTCGCAATCAATCCCAGAATATATTTGTTGGGTGGGGTGGGGGGGGGGGGTGGGGGGCTGTGTGTGATTTATCAGATGAGGTTAAGTTCATTTGTTTCCAAATGCTTTCTGAACGACCGACACTCGTACCATTGTCACAAATCAACACAAGGCGGTCTGCTTCCAAATCGTCTGCAGCTGATTTCGAACGGGGAAGCCTTAATTCCGAATCTAGTTCGCTATACCTTCAACAGATACACGGACACCAGGGTTGTTATATGACAACACAGACATAACCGGGGTTGTTATATGACAACAAAGAGACACGAACACTAGAGTTGTTATGTGACAACACAGAGATAATCAGGGCTGCTATATGACAACACAGAGACACGGACACTAGAGTTGTTATATGACAACACAGAGACACGGACACTAGAGTTGTTATATGACAACACAGAGACCTGGACACTAGAGTTGTTATATGACAACACAGAGACGCAGACACTAGGATTGTTATATGACAACACAGAGACCCGGACACCAGGGTTGTTATATGACAACACAGAGACTTGGACACTAGAGTTGTTATATGACAACACAGAGATAATCAGGGCTGCTATATGACAACACAGAGACACGGACACTAGGGTTGTTATATGACAACACAGAGACTTGGACACTAGAGTTGTTATATGACAACACAGAGATAATCAGGGCTGCTATATGACAACACAGAGACACGGACACTAGAGTTGTTATATGACAACACAGAGACGCAGACACTAGGGTTGTTATATGACAACACAGAGACCCGGACACCAGGGTTGTTATATGACAACACAGAGACTTGGACACCAGTGTTGTTATATGACAACACAGAGATAATCACAGTTGTTATGTGACAACACAGAGATAATCACAGTTGTTATGTGACAACACAGAGATAATCACAGTTGTTATGTGACAACACAGAGATAATCACAGTTGTTATGTGACAACACAGAGATAATCACAGTTGTTATGTGACAACACAGAGATAATCACAGTTGTTATGTGACAACACAGAGATAATCACAGTTGTTATGTGACAACACAGAGATAATCAGGGTTGTTATATGACAACACAGAGACACGGACACAGAGATGTTCTATGACAACACAGAGATAATCAGGGTTGTTATATGACAACACAGAGACACGGACACAGAGATGTTCTATGACAACACAGAGATAACCAGGGTTGTTATATGACAACAAAGAGACACGGACTCTAGAGTTGTTATATGACAACACAGAAACACGTGGACACCAGGGTTGTTAAATGACAACACAGAGACACGGACACTAGAGTTGTTATATGACAACACAGACATAATCAGGATTGTTATGTGACAACTCAGAGACAGGGACACCAGGGTTGTTATATGATAACACAGGGATAATCAGGGTTGTTATGTGACAACACAGAGACACGGACACCAGGGTTGTTATATGATAACACAGGGATAATCAGGGTTGTTATGTGACAACACAGAGACACGGACACCAGGGTTGTTATATGATAACACAGGGATAATCAGGGTTGTTATGTGATAACACAGGGATAATCAGGGTTGTTATGTGACAACTCAGAGACAGGGACACCAGGGTTGTTATATGATAACACAGGGATAATCAGGGTTGTTATGTGACAACACAGAGACACGGACACCAGGGTTGTTATATGATAACACAGGGATAATCAGGGTTGTTATGTGATAACACAGGGATAATCAGGGTTGTTATGTGACAACTCAGAGACAGGGACACCAGGGTTGTTATATGATAACACAGGGATAATCAGGGTTGTTATATGATAACACAGGGATAATCAGGGTTGTTATGTGACAACTCAGAGACAGGGACACCAGGGTTGTTATATGATAACACAGGGATAATCAGGGTTGTTATGTGACAACACAGAGACACGGACACCAGGGTTGTTATATGATAACACAGGGATAATCAGGGTTGGTATATGACAGCACAGAGATAATCCGTGTTGTTATATGACAACACAGAGACACGGACACCAGGGTTGTTATATGATAACACAGGGATAATCAGGGTTGTTATGTGACAACACAGAGACGTGGACGCCAGAGTTGTTATATGACAACACGGAGATAACCAGGGCTGTTATATACAACACAGAGACGCTGACACAAAGGCTGTGTTATATGACAACACAGAGACGCGAAAACCAAGGCTGTGTGTCAGAGTCTTGCGTAGAGAAAGATAAGTAGCTCGTTTTCTGGCAAGTGTGAAGCGATATCAAACTATCAAATCACACGAAGTGAATATCCGAAACTGTTATTTACAAGCTTTATTTACGCGCTGCATTCATTATCGCACAGACATCGCGCAATGACAATCCATAGCAATCATCACAGCATGAACAATATCAATACAATACATAAGGATACATGCAATCAATATACATATCACTTACAAGCCAAAATACTCAAGCGTTCGAACCAGTCTCCAACTGTCACACAGGCTAGCTCTCAATGCAGATTCAAAACCACTCGCAGACTCATGCGACCTGTCCATACAAACGCCTAACCCGGTCTGCCTGGCCTTTCGTTCTACACGCTAGTTGGCGCTCAAGTCAGCTGGTGTGACCCCTGCAAGGTTCACGGGGTGTACCGCTGACCAGCGGTAGTTTTAGCGTCGCTCAGTTGCTGTGCCTGGCTGCTTATACGGGCGTCGTCGAAGACGCCGCATTCCCTCTGCAGTGTTTAACATCACTCAGGGTTGCGCGTTGTTATGTTGCCTGGCGTTGGCACAGACAACGCGTCGCAACCTCAGATGTGAGACTTTGACACTCTCCACACCCCTTTTTCATGAAAGGATTTCCTTTCATGTACAATATATATAGGTGTTCTTAGACTTGTCAAAATCGAACATTGTATTTCGTCTACATAACTTAATAGTTATTATAAATATATACAGGTGAATAGTAAACAATATGTATACAACAATTATGTTGCACCATGAAGTACAACAGTCAAGTACAATCTATTTGATGGACATTACCTCGCTGTGACACAGCTAGTCCGGTAGGTCTCGGCTAAACTGGCCCCTACCTCAACAACCAAGAACAAAAATAATAAAATTATCAGGTTAAACTGTGAGCATCTCCCTCTGAGATAGCTCCGACATCAGACCCCTATTTAGAGATTCTAATGAAGGTCAACAGTTTTGGCAATATATTGTCCATATGTAAATGACGTCACATTGACGTGTTATCTATCAAGCACACATGTTAATGGTTACAATACATATTTACACATCACCAAGAATTTAGAGTAATGTCCCTTGGTTATTATACAAAAAATTTAGGAACAATAATTTATCGTCGTTTACATGACATAAATTACCACTACAAATTTATTTCTTAGTGTCATAATTTGATACTTATTGACAAATGTGCACAAAAAGTCACGTTTGTAAAGAAGTAATCAAGTTACGATGCTGAGATTACATATTATAAAGATCGACATATACAATTCCGTATATGGAAATATTTTAAATCACATTTTAATACAATCGTCATAAATTTATAGACTTTTTAGCGTAGTCTGCTAACTTTTAAATTAATATGCAAAAAATACCGGAAGTATACAGCTGTGCTATTTTACACACGTGTTGTGGTGTCATTCACACGACGTTGTTCCGTTTTGGATGGATATTACATAAACGGAGTATTAGTTGTTACTATCAGCTGTTGGATCGTTTCTTCCGCCTTCTGCTCGGATTGTAATGTCGCAGTCATCTCTCGTACCTTGTTAAAACGTCTTGGACACATCGGTCTGGATACATTCAGGATTACTTCATGCTGTAGTAGCTTGGTAAGTTCCTGGATCTTGTAGTGTTGTCCAGTGACACTTGTATTTGTAGTGTCCTAATTGTTACAATATTTATGTATTTACAATAATAATCACATTCTTTCTCATATCTCACAGTTATACAACACATTAGTTTACATAATAATGATTCCATTCTTTCACATATCTCACAATTATACACGCATTCATTCGCATAATAATGATAATAATAAGAATACAAATATGTACACAAGTTATATACATTGGGAGATTCAATCTACCCTATCACATTGTTGTACACAGCGTTACTGACACATTGTCACAATTGGCTGTGGTACTGAGCACTATCTACGTTGCAGTTTTATACACCATCTGCACTGTGCTCTGGTGTTGACTGGGTATTCGGTTCGTCGTATGGACATCTCGATAAGAGATCAGCAAGACAGTTTTGGGAACCCTTTATATGGTTAATCTCATAGCTATAGTCCTGCAGAAGAAGGGACCATCTTGCCACCTTGCTGTTACTTGGCGTTCCTCTGGTAACAATTGTCAGCGGGCTATTATCTGTTTCAATAATGAAGTGTTTACCTAACAGAAATCTAGAAAGTTTACGTACCGAAAATACCATGGCAAGAGCCTCGAGTTCCGGCGTATTATAATTTCGTTCGC
Source organism: Cepaea nemoralis (assembly GCA_014155875.1). Taxonomy (NCBI): domain Eukaryota; kingdom Metazoa; phylum Mollusca; class Gastropoda; order Stylommatophora; family Helicidae; genus Cepaea; species Cepaea nemoralis. The sequence goes on from JACEFZ010022648.1 coordinate 14,875, forward strand.
TGGTGTTCAGTTTTCGAGAGACGTAGTATACTGGGTACAAGATTTGGTCGTGTTCCTGTAGAAGCACACCTCCAATGGCTACGGAGCTCGCGTCACATCTTAATCTAAAAGTGATATTCAAATTTGGCAATTTTAGAATAGGTGCTTTAGAGAAATATGAAAGAATCTTCGTAAATGCTGGCCTCAAACATTCGCTGTTTACAATCACATTGGGCTGTTTATTTGTTAGTAAATCAGTGAAACATTTGGTCAATTCAGCAAAATGAGGAATAAATTGTCTATAATAGTTTAAAAGACCTAACACACTTCGCAACTGTTTCTTAGTTGTCGGAAGCGACAATTTCAAAATTCTAGACATGATGTTATCGTCAGTTGATATAAAAGCCATTTGAGATCTTATAGCCCAAAAATGAAATTTCCTGAAAGGCTATATCAACTTTGGAAGGTTTTACAGTCAGTCCATGATGTCTAATCCTGTCAAATGTCTGCTGTAGTGCTGTTATGTGATCTGTCATGTCCTTTGTGTGTATGCAAATGTCGTCCATGTACCAAATGATGTTAGCAATGTCTGTCAAAAGAATTCTTGTCATTCTGACGAAGGTAGCCGGTGCATTGACTAATCCGAAAGGTAGTTTACACTATTCGTATAAACCCCACGGTGTGGCAAATGCAGTAAGATGTATACTGTCAGCATGTACAGCTATCTGCCAGTAACCTTTGGTCATGTCAAGTTTAGTAAAATAACGTGAGTCAGATAGTTCAGTCAGGATGTCTTCACAGTTGCTCATTGGTTCTAAATCCAACTGTGTAATGCTGTTGAGTTTACGATAGTCCACACAGAGTCTGATAGTTTTGTCCTTTTTCCTTACTAAAACTATTGGTGAACAAAAATGAGATTGTGAACGTCGAATGATATGATTTGCTTCTAAATCAATGATTTCTTGATGTAGTTTTTCCTTATAGTGTATAGGGATAGAATACGGTCTACACTTGATAGGACTGTCGGATGTCAAGATGATTTGGTGCTGAACTAAGTCTGTCTGTCCTGGGCTGTCAGAAAAGATCGTCCTGTACTCTTGTATCAGTTGTCTGCAACTGTCAGTCTGTGTCTGCGTCAGTTTAGGATTTACCTTAATGTCCTGTACGTTGGTCGTCGTGTCAAGAACTGGTGTCGGTATCTCGTCAGTGTCGTTGTCGTCCGTCTGGTCCACTATGGTGGTGCCTGCTGCAGTTTCTACTTGGTCGTCTTGCCTGTGGTAATATGGTTTGAGCATGTTAATATGGAAAATTTTGTGTTTGTCCCTAACTGCAATTTCATAATCTACCGTCGAAATTTGTCGTAGTACTTTGAACGGTCCTTGCCATGAGTCAGTGAGGAGATGTCTATCACTTGGCAAAAGAAGAAGAACGTCCTGTCCTGGTGTCAGTGTAATAGTTCTATTTCCTCTGTTAGCATATTGTCGGTAGATCGCTCCTGATTTTTGGAGAGCTTCTTTAGCTAACACACATGATTTCATAATTCTGTCACGCAATGATGTTACATGTTCATATGATGAAATGGGTCTAGGCAAAGTTGTACTTTCAGTCAACATAGATTCATACAAAGATAATGGGCCGCGTGGTTGTGCACCATATACTATCTCGAAATGGTGAGAACCCAGTGCTGGAATGGGGCACTTCCCTATATGCAAACAAAATTGCAGGTAAATATGTATCCCAATCTTCAGGGTGTTCTTGGGTTACTTTAGAGAGCATATGTTTAAGATCGCCGTTAATCTTTTCCACGATACCTGTCGAATGCGGGTGGTAGGGACTGTTGAAGCATTGTTTAACACCCAACATCTTGGTAAAGGCTTGTGTAGCTGAGGCAATAAACTGGCTACCCCGATCTGAAAGGATGGTATCAGGGAATCCTACCCTAGCAAAAATATGAAAGAACACTTCCATGATGTCTTTGGAAGTTATGTTCTTCATTGGAATCGCTTCTGGCCACCGACTAGCATAGATCAATGAGTGTTACAATGTACCTATTACCTCTTGCTGTTACATGGTTAAGAGGACCAACTATATCGACCGAGATCTTTTCAAACGGTCTACTAGCCAAATCAGTAACTTGCAATTCAGCTTGTGGGTGTTTACCCTTTTTGACAAGCTTTTGGCAGATGTCACACGATCTGCAATACTGTTTGGTATCGTTGCAAAACTTAGGCCAATAAAATTGAGTAAGTAACCTTGCTCTAGTTTTAGCATACGCCATGTGTCCTGCAAAGGGTATGTCATGAGCTAGATTCAATGCTTGCTTGCGGTTTTCTAACGGTAGCACTGTTTGTTCTATAGTGCTGGAACCTTTGGTGTAATACCGTGTTAGAATTCCGTTCTTCAGAGCAAAGTACCATTGAGCATTCTTTGCTACTCTTGGCTTTTGGCCTACAAGTTTAAAATACTTTTGAAAAGATCGATCGGCTTTCTGAGATGTTATAAACTTCTCCCTAGTTGTCTCAGGAGATGTTACAACTGGACTTACTCGTTGTAAAGCCTCTGTCTGATCGATTCGATCTTGCATCTGTGCAGTAGATCTAGTTACTGCATTTATTACATTCACAACGATCATTCTCATCACACGTTGATGTCACATTCACACAATTACATGTATGTTCTGGCGTAGCCAGATTGGCATTTGTACATTCAGTTACAGGTGGTAATACATCATGAATGGTGATTTGTGATGAAGGTGAAATGGTAGTATCAATATTACAAATGACAGTTGATGTACTACTGTCATGTGGCATGTCATTCACTTCAGGAAGGTTTCCAATGATAACATCGCAACAAGGATTGGTTAATGCTGCGCATTTAACCTTTCCTGTAAGGAATGGTGTAGTTATATATGCCCATGCAAGTGGATATTTCTCTATGTTCCCTGAGAACGTCCTGCATGTGACATATTTACCACTATATTGTGATGGTAAAATATAATCTCTCTTCACGCCAATAAGAGTACTTCCGCTATCACGTAAAACTGTGGCAGCTCTACCATTAACATACCCCTGGTGGATGTTTAATTTACCTTGGGAGTTTACTACAAAATTGGCCTCCTCATTGGTAACAGGTATAGAATGGCCGCATGTTAACACGCCATCCTCATGAAATTGATCACAAATGGTACATTTTTCATGATGGAACACATCAATGGAATGTGCTGAGTTTACTGGGTGATCTTGTACACTTTCATCTTCTGAAGAAGAACTGTCAAACATGGCTGCATTAGCCTTTCTGGTCATTGCCTTGCCTTTACAATCCTTACGCCAGTGACCAAAAGCCTTACAAAGATAACATTTTGTAAGTTTTCTGTAGTTCTTCCTTTCTTTATCTTGCTTAGAAATGTAGTTCTGCAAGTAAGCAGTGTACCCAGGATGTTGGTCACACATATCATTCTCATTGTGTGATAAGTGGCAATATCTGCACTGATACAATTTCTCTGCAGCTTGTTTATAAGGTCTTTGTTTGTTATTTGACCCTGAATGATATTTGCCATATGTAGCTGCTGCTACAAAGTCTGTGCTGGTCAGACTACTAGAGAAACATTGCTTATTGGCTGAAAAATAACCAGAGCCACGACTTTCAATCTGTTGGACACTTTCACACTGACATTCCAACAAAAATTTAGAAAATGGGGGTGGGAGAGATGTGATAATCTTATCTCTCAACATAAGATCAACTAATTTGTCATAACTTCCATTTATTTTGGCTGCTGACAGCCATTTAGAAAAAAATATTCTCAATTTCTGAGATGTAATCAGAGAACGTGTGTGTGGGCTTAGGAGACAACTTCCTAAACTGTTCTCTATAACCTGATTCATCCAGTAAAAAATGCGACATAATTTTCGCCTTAATGTACAGATAATCTTCTTTCAGGTCATTTGGGATCGACTCTATGACTTTCAGAGGTTCCCCAGAAAGACTTCTCACATATACTATACCCCATTCAGGTTTTGGAATTTTATAATGATCCATGACAAATTCAAAATTTTGGGTGAATGCTGCTATGCAATCACCTGTGTTGTAACCTTTAATCAGACCTTGGTATTTCTTGTAAGGTTGATCTTTGTCTGTTTCTCTATTATCTTTATCTTTAGAAGATTCAGCTTTTAGCTGTTCAGTTTTCAGTTGTGTTTCTTGCTCTTCTCTTTACTTTGGGCTAAGATCTCAGCTTGCCTCACTGCAGCTTCTGACTGTGCCTGCTGAAGCTTTAGAGCAGCTTCTGATTGTGCCTGCTGAAGCTTTAGAGCAGCTTCTGATTGTGCCTGTTGAAGCTTTAGAGCAGCTTCTGAGTCCTTTAGAGCAGCTTCTGACTGTGCCTGCTGAAGCTTTAACGCCCTTTCGGCCGCTCTCTCATCCCTTCGGCCGCTCTCTCATTCCGCTCACTAATTTGTTCCTGTTTCAAGAGATATTCTGCATATTTACTTTCACTCCATGCTCTCAATTCCTTCACCAGACATATTCATTTTAAACCCATTTCAATGAAATCGTTTAAAGAAGACATGATGAACAATACGTATGATGAAATGAATATAAACAAAATTACTTATGATGTTAGTAATTACAAATATTTCTAGCACAGTTGATGTTTAAAGCCAGATTAACGAAAGTATAAAGAAGAAAGAAAAAAATATTATACTCAAGTAATCCTTGGGCAATGTGCTGTTCAGTGGTGCTCGAAATCACACTGGAACGTACTTCGGGTTGACGCACAAAAAAATTTTGAAGTTCACAAGGCTCAGGTAAAGTTGACACAAAAAAAACCTGTACTTTTGAAACTAAACGAAATTAGAACGTTTGTAAATGTATGGTGTATGTAATGTCACTGAAGTCTGTATAGGTTTGTATGCTGTCAAGTATTATTGTTAGTCGTTACCACAATCAACAACTTTCACGCTCACACTAACCCTACTCAATGACATTCAAGGGCACGGCCGCCATTTTGGATTTTAGTTCTTAAATTGGTTGAATTTGGCGATAAGTCTGAAGACGCCTCGGTTGGCTTCAAATAATGTCTTCACACTTATAATTTAATGAAATCAACACTATTTAACCGTTACTTTACCCTAATCTATGACTTGCGCACTTCTATCGACATCTTCACATTCGATTCAAAAACTCGGACAAAAAAAATCTACAAGTTCGCATTCAGTTCAAAACCCGGACGAGAAACCCACGTTCGCACTTGTCAGAGTCTTGCGTAGAGCAAGATAAGTAGCTCGTTTTCTGGCAAGTGTGAAGCGATATCAAACTATCAAATCACACAAAGTGAATATCCGAAACTGTTATTTACAAGCTTTATTTACGCGCTGCATTTATTATCGCACAGACATCGCGCAATGACAATCCATAGCAATCATCACAGCATGAACAATATCAATACAGTACATAAGGATACATGCAATCAATATACATATCACTTACAAGCCAAAATACTCAAGCGTTCGAACCAGTCTGCAACTGTCACACAGGCTAGCTCTCAATGCAGATTCAAAACCACTCGCAGACTCATGCGACCTGTCCATACAAACGCCTAACCCGGTCTGCCTGGCCTTTCGTTCTACACGCTAGTTGGCGCTCAAGTCAGCTGGTGTGACCCCTGCAAGGTTCACGGGGTGTACCGCTGACCAGCGGTAGTTTTAGCGTCGCTCAGTTGCTGTGCCTGGCTGCTTATACGGGCGTCGTCGAAGACGCCGCATTCCCTCTGCAGTGTTTAACATCACTCAGGGTTGCGCGTTGTTATGTTGCCTGGCGTTGGCACAGACAACGCGTCGCAACCTCAGATGTGAGACTTTGACACTGTGTTATATGATATCACAGAGACTCTGAACCCAGGGTTGTTATATGACAACACAGAGACGCGGACACTAGAGTTGTTATATGACAACACAGAGACGTGGACACCAGGGTTGTTATATGACAACATAGAGACGCGGACACTAGAGTTGTTATATGACAACATAGAGACGCGGACACCAGAGTTGTTATATGGCAACACAGAGACGCGGACACTAGAGTTGTTATATGGCAACACAGAGACGCGGACACTAGAGTTGTTATATGACAACACAGAGACGCGGAAACTAGAGTTGTTATATGGCAACACAGAGACGCGGACACTAGAGTTGTTATATGACAACACAGAGACGCGGACACTAGAGTTGTTATATGGCAACACATAGACGTGGACACCAGGGTTGTTATATGACAACACAGAGACGCGGACACTAGAGTTGTTATATGACAACACAGAGACGCGGACACCAGGGTTGTTATATGACAACACAGAGACGCGGACACTAGAGTTGTTATATGACAACACAGAGACGCGGACACCAGGGTTGTTATATGACAACATAGAGACGCGGACACTAGAGTTGTTATATGGCAACACAGAGACGCGGACACCAGGGTTGTTATATGACAACACAGAGACGCGGACACTAGAGTTGTTATATGACAACACAGAGACGCGGACACTAAAGTTGTTATATGACAACACAGAGACGCGGACACCAGGGTTGTTATATGACAACACAGAGACGCGGACACTAGAGTTGTTATATGACAACATAGAGACGAGGACACTAGAGTTGTTATATGACCACACAGAGACGCGGACACCAGGGTTGTTATATGACAACATAGAGACGCGGACACTAGAGTTGTTATATGACAACATAGAGACGCGGACACCAGGGTTGTTATATGGCAACACAGAGACGCGGACACTAGAGTTGTTGTATGGCAACACAGAGACGCGGACACTAGAGTTGTTATATGACAACACAGAGACGCGGACACTAGAGTTGTTATATGGCAACACAGAGACGCGGACACTAGAGTTGTTATATGACAACACAGAGACGCGGACACTAGAGTTGTTATATGGCAACACAGAGACGCGGACACCAGGGTTGTTATATGACAACACAGAGACGCGGACACTAGAGTTGTTATATGACAACACAGAGACGCGGACACCAGGGTTGTTATATGACAACACAGAGACGCGGACACTAGAGTTGTTATATGACAACACAGAGACGCGGACACCAGTGTTGTTATATGACAACATAGAGACGCGGACACCAGGGTTGTTATATGACAACACAGAGACGCGGACACTAGAGTTGTTATATGACAACACAGAGACGCGGACACTAGAGTTGTTATATGACAACACAGAGACGCGGACACTAGAGTTGTTATATGACAACACAGAGACGCGGACACTAGAGTTGTTATATGACAACACAGAGACACGGACACTAGAGTTGTTATATGGTAACACAGAGACGCGGACACTAGAGTTGTTATATGACAACACAGAGACAAGGACACTAGAGTTGTTATATGACAACACAGAGACACGGACACTAGAGTTGTTATATGACAACACAGAGACGCGGACACTAGAGTTGTTATATGACAACACAGAGACACGGACACTAGAGTTGTTATATGACAACACAGAGACACGGACACTAGAGTTGTTATATGACAACACAGAGACACGGACACTAGAGTTGTTATATGACAACACAGAGACACGGACACTAGAGTTGTTATATGACAACACAGAGACACGGAGACTAGAGTTGTTATATGACAACACAGAGACGCGGACACTAGAGTTGTTATATGACAACACAGAGACACGAACACTAGAGTTGTTATATGACAACACAGAGACACGGACACTAGAGTTGTTATATGACAACACAGAGACCTGGACACCAGGGTTGTATATGAGAACACAGAGACGCGGACACCAGGGTTGTTAAATGACAACACAGAGACGTGGACACCAGGGTTGTTATATGACAACATAGAGACGCGGACACTAGAGTTGATATATGACAACACATACGCGAACTGTAAACATCTGACCAGACAAGGTGAGCCAGGTACTGCTGTGGATAGGACCAGACTTTGGCTGATAATGTAACCAAACACCGCCCAAATGTTACTAGGTGTTGACAGAACTAGGCTATAGCGAGTGTCTGTGGTCGCGCCCAAAGTTAGTATTGCGTTAGCGGAAGTGTTCGAACAATACATTCTGGCCAGCTTTTAGGGGTGATGACGGTACTTCATTTTTAATTCACCGCAAACAAAGGAATTTCGGGAGTTCCAAGAAATTATGCGGCATCAGGGTAATTCCATACTGGGTGTATGGGTATTAATTACAGATACAACAAAACCATTTTTGCATATCCTTTACAGGACATCGCTGTCAACATCAGCATCTTTCAGCTAATTATTGATTTCTTTGCAAGATTACGCTCAGTAGTTTGCCATTGCTTTCTGAGCGCCCGGTTCACATACCCCGTAAGTTACCGACGCGATTCGAACCACTGCTGATTCTCACCGTCGTCACGTTACTTACAAGAGTATACGAGATTACGGAGAAAAGTCGCTAACCTCTAGGCCAGGAAGCCGGCAATTACTGATACAGACATATATAATTGCTTTCGCAAGTAGAAAGCAAGCAAGTGCTATTGTGTAATATATATATAGTGAAATAAAAAATTATATAAGTTGAATGTGTTGTCGCTAACTTCCGGTTGATTGTGTGGCAGACTGCTCGACCGATCGATGGATGCAATAAATGCTTCTGGGTCCGGAGGGCCCTCACTGTCGTCGGAGTGCATATCCATAGCTTGTGCTACTGGTCTCATCGTGTGTATGTCCCATCTTAAGGAATCGGTCTTCGTCAGCAATAATAGAAAGTTGTGAGTGCGGGTAATCTCTTTGGCGCATTGGCGTGTTGCAATGCAGAACTATATATGTCTCTGGTCTGTGCGTCTGTATGTCTGGGCGTCTGTATGTCTGTCAGCTATATGCGCCCTGAAAGCAAAAACAAAATATAATAAAAGTTATCTCAAACGACAACTAGCTAATAAATACTCCAATATGTAATGTACGTTACACCTTCCTTTGGTATTTTTTAATGGCCATGTTAAAATTGCCTTAGTGAATCATGTATTATTGATTATTTTCCATGCGTGTTAATGCATATTGATCTTTTGTTGTCTAAGATTAGCTTCGTAAGTAATTTATAAATGAAATAACGTATGAGAGGAAATAGAGAAGAAGGGCAGAATGTCAGATGGGCCTACGAGCCCAATTCTTAACTCTTTGAAATTGAAGTTTGTTTGTTAGTTTGTATATCTGAGTGTCTGTAAGTCTGTGTGTCTGTATGTCTGTGCGTCAGCATGTATGTCAACTACATGCATGTATATCTGTGCGTCTGTAGGTATACAGCTGCATGTCTGTAAGTGTCTCTAAGCGCGTATGTCTGTTTGTTGCTTGTCTGTAAGTCTCTAAGTCTCCACTACCTTCAATATTGGAGTACCGCAAGGCTCTATTCTTGGCCCTCTATTGTTTGCCATATATATTAACGATCTACCTTTGCATCTTTCGTCGTCCTGCGATCTATTTGCAGACGACTATACAGTGTACACAAATGCTGAAAACTGTATTTTATTGGAGTCGTCTTTACAACAAGAATTAAATAATGTAGTTAGGTGGAGCTATTCAAACCGTATGCAAATTAACATCACTAAAACAAAATCAATGTTACTAACAACCAGACAAAGACTTCAAACTCTAAGCTCACACACATCACTTCAACTTCACATCGATAACATGCCAGTAGAAAGTGTAATTGAGCACAAAACATTAGGCATAATCATTGATAGAAACCTAACATTTAATTCCCATGTTCAAGCGCTTATTAAACAAACAGCGAAAAAAGTCTAACAACTCGCCAAAATTAAAAACTTCCTTGATGAAGACACAAGGAAACTATTCTATAGTTCTCATATACAGACACACTTTGACTACTGCTCTACAATCTGGGACGGTTGTTCTAATTCAAACACCAAGCGACTTTACTCACTCCAGAAACGGGCCATGAGTCTAATTTATAACAAACATTTATCTGACAATCCTAGCCTGTATAAACGCCTTCAGTTACTACCACTCCGCAAACGCCTGCTTTTCAATAAAGCTAAACTAATTCACAAAATCCTGCATCGGAATGCCCTCAGAAGTCGGGGTGCCCCACCGGCTAGATGAAAGTCTTATTCACTGCCCAGCAACCCCAATTAGTCAGAAACTGACTAGGGACAAAATCTATATGGCTGAACTACAGATTAAGCCCTGAATATCCAAAGTACAGCTCCAAGTGGCTCGTTACAAAATTGAAATGAACTGTGCTGAATATTCGCCAAGGAATAGAAAGAGAAGGTTAGCTAGGATAGATTTTTAAGTCTGAATTAAAGTTTAAGGACAACTATCTTAGTACAGGTTTTTCTCCCTGACTGCTCCTTTCCTTGGTGTGTAAGTGAACCCCCACCAATGTACACACACAACACGTATGCACAATTGGAAAAAAATATAAGGACAGAACTATGAGTTACAATACTACAACATTTATTTGCTAATCATAACAATAGACATCGGATGATTGTCAATATGAGGATGATAAAATCATATAACATATTGTGATGAGAAACATTACGTAACTTTACTTGTTACTTCATCTATCTGGAACTGTGGTCCAGATCCCCACTCTCCAGTAGACTCAACAAAAAAAAACAGCTTGCCGGTATTCTGACGATCCTGTCAGTCCTGACACTCCTAGTCAGTAGTCTCTAGTCTTGAGATCTATAACATAGGTGCTCCTTGTGAGAGCTTGAAAGAAAGTCAAGAATGTGTTATATCAGTTCTACATCAGCGCAATCCTAATTAAAACATATCATAACACAAACATATACAATGACCAGTCTGGCCAAGTTTATCTTTCAGCTCTACTGCGTTCTCCATCCTCCTTCTCCCTACTGTCTTTAGTCTGGGACGGGCTTTTCAAGTGTCTCACACGCCTGTAATAATTACATTTCTGCCGCCCCATGTCCATGTCGCTAATACAGAAAGTCTGTGTCGTACAGCCGCTCTGTCCAAAATTGGTTTAGCAGCTCACAGGATCGGTAATGGTATTATAATAATGCCTGATCATTCGGGCTTACAAGCCGTGACCAGTAGCTGTGCCAGGTTTCCATGCATTACCGTGGACGCACGCCCACAATACACTGAGAAAGTTTAGCACCATATACCAATTGTGGGTAATGTCTGTACCATTACACCTCTGCTTCCAACACCATCATTGGCCAATGTGCCAATGGACAGACAATAGCATAACACTTCATATTGGTAGGGTTGCATATGACAAATCAATATATCAAACATCCAATACACATAAACATATTGATTAAACTAGACATATGATACTTTAACCTCATAGCATAATGCCTTAGTGAGTTTGTACGTATACGAAATGGGACGTATATACACAAAAAGAATATGTACGAAGCCTATTCCTAGCATCGTATATTCATATGAAATTACACATACATACATCCAACATATCTGTAAACATTATATTACTTCAAGATGGACATCTAATGATACTCAACATAATAGCATCAGGCATTATTAATGAGTACTAATATTGTATAGCTACAAAATGAGATATACAACAAGTCTAATTGAAGTTACCACACAGACCAGCCATATTTGCTGAGCTGCCCGGTTTAATCCCCACTTAGTTACTGCTGTTGTAAGAATTAAATAAATAGTCAGTTGACTATATTCTGAACAACAAATGCACACACCAAAAAGCAACTAGGATAGTGTACAAAGAAATGACAAGCATCTACCAAGACACCTAAAAGTATACTTAGACAATGATATGCCTTTCACAAGTTTCTACTTCTCAGAAGAGTAATACATGAAGCACAATGATATTGAACACAGAACTTAGAAAGAACACTCAAGTAACCTACGACAATGATAGTTCTTGCAATAACCTAGATCAGATATAGACTGAAAGTCAGTACATCCATCTAAAACTCGACTAGTTACTAAGAATTAATTCTCCCAGTAAAATCTAGCAACATAAGAATCATACAAAACGAGCTGGTTGTCTCACCTGTTCTGAAGTCAGACTTAATCTAACATAAAACAGGCTAGGGACCCTTATTTAAGCTTAGTCCAGCAGACAGTGTCTGAGACACTATTATCTCTTTGGCATTCCTGTCATAAATTCTTCTTATCTCCCGCTGACGGTAATTGCAATTATCCCCGCAACCTGGCCATCACACCTTGCTCCTCTGTCTGGTACACAGTCTACAGGCCCAGTGTTAATTGTCTTATCAGATCTGTTTTCACACATTCCTGAGTCTGCCAGTCGGAGTGGACCAGGCTTGTCTACAGCCCTGGGGCTATTATCTCTCCCTCTGTCAATGTTGTTCACACTTGGGCGATTTCCTACCTGTGCTTATCAGGTGTCATGCCTGGTCGGTTTTAATTACACTGTCCATTTTACTGGCCATCTGCAAGCTTACATCATGGCTAGAGGCTTTTGGTGAATAATCTTACCTCACGACTAGATAGCCATGAAGTAGCGTGATTAATTCATTCTTTCTCAATTTGGCCTCTCAAATTTGGAGACCGAGAAAAATATTCTGGGATGTCAAGGCGGCACTTCACGACACTTATACAAAACAAGCTTAACGTACTCTGCAGCTCAGCTGTGGAACAATCTTCCACAAGAAATCAAAGACATCACCAATCCCTATTCATATAATCGCAAATTACTCGAACACTATCTCAGTACGGATTATCTTCCCCCTTAATAATAGAGATAATAATAACAATAACAAAACCCTAGTATAACAGCCAGTCCCCTTTTGGCAGGCCAGTATATTCCACATGGCTAATAACAAGTGTCAGACCATTATCTAATTTTACCCTGTCGTGTAGTTTTGATGTTCGCATTTTTGCCCAGCCTTTATAATGCATATCTTTTATATTGTTGCTGTTCTCTGTTAGCCTTGAATGATGTGTGAATGAAATAATGTGTGAATGAAATAATGTATGAAAGAGAGTGATAGAAGGGCAGAATGTTAGACGGGCCTGCGTGCCCAATTCTTAACCCTTTGAAAATAAAGTTCGTTCGTTCTATGCGTCTGTGTGTCTTTCAGCTGCCTGCCTATATGTCTGTCTCTACTGCCTGTGATTAATGCTTTAGAAGAATACGGAATTGAAATAAAGTTACCAGACTTCTGAATACTATATATGATACTGGAGATATACCTCATGAATTATGTAATTCTGTATTTATTGCAACCCAAACGAAATCAGAAGCCTTGGAATGTGATCAGTGGTTGGCGAGTGGGTGGGTGGAGGATGTGTGGGAGGTTGAGTGTGTGTAGGTTGGGGGTGGGTGGGGGATGTGTGTGTGGGTGCGGGATGTGTGGGTGGGGGGAGATTGTGTGAGTGGAAGATGTGTGTAAGTGGGGGATGTGTGGGTGGGTGCGGGTTTTGTGTGTGGGTAGGTGCGGGATATATGAGTTTGAGGGAATATGTGTGTGTGTGTGTGTGTGTGTGTGTGTGTGTGTGTGTGGGTGTTGGATATGGGGTTGGGGGATGTGTGTTTGGCTGAGTGGTTGGGGGTTTGTGGGTGGGTGGTGGAGGATATGTGGGTGGGTGAGTGTTGGTAGGTTACGGGATCGGTGGAGGATGTGTGCGTGTGGGTGGGGAAATGTGTGAAGGTGGGGGGATGTATGGGTGGGTGATGGATGGGTGGATGCATACATGTGTGCCTGTGGGTATGTGTGTGGTTGGGTGGTGGATGTGTCTGTGGGGGACACGCGGATGGATAGGGGATGGGTGGGTGGATGAGTCTGGGATTTGTCTCATAGCATTGTAACATGCATTGTTTATGTTTACAACATTCATTTGACAATGATTTTTTTCCCTATGTGAATGCACTATGCACTGATGAACGAAAGATTAGTGATTGGAAGGGCCGAATTTAAGACGGACCTGCGTGCCAAATTTGTTATCCTTTAAAAATAAAGATCGTTCGTTCGTTCGTTCGTTCGTTCGTACGTTATCAACATTGAACAATTAGTATACTTAGTCACATCACGAAGATTTTACTGAGAATTATCATGTAAAGAGTTAGGAAGAAATACAACCTGAAATATGGGAAGAACAATGTGAGTTTGTAGAAGGCAAGGGTACAGTAAATGCTGTGTATGTACTGAGAACAGTAATTGAACGTTCTATAGAAGTAAACAAAGATCTATATCTTTGCTTTATTGACTACACAAAGGCTTTCGATAAAGTGAGACATGTTGACATGATAAGGATGCTTGAAGATCTACAAATTGATGGAAAGGACTTTAGACTTGTAACCAACATATATTGGAAACAACAAGCTGCCATAAGAATTGATAAAAAAAAGTCGCTTAAAAGTCGATAGGGTCGACTTTATTCCACCGGGATTTATCCCATATGGCTCGGTCTCTTTCCGCAGCGAAGAAAGCGTTGCACAAAGCACTAACCCCGTAGCTCTAGCGACGACCCACAGGAGTCTCTGAAAGTTTTGCACTCGTGAACCGAAGGACGCTGCCCGGAATTGAACTCACAATATTCAGAGCCTGAGTCAAACGGCTTGACACTTCGCCACGGAGTCTCCCGCTTAATAATGAGAAAAATTGAAAATGAAGTAGGTCAACACCAGCCTATTAAGGGAGGTGTGAGACAGGGATATGTAATGTCTCCAGATCTTTTTTCCCTGTACAGGGAAAATATTTTCAGAAATATAGAAGATATTGAAGGAATCAACATTTGGAGGACGATACATCAATAATATTAGATATGCAGATGATACAGTCTTGATTGCAGACAATGAACAGGACCTGCAACATGTAGTAGATGCGGTTGTTGCACACTGTGAACAACTAGGGTTGGAATTGAATTGTAAGAAGACACAGATTATGGTCGTCACTAGGAAGGAAGAAATACCACAATGTAATATAAAAGTAAATGAGCATATTCTTAAACAAGTGAATCGGTACAATTATCTCGGAACAGTCATAACATCTGATGGGAGATGCCTTGAAGAGATTAGAACAAGAATTGCCATTGCGAAGGTAGCCTTTTGCAAGATGAAAAACATACTGACCAATAAAAGTTTTCAATTAAAACGAGAAAAAGAGTGTTGAAGTGCTACACAGAACCTCTACTTTTATATGGATGTGAGGCGTGAACAATGAGCAGACAAGCTGAAAAACATCTGATGGCTGTGGAAATGTGGTTTCTGAGAAAAATGCAAAGAATGCCATGGACAGACAGGAAAACCAATGAACAAGTCCTACAAGAATCAAATGAAGATCGTAAACTGATTAGAGACATTAGACGTTGACAGTCAAAATTTTTTGGGCATGTTTTGAGAAGACATGAATTGGAGAACTTAGTGACAACTGGTAAGATCGAAGGGAACAGACCACGGAGAAGACCTAGAAGTAAATACCTGGATCGCTTGTCCACGTGGCATGGTCAGGACAGAAACACGGAGCTGATCCACGACTCTGGTGAACGAGTGAGATGGCAAATCATGACCGCCCACGCTTATCGGTATGGCACATGATGATGATGACTGCCTGTTTGTTTCTCTGTCTGTCTATTTGCCAGTGTGAAGGTCTGTCGACAACGTTCAACTCCACTGGTGGACTAAACTTTCAAGTTGATCAGTGTTCCGCCGTTACTTCTATGGAGCTGTTTGTTTAACTTGTCGGCTGCCTGTTTAACTTGGCTGCTGCCTGATGGTTTAACTCCTCGGTTGCCTGATTGTTTAACTTGCCTGCTGTCTTATGGTTTAACTCCTCGGTTGCCTGATCGTTCAACTCCTGGGTGGTAACCTTGTTATTCCACATGTGGCTAGCCAATCACAGTAGCGCAGTGGCCAGCACCCTCACCGGCAAGTCAGTGGTCATGTGTTGGACTTCCCTTAGATGAAGGGACAGTTCTGTTCAGCGTCCTGGGCTTGCTGGTCCACCAAGCCTAACATGGTTGCCAGAACAGTTCGTTAGAAATAGGAAACGAAAGAAGAAGAAGTTTGTTGGAAATAAGAGTGACCTGCGTGACATTGATCACATCAACCATCTAGTGCGGTCGGTCTAAAAAATATAGAGCTCGTAATATATTCCCAATACCCGAATGCATAGAAAGGCGCCGTTTTGCTGACTTACTTTTACTCGGGGCAAACTGCAGTGCTCTGACGTCACCATCAATCGACATCGTCTTTGGCTAGCGATTTCTCTTGGTGAATTTACCGCCCAATTTGTGATCTGTTGAGAGATGGCACACACACACACACCACACACACACACACACACACACACACACAACACACACACACACACACACACACACACACACACACACATATATATATATATATATATATATATATATATATATATATATATATATATATATATATATATATATATATATATATATATATATATATATAATTGTGTCTCTCTCCTGAATAGATGCTCTGAACAGTTTGTGTAATCGTCTGCGTGTCCTGCTGTATTCACTCTCGGAGCCGAGTTTTATCGACGCTGACTCCTCAAAGAAATCGTCTGGACTCGTTCTTCATCCTCAACAGGCTATCACATTTTTCTCGCCCGCGCCGGACAAAAGTCACATTCAATAAACGGTGCATGCTGAGAATCGCGTAAGGAAATCACAATCTCTAGAATGAACCGATTAATCTACGTCGCTGGGATGTTAATTCTTCTGCCAGAATTCATAGTCTCGGCATGATGGAAAGCAAACGCCGTGCAGAATTCTCAAGAAAAGATAACTTTTAACCTTCCATCGGATACCCCAAGTGCCCGGATGTCTGGATCTCGCCTATTCTCGCGCGGGAACGAGGATATTTCATAGGAAGTGACGTAAATAGAAGCAAGATCGAGGTTAAAGTTGCGTAGGTTGGCGTCTACAAATGGCCGCCTCTGGCGATAGAAGAGATGAGGATGGTAGAAATACTGAAGCAGAAATGAAAGATTTGAGGTGATCGAACACATGCGTGGCAGTTACATGGGAAACAACTTTCATATCGTGAGCTGCGGCAACCAATATAGTGTGTTTAAGTGTTTACGAATGCTCCGTGTATGTTCCATTACACGTGTAAGGACGTTTTTTCTAATTTGCCTCTTTCTTTCTCCTACTGCTTTTGCTGTGAAGCGTCGCAGAGACCAGTCAGTCATCATCAGGTGCCTTGTTAGCTGACGCAGACATGTATGTCTTTATGCAGATCTCGGTCCTTGGTGCTGTGTATCAACTCTGCTGATGGTATTCCTTCATGCCACCGTCTCATTCCATCCAGCAACATGTCTATTGGTCTGCTTCTGTCGCTCTTCCCACTGATATGTCCAGTTGTTTCGATTGTTGGAGAAGTCGACGTGACATTTTGTTACTTGTAAGCGAGTGCTAGTCAAGCTGACAACCCGCTTCTCGTGTTCTGGTGATTCATCGATTGTTACAAGATCAGTTACGAGATGTAATTGTTATTGGTTTGCTTGTCTTGTTACTTGTGCTAATATCATATTTGATTTCGTCAATGTCTCTTGTACTCCATCTAGCCAAATCTTCCTGAGTCGTCCTCTCGCCTTGTATCCCGATGTTCTCACGTAGAACGCTCTAGCCGCTGGTTGATCTTGTTCCATTCTAATAAATGTCCGAACCATTTAATTCTTTGTTGTTCTATAAAGTCTGAAATTGGTGTAATCCATACACGTCTTCTTTGTTTCTCATTTGTCTCTCTATCTCTTCTTGTCTTTCATCTGAGTTTCTTATGCATCTCATCTCATATGGTGTGAGTTTACTCCTGTGTGTTTCTATACTGTTCAAACAAAAAAAAACAACAACAACAAAACAACAACAAACAAACAACAATTTTGGTGAAACTTTTATTTTTTAAAAATATTCGCTGATTGGACATCAGTCAACCTATCGACTGTAGTAGGTATATAATGGGGCCTTTAGATCTAGCGGAGGGGGTAGCACATTCGAGGGGCCGCTGGTAGCGGCGGGGACCCAAAACGACACACACAGGGACCACAACGAACCCCGGGAGCACCCCGTATACATGGGGGGGGGGTACCACACGCACACACGCACGCACACACACACACGTGCACATACATCCACATGCTCACACACACGCACATACATACGCACACACACACACACGTGCACATACATCCACATGCTCACACACACGCACATACATACGCACACACACACACACACGTGCACATACATCCACATGCACACACACACGCACATACCCAGTGGGAGCAACACAAGCCGTGGGTAGCCTCTACCTGGCCCGACAAGGATGAGACAAAGTAAACTTGTGCGCCGTGACCACCCAGTGTGAGAACCGTCTCAAGCTTTATACTTCCGCATTCCCCGCATACCGAAGTCATAAACTTGTGACTTCGGAATGTGGTAGTCTTTTTAACTAGCTTTCAGTAAAGCATCTCGGTACGTTTGCGTCGCCCCCTTTGCAACACTCCCACCATCTCGGTACGTTTGCGTCGCCCCCCTTTGCAACACTCCCACCAACTCGGTACGTTTGCGTCTCCCCCTTTGCAACACACGCGCATTGACAGGAAAAAACGACTTGAGATGCCAAGTGTCTTACAACCGTATAGCCTACATTAGTGAAAGGAACTGCTGTGTAAAGTGCGGCTTTGCTAACTGGCTTATAATACATACAGGACGTGTGGTGATTAGACTTCATCAGCAAAAACATAACAGATAACATTCACAACAGGGGGAGAGAAAAAAGCAAGGGAAAAAATGTTCATACATACCTCAGAATTTTACATTGTTTATCTGAGGAGTATATCCTTCCGCGCATTACTGAAATCCAGTGGCGGATCATTCAGTGGAGTAGGGGGGCGGCCCCAGATTGTCCTGATCGCGTATACAGGTTATTTCGACCCTATAGCTTTTACGAACTCTGCCCGTGCCTCGTCTCTGCCTTTCAGAATGAGAGATTTTTTTGTCTCTTCGTCCAGATCTGCCGGCGCCTTGCTCCGAATATCTTTTTTCAACTGGTGAAATTTCTTTTCTTCAGCTGTAATTATTTTATACTCCACGTCTGTAATTCTCCCATCATCCAAAGCCTTTGAAACAAGGTCGGCTATACTGGAAAGCTTAGCCGTCGCCAGAGTGCAAATTTCATCGTGTTTCTTAGCTTTCGACGTTAGTTTGCGGGACGCTAGCTTGCTCCCAGCGGACATGATTCCACAAGCTAGGGCAGCTATCTCGAGCCCGACAACTACAGGGGCAGCGATAATGGTGGTAAGAAGCCCAACACCCCCCACACCCATACCAAGGCTAGCCGCCAGCATCACGCTGTCCACAGCGTCTAATGCATTAACGGCACGCCGATATTTTTTATACAGTGCAGCCCGTTTGTCCCTTTCATCTTCCAGAGACTTCCGAAGACGGGTAAGCTCTTGAATGCGATAGGTACCGCCGTCACTAGTATCAAATGAGGGATAGAGCGACATTATTCTTTGCGCGTCAAACCTACTTCTTCAACTGAGATATTAAATGTTCAATGCGAACGGTGCTAATCGGCCCTGTAGTGAACAAAAGCCGGACAAAAGCAGTAACGGTAGTAAAAATGATTTCATCCACCGCAACCTCACCGAGCTCTACTATAATGTCCGTCTCTGTTGCCCGGGCCGCCCACGTCGCGTCGGCCGCGGAAGTAATGACGAGAGTAACATGCCTGGGGAGTGATGACGCACTCCATTTAATAGAGACCCCAGGAAGGACTGGGGCAAACTCAATCTGCGCCACAGCCCCAATAGCTAACTCGAGATAGATGGTTGACTCCTTAGGAGGCTTACCTAAGCATATCAAGGTCGGCTTTACACTCTGTAACGGCCTTCAAGCAATATTTAGTCCCCTGGGCTTTAGCCTCAGTCACCGATACGGCATAGAAGAGAGGCTTGGCGCACTGCATTTTCAGAAATGACTGGTAGGTCACAATAGGAGACTTGTTGGGGCGTATGACCGTCTTGCAGGCCTGATAACTCACAAACGCCTTGCCCATGTTGGTTAACCTGATAAGTATCCCATTGGGCTCGAGGTGAGTATATCCCGTGCGAAGCTCAAGCTGCAGATCCCAGTCATCGTCGTCGGGATGGTCTATGGCGGCACGAGCATAGACCCCCTGGGGAGTGAGCTGGAGGCCATATATCTTGTAGTTATGACCCGGCTCCCGCCACCCAATAGTGTCGGCCAAATCAGCAAAGGTTAGGGTAGAGCATGCTCTTGGGCGGTGCCTTACTGGACCTTCTGAATCAGCCATGTTTGATGTGGAGTTCAAAACTTAGATATGCCAGCGGCACAGCTTTGCCTTGTTCATCACGGACCGAAAGTCTAATATCGTTTAGAGTTCCAGTCTCCAACTTCTTATAGCGAGGCACAGAGAAAATCTCGTGTACCCCATGATTACATTCCACATTTTTAACAGGCACAGTCCTGAGGAGTGTGGAGGGAAGTGAATTATGGCGGTTCTCATATGATGATAGACCCTCGAGATGTATGTACAACTCCTTATATATGATAAGGTTAGGTAACCCCATCCCAGATATTGTAAACACCTCATTGGACCCATCAAGGCGCCTACTAGATCTCGCGCCTAAACTGAACCCAAGAACCCCACCTAACCCTTCCCACTGTATGTCCATATCTTTCATACCATCGAGACTTACAAGGCCAGTTGCTGGGTTCAGCGTCAGAGAAAACTTTCGACGCTCAAAGAATTGTTTGTTGAGGGTACACACGTCAAAGTACCCATCGGGTATAACAATCTGCTTATCCCCCACCCAAAACTTATTATTGTCCAGCTCCTGGGAAATATTAACCAACGCAGGGTAGAGCAACAATTCCACGATAGCCACCTCTAGGTCACCATCGCGATTGTCTAGGACCGGGTTGAGGGGATGGGTTCCCCATGTTGGATGTTGCTAAGTGTGAGATACATATTAGCACAGCTAAATAACCACTTACGAGTTCAACAAGGACGCAAAATACCCGGCGGAGCGGCCATGTCTGATGTGGAGCACACAGCTTAGATAAGCCAGTGGCACGTCGTCACCCTTTTCATCTCGGACAGAAAGTCTTATAGCGCCTACCGTTCCAGTTTCCAGCTTTTTATAATGAGGCACAGAGAAAATCTCGTGACTCACTTGATTAAATTCTTCTTTTTTAACGGGTACAGCCCGGAGGAGTGTGGAGGGAAGTGAATTATGACGGTTCTCATATGACGACAGCCCCTCGAGATGAATGTACAACTCCTTATATATGATAAGGTTAGGAAACTTCGACGCGTGGAATATAAACGTTTCATCAGCGAGCATCCTACTTGTATCGCCTGAGTCGAACCCAAGAACCCTGCCTACCCCTCCCCACCTTATGCCAACCCCCGATTTTATACCACCGAGACTTACAAGGCCAGTTGCGGGGTTAAGAGAAAGAGAGAGCTTCAGTGGCTCAAAGAATTGCTTGTTGAGAGCACAGACATCATAATACCCGTCGGGGATAGTAAAAACATCCTTACCATATTTGAACCAATTGTTTTTCAGCTTCTCGGAAATATTAACCCACGCGGGGTAGAACAACAATTCCACGATAGCCACCTCTAGGTCACCATCGCGATTGTCTAGGACCGGGTTGAGGGGGATGGGCTCCCCATGTTGGACATTGCTAAGTGTGAGATACATATTAGCACAGCTAATAATAATGACTGCTTACGAGTTCAATAAGGACGCCAAATACCCGGCGGGTGGGGTATACCCGTTTGCGCAAATAAAGGATCTCACGAAGGTGGACATACAGGTCAACCTCCAAGGATTCTTTCAGGCACAGTTCCCCAACGTGTTTGAAAAATACCGGTTGCCATACGTGGAGTCAGACCAGATCGTACAAGCCTGGTACAGCAATCCGATGCAATTCTGGCAAAACCAACTCAACTTCGCTGTATGGTGTGCCACGGCGGGGTGTGGGGTGTCCGCGCAGGAGCATCTGTCCGACCCTGACCCACTAACGCGAGCCGTCTTCATATTCCATGTCTACTACCAGATTCGTCGAATCCTCAAAGAGATGCGTGTGGCTCTACCACAAGACCAGGGTTGGACCCCCTTTGAAAATCCCTATGATGTAAGAGCCTATCAGCGTATATGCGCGGAATTTGGGATTCCCAGAATGATAACTGGAGACGGCTTGGGAGGAATAACGGGTTGGGGAGTGTATACATTTACTGGACGAATAGTGGTTATCACGTCCTGAATGACGGCCAAGGTGGTGTATATGACCCAAAGCGACTATCATTCACACAAAAGACCACAAACGATGTACTACACATAGATTACATCTCACAAGATGATCCTCAAGCTGACTCCGCCTGGCGGAGTTTCGTTCTTAACAAGTCACAGGGCTTCACTCACCCTGGCGTTGAGCGAATAAATGACAGCATTCGAACCTATGTGTGGGCCATCTTAGGGGCCCAGGCTCAGACTAGAACACGAATTCTGGGAACTGGAACGGCGTTTGATGCCCAGAAGCAATTCCTGGTATTAGTAGAAGACGCCATCTCTGCGCCCGTCGATCTCGCGGCGGCCATCAAAAGGTATCAGGACGTGCTACAAAACGCGAGCTCAGAAGTTAATTATGTCTTTGGAACGGGGTTGTATATGGCCCCCAGCGATATGCTGCTCCGCATTGGTCAGATAGCTGGATATAACAACATGATCGTCATCGCAGAGCCAGGCCTAAAGCGTGGCCTGAATACGACCATTAATGCCCCAGACCCTACCGTAAAGCTGTCCAGCATTGCACAGCCGGCACCGACGGTAGAGCCGCCCAGCAATGCTCAGCCAGCGCAGCCGACCACTAGCATAGCTGATAAGGCAGCTGGGCTGCAGCATCAAAACGAAAAGATAGCACTCATTGCTGGGGGTGTCGCAGTCAGGTCTAGTGGCCCTATGGTTAGTTCATTTACTTCGCAATTAGCCGCTCTCTGATAGCTAGCAGCAGCAAGCCACCGAGTGCAACAACTAATGCCCAGAGATTTCCAGCCAGCCATCCCACACCCTTACTCAAGAAGTTAAGGAGCCAGGAGATAATGCCGCCTATGATTCCCGGGAGTGCCGCCGCAGCCTTACCAGCTAGCCTGGCCTAGAAGGCTCGCTAGGTCTTTTAGCTTCTGTCGAATCCATTCCTTAGCCCCAGGGTCAGGTGGCGGGCCAGGTGGTGGGATAGATGGCGGGCCAGGCGGTGGGGTAGGACCACCACCACCACCACCAGTAATGGCTAGGGTGATAGTGGAAATTAAGAGGCCGATCGCTGTGAGAATGCTCGCTATGGTGATGCCCTGCTCTCGGAACAGAGTCCGCAGCTTCTCAGCCTAGTGTGGTGTCTTCATTGACCACCCGATGAATGGTTCTCACGGATCCGGCTGAATTGGGTGCGCAAGTCTTCGTGTAACTCAGCGACTTACTATTAAAAGCCTCTTCTTAGCTTCTTCAATATCGGCAATTTTTGCTCTTGAAAGGTCCTACTCTCCTCATTGGGTGCTATTGACACTTTCCGCCGCCGTAGTGGCGATCTCTTTATCTTGCTGGTCGAGAATAACGAGGTAGTTTGTGAGCTTACCTTTAATCGTCGTCACCGCTTTGTCAAGCGCCTATGAGCCCCCCGAGTTCTCTCACTGGAGGTAGGCCTTTCTCCCCAGGTACTGGTCTACGTGTGAGGTTTCTAACACCCGCTGCACTTCTGGACTCGACATGGCCCGTTCTAAGATATTGCCAATATTTGAAGCTATTTGTGGGACATCCTGAATATCTGCACCACCTAGAGCAGCTTCTTCCTCCGCCAGATCACTATCAGTCTGCTCGAGGATGGTGACAGCCTTTGGTGGTATTTTGTCCACAAACCCCAATGCCTCTCTGGTACTCGCTCTGAGGGTATTCAAAGCTAACGGCATGCCAGTATCATACTGTGTAATCCTGTTGTGCCCAACATAGAGCGCATTCCTACGACCCAACCTAATTTTTGTATAATCTATACCTGTTATAGGTTTGATACCCCACATCGCCTCCACCCTGTCAAAATAGTCCTTAATGGCGCTATTTTCTAGTTCTATGTGTAAGTTGGGCTTCCCCTGTGACGGCTCCCCGTGTGACGTCTCCCCCTGTGACGGCCACTCGACATTAACAGTGCGGGGATTATCGACATCAAAGTCGTCGATGAAGCCTGTCTCTTCCTCGCCCGTTTCAGGCGGCCCCTCTTCGCCACCAAAATCGGTCAACTCAACTCTATCCATATTAGATATTGCTACAAAGCAACAACAATAAACAACTAGCCATGTCTTCAAGTGCATATGGTCGTAAGCTTAACCCTTACCGCCGTCTCCGGGAGCCGCTCGGTGTGAAAGGATTGTGGCAAACGATCATCGTGACCAACAATCCTTCTACGATCGGTCCCGAAGCAGCAGTTACTAGTTCGTTTTCCCAATCTCGGTGCACACGATGTTATCGTGCCTGGGTCAGTGCGGCTGGCATTCAATGTCGACCTCAGCTCCCCTGATGTCAACCGGTTGGTGGTCCAGAACCTCGGCCGAGCGCTGGTTCAAAAGCTGACCGTCAGGCTCTCGGGCAATGAAGTCTTCTCTCTTGTGGACAGTGACGTCTACAACGTCTACCTGGATCTTTGGAAGAGCCGATCGGAGCGGGCGAGCGCTGTGTATCAAGGCATCGATACAAGCACCGGCATGAATGTGACCAAGGCGCGTGTTGGCGCAGCGGATGCTATTGTTCTGCCCTCCGCCAATGGAAAGACGTGGCCATCGCGAAGGCCTTCAAAAACAGGTACTACATACCACTAGACTTTGAGCTGCTTGAAACGCATGCGCCCTTCTACCAATCTGCTCTTAGTGATCGGCTGGAGATTGAGTTGACCTTTAACGACGCTTCCCGCGTGATTCGCGCAACTGGTAAAGATGCCGGCGAACTCCTCATATTCCCTAGAAAACATCTGTCTCGAGTACGAAGTAGTCACTGAACCCACGTTGGCCCGGCTAATTCGTAGCATGTATGAGAGCCGTATGGTAGTGTTATACGAGCGGGTCCTACGGCATAGACGGATCCCTCAGAAAAAGGAGGACTCGATATGGAACATCAATCTGAACACGCCCTGTAAGTCTTTGAAAGGCATTCTCCTATTATGGGAAGATCCCGCCAACCACAAAGATTTTGCACGCCAACCAGAGTTGTTTTATAACCCGCAGATCACCAAAGTTGAAGTCATCGTAGAAGGACAAGCCAATCAGCTATTTGCGCACGGCTTAGCACCACACCAGCTCTGGGACGAAGCAAGAAAATTCTTCGCCGGTGGCCTCAAAAAGCACCCTGAGACAAGCGCAGTCGCCAAAGAGCTAGGATTGTTCGATGTCAGTCTAGGCAAGTACTTGACGACACAATTCTGCTTGTGGTTGGACTTCCGGACCTCCGACGATGACCATCTTCACGGCAGCGGCCGGCGTGTAGAGAACGGCTCTGAGGGCATCACTCTCCAGATCACGAAAGAGGCCGAACCGGCGGGGCCACTGTACTGCTACGTTTATTTGGTTATGGACGGACAGCTGAACATCGACACCGGGAGATTCGTTAGTGCTGTTTATTAATGGAGTTCCCACTTAAGCCACACTCGGCCATCATCACGGGCCCCACATCGTGTGGTAAAACAGAATTCATTCTCGACCTCCTGGAAGGCCCGTACAGGGGTGTTTTCGAGCATATTGTCATTGCTTGCCCTTCGGTACGATACAATGAAACATACCGGGCCCGGCCGTGGGTGTGGTCAGATCCCGAGGTCTTCATATTTGACCCCGGTGATCGGCTGTTCAAATGGCTAGAGGCCTTCTATAAAATGTTTCAGGGGACGCCGACGTTATACATCATTGATGACTGCAGCGCAGAGGATGCTATTGCGCAGAAGCGGACTATGTTGACTTATCTAGCTTTTAGCGGGCGACATGCCCAGCAAAGTCTGTGGGTTCAAACCCAGAAGTACAACGCCGTTGCGAAAGGCCTCAGGGCGCAGACACAGTGGGTGGCGCTCTTCCATTCCAAGGATAAGGATAGCTTTGAAGACTGCCTGGACGAGAACTACGTCATCCACTCTAGGGAGGAACGTGATGGGGTGCGAAAGCAACTCGAAGCTAATGAGTTCTCAAAGCTGGTACTGAGGACCAAGTTCCCATTTTCTTATAAAGTGCTCAAAGCTGGTGAGGTTTGTTAGATACTAAGCATATGTTAAGCATCAGCTAAGCATATGTTAAGCATCAGCTAAGCATATGTTAAGCATCAGCTAAGCACCACTTAAGCATGTATGAAGCAGTGCTTTGTTACTCCGTAACAGCTTTAGTTGTATTACAACTGATATGCACATGTTGTGTGCTTGGATGGGCTGTGCATTCCTATATTAGAGTTAGACGTTGGGTATTTGCAAACGCTGTGATGGATTGTGACACCATACTCGACCAGCTGTTACGTGAAGAGGCAAAGCCAGCAGAGTCTGCTCCGGATGCAACACCTACAACAACACCACAGTCCGGACATGCAACACCACCTGCCACAACGCCACAGTCCGGACATGCGTTGCATCGTGAAAGGCTGGGGGACGTGCCGGACAGTATATAGGAAGTAAGTATTCCAAACTTACAGTGGAACAGGTTGAGGCCTTGCCTGATCAAGAAATTGAGAAGCTATATGCGAGGCACGAGGCGAGGCTTGGAGCTGCAATAACAAAGACCCTGGGCACGGCTATGCTACAGATGTACGCACAACTGGCAAGTATGTTCCTCCCCATTGCTGATAATCAAGCTTTGGTGACAGACCTGGAAGCCGACCCGTTTCTAGGGCATGCGCTAAACACGGTTACATGTGAACTCTACCATAAGTTCGGTATGTGCTTAGCACCTGCAACTGTCGCGCTTAGCAACTTTTAGGCACTGCCATTTTGGACATATCTGTCCTAAGCAAGAACAAGATGGAGGAGGAGACCTCCGAAATTGCTCCACAGGAGACGGAGAAACTAGTGACGAAGGACCCCAGAAAAGTTGCGGCTGGGAAGAGAGGAGCTGCTGCTCGAAAGAGTCGTGAAGCAGAGAGGTTGTCTCTAGCTCTGCAGCAGGCTGTTCGTGAGAAGAAACGAAAGTTAGCCCCGGAGCATGAGCAGGCCCCACCACCGCTGTTTCCAATGGTGCCAGTTGATTACCGCGGCTGGACTCCCTGGATTATCGGAGTGGCTGGCGTTGTCGTTGTCGTCGGTGTAATTAGGCAGAAAATGCGGCGGACTAAAGCACCTGCCCCGCCTGCGCCCTCCAAGCGACCGGAGACTAACATATTAAAGAATAGAGATCCATTTTATATGGAATAATGGCAAGCGTTGACGGGAGAGCTATTGTTAATGCCGTTTACCACGGCGCTGTAGTGGCCGCGCTTACGGTAGGCACCGCAAAACTGACCAAGGTGATTTTCAAAGGGGCAACCTTGCCCAAGCTAGACGCTGATATGTATGACATTGGGATGATGGTTTTAGACACGTCCATCGCCTTAGCACTCCGAGATTTGCTTATCAAAGAGGGCTTGATCCCCGCTGATATATTGCATAAGCCCTTACAGTATCAGCCCCGCTAGCTATGGCCTCTGTCGCAATGATGATAGGGGGCGCTGTTGTCAATGCCCTCGCGTTTACGGGGGGCAACTACCTCTTTTCCAAGCTAGGGCATGCGGACGCCCATGAAGAAATGAGGCGGCACGATGAGGCTGTCGAGCGGCTACAGGCGGCCCAGGCTGAGTGGACGAGAAAGAGAACCGCGCGGCTGGACTGGCTCAACGATGAGCTACAGCGCGAAGGCCACGCCGTTCACTCTTTCCAGGATGTCGACCAGGCCATGCGGGAATACAGCCTGATCTCCGGCAAACGTGTAGAGCCCCTCGAGCCTGAACCTCGCCTGTCGGATTTCTATGTGCCATCCGAGCCGCAGAAAGACCGCGAGATCACTTTCATCGTTCTTGGGCTGGCAGCGACGAGTATTGTTGCTTATAAGTTGCTTTAGAGATTGACCGCTGCTACCCAGTAACAAATGAAAGGTCTGGAGGACATCTACTACAGCCCTCAGGGCTATTGGAAAGGCTTGGCGGCCATTAAGAAGCTCGCTGCTGCAGCTAATGTTTCAGAGGATGTTGCCCGAGACTGGCTCCAGAAGCAAGCTATTTTTCAGATCTATCTACCCGCTCCTCGTTATATTCCGCGGCCATCTATTGATGAAGATAGACCGAATGCCGTCCATCAGGCTGACTTGCTCTACCTACCACATGACCGGGTTGGTCGTAAGACATTTAAGTATGCCTTGACGGTTGTGGATGTTGCCTCACGGTTTAAGGAAGCAGAGGCTTTGACTGACAAGAGCAGTGAAGGGGTGGCTTTGGCCCTAGAGCGAATTTACAAACGCGGGCCACTCAAATGGCCACAGCTTCTGCAGATTGACCCGGGGCGTGAGTTTATGGGTGCCTGTGAGCCAGCTGGCAGCGAAGCATAAGACACAGATACGGCGTGGAGAAGCTGGGAATCACCGGCAGCAGGCGATCGTCGAGAGGTTCAATCGCACTCTGGCAGAGAGACTGTTCGGTGCCCAGTACGCCCAAGAGTTACTACTGGCAGCTCGAGGGTCCTCTGAACGTTCAGCTGAATGGGTTCAGGCTCTTCCTCAGGTGGTCGCGGCGCTTAACGGTGAGGTGACTCGTTTGACGGGTCGGAAGCCGGTTGATGCCATTAAGGACACTTCTGTATCCCATTCGCCGGCCGCTCCAGCTCACCGTACTATCGGCCTCAAGGAACCTGTGATTCCGTCTGATGCTCTAGTTCGGTATCTGTATGCAAGCTCGCCTGGGGAGCATGAGCTTGAAGGTGGCCGGCGCCGGGCGACTGATCCTTCGTGGTCACTGACTTTGCACGGGATTCACCATATCACCCAGCAAGAGGGTCAGCCCACTCTTTACTACCTGCTGGATGGGCCAGCTCGTGGATTTGTGCGCGAGGAACTGCTTGTTGTGCCTCCTGACACACAGCTACCCCCTAGCCGGATTCTAGACCAAAGAGCTTGATGAACATGCGCTCTATTTCACGCTCCGTGGCGATATGTCCATAGGCTCTTGTGGTAACACCATCAGCGCAAATCCATTTTTCCGTGTCCATGGGGCTCAGGGATGTTTTATTCATCTCATAGACCCCTATCTGGTGACCCTTGCACCGTATGGTAATCTGTGTGTGCTTGTATTCTCGCCGGCCAAACAAGCTGTTCTTATACAGTTCATGCCTGAGGTCCTTTTTCACAACTACTCTGGAGACGCCTTTGGCTTTCTTGATGTTGGTGGCTTCTAGGATTGAGTACATCTTTGGTCTAAGGCCTATGAACTCAGCTATGGGCCGGCTGCAGCATTCGTCTTTGAATTTGCCGACCACCTTTTTGTTTGCTGTCGAATGGTTGGGGTGGTCTCGTGGGTAGTCTGAGAAGTACCAGTCAGGGTGGGCTTTCATGTCGGCGTACACATCGTCAGTCTCCACCTGGAACAGTAGAGAGTCGGTGTCTGTATAACAAAGCTCGAGTCTATCACCGTATTGTGGTTTGAGCTTGTTGTACCAGAAACTATACATGAGGTGCTTGGACAGGTCTAGGATGGCCTGCCCGCAATAGACTGGTTTGTTCAGCAGGACTCTGGTCTTGATGCTGTGCACAGCAATCAGTCCACCATCCGAAGAGGGTGCGTGATTCGAAGTTGGGGCTGGCTATCAATCGTCTGAGTCGGTCGGTCTCTGAGGCCCGGACAAGGTCGACTCTGATACGTTTGCGGACGTTCTCCATGCTCTTCCCGAAGACTGCATTGTTCATCAGTTTGAAGAAGTCCTTCTCGAATTCTGACTTGGCCTGGGCACGCAGGGCTGTGTTCATTTCTATGTATGGCTTCATCCACGGAGATTGATTGAACTTGATGGCTCTGTGGATCTTGGTGACCTGTAGGCCTAGGGTGTGATAGAGCTTGAGGTTGCGGTAGTGAACGATGTACCGCTCCTTGTTGCGGAGGTTGGGGACTAGCTTTATTTGCTCCGTGAACTTACCCCCCAGTTCGTTCAGGAGCTTATGCTGATAGTCACTCAACCACCACTTTGGGGTGGACATCGTTTCTGGCGCTAGTGGATAATCGCTGTGGGCTTCATGCAGGTGCTCCGGGTATTTCATATCTACCTCAACGAGCCAGCCCTCAGGCGCATCATCTGGTGTGCTAAGTACCTCAACGAGGGTTGGGCTGGCCCATTGGAATCCGCTGGTGGGGAGGTATTGCATCATCGCCCAACCGTACAGATTATTCGCATCGAGATACATGATCCATGTTTTCGGTGCTTCGGGGGTGTAGTCTGGAGACATGGGATTGTTGGCCTTCGCATATCGCTTCGAGACCATGGCCACACCCCCTCGGAGGCCATTCTCAACGAAGAGGTGCATGTCCTGGTCGGTCAGGAGCTCGAGTTGGACCTTCGTCTTTTTTAGGAGTGCGTCCCATGCTAGGCCTGGCACACTGATGTAGTGGGCTGGGTCAAGCCTATACTCTCTCATACAGGTGTCCTCGGAACGCCTCGAAGACATCGGCCAGTAAGAGGACGTCTGTTTTCAGGTATAGGTCGTGGTAGTCTCCGAGTGTTTTGCAGCCGAGCTCCTGCCACACTTTCTGGGCGTGGGCGTAGTCGGCATCACTGATTTTTTTCTCTGGTGAGCTTGCTGTAGAAGGCCTCTTTGGGTGGTAGGCAGTCTTCATTGAATCGCTCGGCGCTGTCCATGTATTCGTAGGGGTATACACCCTTGCGGAGCAGAAGATGTGAGCCGCCATGACTTAATGTGGCCCTGAACTTACCCTCCAACACATTCCAGGAGGTGTGTTTCTCTACATTGGCCTTGCATGTCCCACATCTGCCAATAGATATTACATCACCATCGCGTTCGAGATGCTCTAGGGCAGCTTGCTTGCCGCAACAGAATGGTGTCAGCTCGCTTAGATTCCCAACCAGGGTGTCTAGAGAACTGTTCAGGAACTGGAGACTATCAATAAACCGTAGCGGCCCGATTGTGAAGGAGGCGTACTTCTCCATGTTGTTTGGTAAGCAGGTGATCTTTGCATCATCCACCTGCTCCGTCAACTACTTGCCATTCTTCTACGGTTCTCTTCCAATCCATCTTGCCCGCCGCCTGCATGATGAGGTGAGAGTCGTACCCTCTTAGATTGTGGAAGACTACTGGCACCTTCAGCTTGTCTTTGGAGATGCGCCATGATAGATTGCAGGTGTTGTGAGCTGCCCCTCGGTATTTACCGGTAATGTGACAGTGGTCTCTCACCTTGTCCACCCCCAGCGGCTCTTCACAGATGTGGCAGATGGTGGTTGTGGCGAAGTCTTCGAGGTCTTTCTCAGTCATCTTCATTGGGGCTGGTCGTTGTAGGCGCTGGCGGATGGTGGCCACCTCTCGCCCCAGGTACTGGAGGAATTTGCCAGCGGCGTCCTCCCCCCGATATATGACGGGGTTTGTGGTGAGACCGTCAGAGCGCACGATGGTGTAGCCGAAGCCGCATGCCGGCTGCTCGGCTAGCAGTCGTGTGTTGCTCTGGCTTGGGTCCATCGCCGCGCCCTGTACAGGGACGTTCAACGTCTCGAAGTCTGCGTATATGATGTATGGCGCCCGCATCTGCCTCTGGTAGGATTTGAATTTCATGGTGTTTCCCCCTCCTCTGGCATGACGCTCACTTGGCATGCTGTGTTGATACCTTGGCAGAGCGGCTCATGCTGGTCCAAGAGGCTCTGGGTGGAGTATACGTGGAGGCAGTTGAGACATGGATACTTCTTACCCTTATGTTTGCTGTCTCTGTACAGCAGCCGCCCCGCGTCCTTGATCCAGACGTAGTGATTGGTGTCGCCCTCACTCAGGAGTAGGAGGTTGATCTGGTTCCGCCTGTGGGCAGATTTCCGGAGTAACACTGGCCCCTCCTCCCACCCGAAGACGTTGATGGCTATGGTGGGATTTTGGTTCTCAAATCTACCGATGCTGGTCAGCTGTACTGGGAACTCGATTCCTTCGAAGTTTAGCTCACCTAGGTGGCTTCTATAATGATACAGTTCGTCTACGTGGTTGGGCTGCTGGATAGAGGGCTGAGAGAATGGCCCACTCGAAGCAGCGGTTGTCCTTGTTCTTCACATTCACAACACTTCGTGGTGGGATTACCTTGGGTGTTGCAAAGTAACTATTGCCGCGGAATGGTTGATATCGTGAGAGGCGGAGGTCTAGCTGTAGGCAATTCTTAAACTTCCATCCCTGACCCGCTTGCCTAGAATAGTTCAATGTCGTGGAGTATCTTAGGCTTTGGCCAGCTCCAGCCCCTCGTCAATATCATCGGCATGTAATACCTCATAGTTCCTGCTGCCGTGGTAGGCTTCCGCATAGATAATCTGGCCTGTTTTACTGTCTTTATCCCAATACTTTGTATGTAGACATATATACATTTTGACGCTGCCAACGTATCAAGAAGAGATAAGATCAGAAATGAAGAAATCAGGACTAAAGTGGGGGTTAAAGCTGCTCTAGATGTTATTAGAAAGCAGCAGGTCAAATGGTTTGGTCATGCAAGTAGGCTACCAGTCAACAGCATGCCACAACAAGCAATGATGTACAGACCAGATGGAAACAGAGGAAGAGGCCGACCACGTAAACGTTGGACGGAGGGAATAACAGAATCCATGGGAATGTCGATATACGAAGCCCATAACCGGGCACTCTCACGAAGTTTATACTTCACCTCGACACCGCAAGGTACAAGAGGAACATGATGAGAGAGAGAGAGACGCTGCCATACCTCTCCACCGCTTTCTCTATTAGTGCCTTGGTGGGTGGGAACATAAGGTTGAGGAATGTTGTAGCGTCTGGATATATGCCCCCTTCGGGCACAGTTGCCCGGTAGTCTATCAAACCCCCCCCCCCCCCCGAAAGACGCCAATCCGGTGTGGGATTTGCCATTAAGTCGGCCCTGGTCGGCAAATTAGCTGGATTTCCAAAGGCTGTAAACGACAGGCTCATGACCATGAAGTTGCCTCTGCTGAATGGAAGGAAGCATGCAACCATTGTGAGTGTCTACGCACCAACTATGACCAACGAAGATGATGTCAAGAATAAGTTCTATGAGGACCTGCACAATGTATTAACATCTGTTCCCAAAGGAGACAAACTTATACTCCTTGGGGATTTCAATGCCAGAGTAGGCACGGACACCACCTCTTGGAGTGGCATTATTGGAAAGCATGGAGTCGGAAATTGTAACACCAATGGACTCCGCCTCCTTCAGACATGTGCCGAACATGATCTCCTGATTACGAACACAATTTTCCGTCTCCCCATGAGAAATAGGACATCGTGGATGCACCCTCGCTCGAAACACTGGCACCTCATTGACTATGTAATCGTCAGGAGGAGTGACAGACAAGACGTTCGAGTGACAAAATCCATGTGTGGTGCCGAATGTTGGACAGACCATCGTCTCATTGTCTCGAAAATGAACATCCACATCAGGCCACCACGGCGTCCTCAAGGGGCAAAAATGCAAACAAAGCTAAATGTCACCCGCCTAAACAGCAAGAAAATGCAGCAGTCGTTTGAAAATATGCTGGAAGACCGCCTCAAGCCCAATGCTGAAGCAAAACAGGATACAGAAACAGAATGGAGAGCCCTAAAGGACACGATTTACAACACTGCTATGGAAATCCTGGGTCCAGCCCCCCGAAAGCATAAAGACTGGTTTGATGAAAATTCCGAAGACATCAACCAATTGCTGGCCGAGAAACATCTTCTCCTCAAGGCACATTTGAATGACCCAAAGTCAACATCAAAAAAAGATGCTTTCAAGAACATTCAGAGAGTAGTGCAGCAGAAACTTCGGCACATGCGGGACTCCTGGCTGAGCAGCAAAGCTGATGAAATTCAGGCTTTGCTGACAGACACGATATGAAAAACTTCTACGACTCACTGAAAGCGGTCTATGGTCCTTCATCACCAGGCATAGTTCCCCTCCTCAGTGCAGATGGGGGAACATTGGTCACCGATAAGAAAGAAATCCTCCAACGCTGGGCAGAGCATTTCAGCAAAATCTTAAATGCAACTTCCTTCTTCGATGATGAAACCATCAATTGCCTTCCTCAAGTTCCCACCAATGAGACTCTTGATGACCTGCCAACCATAGTGGAAATAAACAAAGCCATCCAGCAACTCTCCAGCGGCAAGGCACCTGGTCCTGACTCCATCCCAGCAGAGATATACAAGGCAGGTGGGCCGGTCCTAACAGAGCAGCTTCACCGAGTCTTCACAAACATATGGATGAACGAGACCATGCCACAAGATTTTAAGGACGCGTCAATAGTCCACCTTTACAAACGTAAAGGAAACCGCCAATCCTGTGACAACCACCGAGGCATCTCCTTGCTTTCAATTGCAGGGAAGATACTCGCCAGAATTCTTCTCAATCGCCTCACAGCCCATCTCGATCAAGGTCTTCTTCCTGAGAGTCAATGTGGCTTCAGAAAAGAACGTGGAACTGTTGACATGATTTTCGCTGCGAGGCAGCTGCAAGAGAAATGTCAGGAACAGAACTGTGAAATGTTCTCCACTTTCATTGACCTTACCAAGGCTTTTGATACAGTCAGCAGAGAAGGACTGTGGAAGATTATGGCAAAATATGGCTGTCCACGAAAGTTTGTCCAAATAGTGCGGCTATTTCATGACGGCATGCAGGCAAGAGTACAGGAAAATGGTGAGCTGTCTGAACCCTTTCCTGTCACCAATGGAGTGAAGCAAGGATGTGTCCTGGCACCAACACTGTTCAGCCTCATGTTTTCAGCCATGTTGATGAATGCCTTCGAGAACGACGACATTGGAATAGACATCAACTACCGTATGGATGGAAAGTTATTCAATCTCAGAAGGCTGAAAGCTAAAACCAAAATTAACAGTGGCACAGTCAGAGAGCTCCTGTTTGCTGATGATTGCGCTCTATACGCCAACTCAGAGGCGGACATGCAACATAACGTTTCAGCTTTCTCACATGCCTGTGCCAACTTTGGGCTCAATATCAACTTGGAGAAGACTGTAGTTATGTACCAGCCAGCTCCAGGGAATAATCACACTGTGCCGAATATCAAAGTGAATGATCATAGACTAAGTGTTGTGGACAAATTTACCTATCTTGGCAGCACCGTGTCACAAGCTGCCACAATCGATGACGAAGTGAATGCAAGAATCTCCAAGGCCAGTGCAGCCTTTGGCAGACTGTACAAGAATGTATGGGACAGAACTGGAATAAGCCTGCAAACAAAGCTAAAAGTCTACAAAGCAGTTGTATTATCCACACTGCTATATGCTTGTGAAACCTGGACTGTTTATCAGCGACACGCTAGGAAATTAAACCACTTCCACACAGTCTGCCTTAGGAAGCTACTGAAGATTAAATGGCAAGACAAGATTCCAGATACTGAAGTCCTAGAAAGAGCATCCATGCCCAGTATCCACACTCTACTGATGAAGAATCAGATTCGCTGGGCTGGTCACTTGACTCGCATGCCAGATCACAGGCTCCCTAAACGAATTTTTTACAGCGAACTGCGTTGTGGTAAACGCTCCCAAGGTGGCCAGAGGAAACGTTTTAAAGACACTCTGAAAATTTCACTGAATGCTTTTGGAATTCATCATGACACCTGGGAGGCTGCAGCCAGAGACCGAAATTCGTGGCGTGCATCATTGCGCAAAGGTGCAGTTATATGTGAGGCAACCAGGACTGCAAGAGCTGTGAAGAAAAGGCAGGACAGAAAAACCACTGCAGGAAATCCTCCTCCAGAGACGTCAAGCATTCTTTGTCCACATTGTCAAAGAACATTTCGAGCCAAAATAGGCCTTATCAGCCATCTTAGAACCCACGGCTCCACACCTTCAACCCCACTGGATGAAATGAATGGTCATCATCATTCTTGATGGACAAACAACATCAACCCCAAGCTTCCTCTCGCCGGACCCTATATTCCAGCGGCTCGTTCGGGCCGACATAACCCAAGTCAAGCGGTCCTGGCTCGGCGGCTGGCTCGCGGCGCTCGGCGGCTGGCTCGCTGTGGGATGTGCGTGGCTTTGGGGTGAGGTGCCCGGCGGCTGGCTCGGCGGCTGGCTCACGGCGCAAGAAGATTGTGCGTGGCTTTGGGATGGGGCGCTCGGCGGCTGGCTCGGCGGCTGGCTCGCGGGGCAGGATGGGGCGCTCAATGACTGGCTCGCGGCGCGGTGGCTCAGCGGCTAGCCCTGCGTGCGAGCTGTAGGGTTGCGGTGGTCTCGGCTTCAAGCCGTTCCCACTCCCGAGTGCGTTGGGCCTCGTCTTGGACCTGCCCTTGCAGCGCTGGGTACCGCTCGGCCGCTCGCTTGAGCAGTTCCGAACGAACAAAATCGCGCGCATGGGCGAGTTCTCTGATGAGGGTGGCTTTGTTCCGCCGGCTGTATGGCATCCCATAGTCACGTGCTTGCTGTTGTAGTTGTCTGAGTGTAGGCATGGCTAAATATACAACTTCGCCCGTCTAGCAGGTGAGTGTATATGTGTACAACATATAGTTCCATGCCTCTAATTAAAATTCAAAAATACTGTGATCTTAGACAAACGTCGAAACTCTGCGTTAAAGGGCTTCACCTTTTCATGGTACCACGTTCGTCGATTGGCGGCGTTATAACCACACTCCCTACATAGTGTTAGATAGTTTGTGACTCCCCTCCCACAGCCTTGGCAGGGCATGGTGCATGTCCCTTTCCGCACCTGAACTGCATGTGCCCTGCAGTACTCCCTCATACAGCTACGCTCACAGAGTTCTGTGGAATATAGCCGTAACCACTTACACTTTTTCTTCGCGGTACGCATCACAGTATACCCAAAGATGATATATTCTAAATCGGCGGCGCGCCACCCCGCTCTCTCAAGCTATACGTGCGTGTGTATGTGTGCGTGCGTATGTATGTGCGTGCGTGCACGTGCATGCGTATGTGCACGTGTATGTGTGCGTGCGTGCGTGCATATGCACGTGTGTGTATGCGTGTGCACGTGTATGCGTGTGTGCGTGCATACGCACGTGCGTGTGTATGTGTGTGTGCGTGAAAACGCACGTGCGTGCGTGCATGTGTGCATGTGTGGGTGCATACGCACATGCGTGCATGTATGTGTTCGCCCCGGGGCCCTGGGGGGGCCGGGGCTGTGTGTGCGTGTGGTACCCCCCCCCCCCTCCATGTATACGGGGTGCCCCCGGGGTTCATCGTGGTCCCTGGGTATGTCGTTTTGGGTCCCCGCCGCTACCAGCGGCCCCTCGAATGTGCTACCCCCTCCGCTAGATCTAAAAAGCCCCATTATATACCTACTACTGTGTCTATCTGTTCATTAACTTCTCGTGGTTACCTGAATTGTACTCACCTCATGATTCGTGGGGCCATGAAAGAGGTCAAGGTCAAAACAACATTTTTGACAATAACTAGTCACAGGTTCATGATAATCCCTTGAAACTTACTGAACACACACTATCTGATCATATTATTGAATGCCTGTAAAAGATTGATGCTCCTCGAATAAATTCAGTTGAAAATTTAATGGTGCAAGTATGGCACAAATCACTACAGAACAATGACTCATCGTCACTGGACGTTTACAGGCTGGACAGTCACAAATTGTAGTAGCCAGATAATTGAATCTGGTTAGAAGCACCATTAGTCGCCTTTGGACGTGATTTCAAGACACTGGCTCAGTGGTAGACCGCCGCGCAGTGGAAAACCCAGAATCACAACTGCTGCCAAAGACCACTGAATACGGCTGCGTCACCTTAGGAATCGATTTGCATCTGCGTCCTCCACAGTCCAGTCATGCCAGGAGCTTGTCGAATTTCAGATCAAACGGTCAGGAACCGGCTGCACGACACTGGTCTCTGCGTTAGACGACCCTACAGAGGTCCTGTTCTAACGCACCGGCATCGCCAGAACCGACTGCAGTGGGCGAACCTGCATCATCAATAAAATGTTGGTACAAGTTTGCAATTGAAACTGCATTAATGTTGCGTTTTTTTTAACAGTATAGGATATTCCGTCTGGCATCTGTGACATAGCGTTAGGACGAATAGAGCGCGTCTGTCAGCCTCCTGTCTGTATGCTTGTTGATATTTGGATCCTGTGCTATTTGATATAGAATAGAGCGTCTGTCATCTCCTCCCTGTGTGCATTCTGATATGTGGATGCCGTAGGATCGGTGCTATTTGACAGAGTAGTCGACGTGGCTGAACGGGTAATAGCACTCGTTCCTCAACTTCCGGTATACTGACGGCCGGGTAAAAGGTTCAATCTGCAGCATTAAGTTGGACTTCAACGTTGACGTCTCGTTCAGAAAGCAGTGGCAACCTACTGAATATACTACTAAGGGTTCATGGTAACGTCCTACACAGGAGACGGACCACTGAAGCTGGTTGAGAGTTTATGTTGTGTTCATATTTTGCTCATGTTGTGCTCCTGTTGTGTTCATGTTGTGCTCATGTTGTTTTAATCACTACATAGTGCAAGGCCTGGAGAGTCAATACAACTGTATCCTTTGTGTGTCTAATGGAGTGCATCTCATACTGTGTATCTATCGGTGTGTATATAATGTTGTATATCTGTCACAAAAATAAAACACCGCGTTTAACCAGTTGATTACTATAGAGACTTTCTGATTAACCGGCCTATCTGCAAAGCCAAAACTATTTTAACTAACAGAAAAAAACAAATTGGATGTCAAAATCCCCAGGACGGTCAAAAGTTGCAGCTGCACGTGTTTACATGAGGTCGACAAAATGGGAACATTTGGAAGTGAGTGAGATGAATCTATACACCACTTTGACAGTTCATAAACAGGTCGGATTGAAAGTGGAAGTACTCAGCTCGGGAGAAAACATTCCGTCTGTCATTTAGAGTTCTGGACATCAAGCGAAATGGCAGCTGGAGTTGTCACCACTCGACAGAAGATTTGCGGTTTGTTGTGGAAACCCGTTGTTGGGAGCACACAGGAACTCGCTAGCTTGTTGTGGGAGTCAAAACAAGTGATGACAACTCTGACATTGATTGAGCCAGGGAGGATAGATTCTTGACAATGGATGATATGCCCAAATAACACCTGTGTGGACATAATGAATACCGTCACGTGACCAATTTTAGGTATTTGCCATAAACCATGATTGGGAAAAAACAGTGTTGACCAAAACCGTGGATTAGGATGGACGTGTTTGTGGGAGAGCTCTACAGTGTTAGATTAATTTAAAATTAACTAGCATGTGTCGTTATGGCAAAGTGTAGCAGCCATCCCGGAATGAGGTGGTTTTGCATAAGGTAGTCAATATATTTGAATAACGAAGACACAAACAATAGATTGCACGATTTATTGCCTGGCATATTTTGCTGCATCTCGTCAGGTACATACTGCAGAAATCACACAACTTACGTGAATTAATTAGATAAATCCTTTAAAAAACTGAAATATACACATGTTCGCACAGTAATGTCGATTGTCTACCACGGTAATTTTAAACTGACTAACATGTCTTTCTGCTTACACAAGGACGGCTTACGAAGGTTGATAAGTATTGCTTCAGCAAACTTTAACAATCGACTACTTTGTGTGTTGAACAACATGTGTTGAACAACGTGTGTTCAATGTAAACCTAATCTTGTCTATTCATCGTCCTCCGATCCTGTGTCCTATTGACAGTATCAAAGAACCAGCTTGAAAGGTTGGAGCGCATACCAAATGCGGCCTTGCGGGTATTCTGGGGTGCACAAAGGACACACCAATTATATGCATGAGGCCTACTCTGGCGCGACCAACATTGGTGGATAGGCAAGCCAAATGGTACCTGAGAGTTGCTGCAGATAGGGACCACCCCCTGCATGAATCCATGGATATGGTCAAGGGTCATAGACTAAGACGAGGCACGTCCTGGATGGCACAGGCGGAAATATCTATACGTTAGATGTGTGATCTAGAGACCATCAATCGTGAAAAAGGTGGGTTAAAATACCGTAAGACATGTCGGACTGGCACACTGTACGATAGCAGCACTTAGTCATGAGGGCAGAGAATAGACAACGGGCCGCACTGAGTTTGAAGTGCAACAACAGATCCCGAGTAACACATGCGAAGGTGACATAGTGATCTACACCGATGGGTCAATGGTGAGAAACAGGCGGAGTGGTTGGGTTTTCTTTGCGAAGGCTAATGGACGATTCTTGAAAAAGGAGTCTGGCCTCCAGCATGAGAAACGGAGTTGGAAGCAGTAACAGAGGTATTCTGTTGGTTATAGGAGACCACTGCAACACACATTGTATTCACTACGGACTCAAAGAGTATGTTTAGTCAGGTGGAGAAAGGAGTGTTTCGTGTGAAATGGCTGACCTCGCTTCAGAGGTCACAGATTGTGAGAATTGTATGGACTTTTTTTCTTCTCTGGCCACGCGGGAATGCGGGGGGGGGGGGGGGGGAGGGGGAGGGGAGGGAAGAGAACAGGCTGATAGGCTGGCAGGGAACGCATCTCTCGGTGGTAGATTACTTATGGACAATGGGGAGGTTGTCGTGCGCCTGTGGGACCAGGTGGAGAAGGTGGGGGAACAGATTGATAACCCGTATGTGAAAGAATGAGATTGCGTGGGATCGGCAGGGGTTCTGGAAGAATCTCAAACCTGAGAGGGAAGACCAGGAGAACGTTCAATCAGATAGCGGTGGTAACGATTAGTAGTATGACTATTCACTGGCTGTTGAACGAGGGGACGGAGCGTGTTAGGTTGTGTCCTGAGTGCAGTGATGTTGGTTCTTAGCTCAGCTCAACTTAACAACTCAACTCTTGTGTCCTGGTTTTCTCTCTATCTATTTATATAAATATGTATGGATATTATCCAGGAAAACACTTGTATCTCACCTCTTATTATATCTATATCATGATATGATAACTTGTGTTACATTGCTCAATAGATAATTCACATGTTTATTCATTATCCCGTTTCTCTTGCTCTAAATCTATGCCAATAATTTTCTCTACAAAAATATAGACGTTCAAATATATTATAATATGTTGCAACAATTAGCGGAAATGTATTGTGACAATTTGATAGGCAATAATGTGTTGTTGATGCAATTTTCCCGATATATCTTATCATCAAAGGTGCAATCAGTAACATCTATATATAGGACACGCCTGCGATGGTTAATCACGTGAGCAGGCAGAAAACACCTTTTTTTACCACAGAGAGCTGAATAACGGTCGTGTCGGCTGCAAAAGACCGCCATTTTGTTTGAGCTCATTAGCAAAATGAGGAGGAACACTTACAGCGCCAGCCATTTGCAGTAGCCTCGGTGTAGGAAAGAGAAAGTAGCGATGTGCGAAAGAGAATCCGATGTGTTTCAAGATCTGAAAGATATTTATCTTTTTCAGCTTTCTGTTTAAATTAGTTTCAGCAATTGACATCTAGATGCGGGCAGAGGTGCTGGCACTTCGGTTAGTGCTGGAGATTTCGTGGCGTCTCTTGGCTGATGTCGGTTGTAATCATGTGTTTCGTGCTTTTTTATCGGACAGACCGCGGCACATCGACTAGGTGATGTTTTTGCAGTGTCTTCGTTACCATGAATCTCATGGATTACACGAAACAATCAGATAGACAATATTATATGGGCAATTAAGCCAGTTTAGTTTAGTCGATGGATCAACATCACGGCACACGGGTGTAATCCATAAGGTGCTCCGTTCTCCTCCTAACTCAAACTTGAGTCGGGAGAAACTCAGCTCAGTGCACGAACTACGTAGCACCGACGAGGATCCTGAAATACTTTGGGTAGATTTTTAACACGAAATTTTGCCCGGGCAGCGCCGTTAGGCTACTCTTTTTCGATTTCCAACTGCCAAGGGATTTTTTATGTGCGCAACAATA
Organism: Cepaea nemoralis; assembly: GCA_014155875.1. Classification (NCBI taxonomy): domain Eukaryota; kingdom Metazoa; phylum Mollusca; class Gastropoda; order Stylommatophora; family Helicidae; genus Cepaea; species Cepaea nemoralis. The sequence goes on from JACEFZ010022648.1 coordinate 56,972, forward strand.
CACACGGGCGTCTGATCTCACTACCCAGAGACCAGAGGGAAATGTTATTACTAAGTCCACGTGAAAAAAATCCCGGTCCTCACCGGGCTTGTACCCGGGACCTCCAGCAATCGAGGCGGATACCTATACCTCGAGACCACGCAGCCCCTTTTTTATTTAATTGTTTTGTTTTTTTTTAAATTTAATTTAATTAAGCCAGAGAGACAGACAAGAATATCAGACAATAATGTATAGGTAAATAGATCAGAGAGGCAGACAAGAATATCGGACAATAATATACGGGTAAATAGATCAGAGAGAGCAGGGGTGGCCCAGAGGATAGCACACCTGCCTACCGTCCCGCGAGTCACGTGTTTGAATCCATTCCAGGAAGATATTATTAAAATTTACTTGGTCTCCTATGGTCAACACAGGCTCAAATGGATACCAAGAAATTTCCATTTACGAAAATGTACAGGCGAGAAACTGACCATACAGAATGCCCATTGGTCTAATAAAGACTTATATGGATACATACAGAGGGAATAGCAGAGTCCATGGGAATCTCGATATATGAAGCCCATAATCGGGCACTCTCCCTCTGTTTATACTTCACCTAGACACCGCAAGGTATAAGATGCACAAGATGAGATGAGATGATCAGATGAGATGAGATGATGAGATGATGTGATCGGGTGAGGTGATGATATGAGATGGTGAGATGCGATGATGAGATGAGATGATGAGATGAGATGATGAGATGCGATGATGAGATGAGATGATGAGATGAGATGATGAGATGATATTATGATATGAGATGAAATGATGTGATAAGGTTGATGTGGTGATATGATGTGATGAGGACATGATATGATGAGATGAGATGATGAGATAAGATGATGAGATATGATAATGAAATGAGAGGATGAGATGGTGAGATGAGATGATGAATATATGTATGTACGACGCTAAAGTGGTAGTCAAACATGGAGCGGATCTGCTGCCTTCAAAGTCGCCAGAAACGGGATCACCTCCAGTAAACAAGGGAAGTATTCAGAATTTCCATGAGTGAGGGAGGTGTTCAGAATGTTCATGAACGAGAGATGTGTTCAGAATGTCCATGAATGAGGGAGGTGTTCAGAATGTCGATGAAAGAGGGAGGTGTTCAGAATGTCCGTAAGTGAGGGAGGTGTTCAGAATGCCCATGAACGAGAGATGTGTTCAGAATGTCCATGAATGAGGGAGGTGTTCAGAATGTCGATGAAAGAGGGAGGTGTTCAGAATGTCCGTGAGTGAGGGAGGTGTTCAAAATGCCCATGAACGAGAGATGTGTTCAGAATGTCCATGAATGAGGGAGGTGTTCAGAATGTCCATGAACGATGGAGGTGTTCAGAATGTCCATGAAAGAGGGAGGTGTTCAGAATGTCCATGAGTGAGGGAGGTGTTCAGAATGTCCATGAACGAGAGATGTGTTCAGAATATCCATGAATGAGGGAGGTGTTAAGAATGTCCATGAAAGAAGGAGGTGTTCAGAATGTATATGAACGAGGGAAGTGTTCAGAATGTCCATGAACGAGAGATGTGTTCAGAATGTCCATGAATGAGGGAGGTGTTCAGAATGTCCATGAACGATGGAGGTGTTCAGAATGTCCATGAAAGAGGGAGGTGTTCAGAATGTCCGTGAACGATGGAGGTGTTCAGAATGCCCATGAACGAGAGATGTGTTCAGAATGTCCGTGAGTGGGGGAGGTGTTCAGAATGCCCATGAACGAAAGATGTGTTCAGAATGTCCATGAATGAGGGAGGTGTTAAGAATGTCCATGAACGATGGAGGTGTTCAGAATGTCCATGAAAGAGGGAAGTGTTCAGAATGTCTATGAACGAGAGATGTGTTCAGAATGCACATGAACGAGGGAGGTGTTGAGAATGTCCATGAACGAGGGAAGTGTTCAGAATGTCCATGAACGAGGGAAGTGTTCAGAATGTCCATGAACGATGAAGGTGTTGAGAATGTCCATGAACGATGAAGGCGTTGAGAATGTCCACGAACGAGGGAGGTGTTCAGAATGTCCATGAATTAGTGGATTTGGTGCATTAAATTCTTGACCTTGAAAGTTAAGAAACAAGTTTTTGTACTTTACATAGAACGAATTTTAACATACGGCTGCGAATCCTGGACAATTAGTAAACATGCGAAAGAGTCTCCGAATGCTTTGGAGATGTGGTTTTATAGTAGAATGCTGAAAATTAATTGGACAGCCAAAAATGAGCAATCTGGACATTTTGAGGGAAGCAAGAAGACAACTTATCACAAAGATTAGAGAGAAGCAGTCATCGTTGTTGTCTGACAACATTATGAGAAGACAACAACATTAGAGAGAAGCAGTCATCGTTGTTGTCTGACAACATTATGAGAAGACACAAACATTAGAGAGAAGCAGTCATCGTTGTTGTCTGACAACATTATGAGAAGACACAAACATTAGAGAGAAGCAGTCATCGTTGTTGTCTGACAACATTATGAGAAGACACAAACATTAGAGAGAAGCAGTCATCGTTGTTGTCTGACAACATTATGAGAAGACAACAACATTAGAGAGAAGCAGTCATCGTTGTTTGTCTGACAACATTATGAGAAGACAAACAACATTAGAGAGAAGCAGTCATCGTTGTTGTCTGACAACATTATCAGAAGACACAAACATTAGAGAGAAGCAGTCATCGTTGTTGTCTGACAACATTATCAGAAGACAACAACATTAGAGAGAAGCAGTCATCGTTGTTGTCTGACAACATTATCAGAAGACACAAACATTAGAGAGAAGCAGTCATCGTTGTTGTCTGACAACATTATCAGAAGACAACAACATTAGAGAGAAGCAGTCATCGTTGTTGTCTGACAACATTATGAGAAGACAACAACATTAGAGAGAAGCAGTCATCGTTGTTGTCTGACAACATTATGAGAAGACAACAACATTAGAGAGAAGCAGTCATCGTTGTTGTCTGACAACATTATGAGAAGACAACAACATTAGAGAGAAGCAGTCATCGTTGTTGTCTGACAACATTATGAGAAGACACAACATTAGAGAGAAGCAGTCATCGTTGTTGTCTGACAACATTATGAGAAGACAACAACATTAGAGAGAAGCAGTCATCGTTGTTGTCTGACAACATTATGAGAAGACAACAACATTAGAGAGAAGCAGTCATCGTTGTTGTCTGACAACATTATGAGAAGACAACAACCATTAGAGAGAAGCAGTCATCGTTGTTGTCTGACAACATTATGAGAAGACAACAACATTAGAGAGAAGCAGTCATCGTTGTTGTCTGACAACATTATGAGAAGACACAAACATTAGAGAGAAAGCAGTCATCGTTGTTGTCTGGACAACATTATGAGAAGACACAAGATTAGAGAGAAGCAGTCATCGTTGTTGTCTGACAACATTATGAGAAGACAAAACATTAGAGAGAAGCAGTCATCGTTGTTGTCTGACAACATATGAGAAGACATAAACATTAGAGAGAAGCAGTCATCGTTGTTGTCTGACAACATTATGAGAAGACATAAACATTAGAGAGAAGCAGTCATCGTTGTTGTCTGACAACATTATGAGAAGACACAAAGATTAGAGAGAAGCAGTCATCGTGTTGTCTGACAACATATGAGAAGACACAAACATTAGAGAGAAGCAGTCATCGTTGTTGTCTGACAACATTATGAGAAGACACAAACATTAGAGAGAAGCAGTCATCGTTGTTGTCTGACAACATTATGAGAAGACACAAACATTAGAGAGAAGCAGTCATCGTTGTTGTCTGACAACATTATGAGAAGACATAACATTAGAGAGAAGCAGTCATCGTTGTTGTCTGACAACATTATGAGAAGACACAAACATTAGAGAGAAGCAGTCATCGTTGTTGTCTGACAACATTATGAGAAGACACAAACATTAGAGAGAAGCAGTCATCGTTGTTGTCTGACAACATTATGAGAAGACAAAAACATTAGAGAGAAGCAGTCATCGTTGTTGTCTGACAACATTATGAGAAGACACAAACATTAGAGAGAAGCAGTCATCGTTGTTGTCTGACAACATTATGAGAAGACATAAACATTAGAGAGAAGCAGTCATCGTTGTTGTCTGACAACATTATGAGAAGACACAAACATTAGAGAGAAGCAGTCATCGTTGTTGTCTGACAACATTATGAGAAGACAAAAACATTAGAGAGAAGCAGTCATCGTTGTTGTCTGACAACATTATGAGAAGACAACAACATTAGAGAGAAGCAGTCATCGTTGTTGTCTGACAACATTATGAGAAGACAAAAACATTAGAGAGAAGCAGTCATCGTTGTTGTCTGACAACATTATGAGAAGACAACAACATTAGAGAGAAGCAGTCATCGTTGTTGTCTGACAACATTATGAGAAGACAAAAACTGGAAAACCTGATGACAACAGCAAAGATTTGCAGAAAGAGAGATAGAGGAAGGCATCGTGAGAAGATTCTTGGCAGTCTTGTGTCATGGCACGGGAGTCAAACACACGAATTGATACATGCCGTCAGAGATCGTAATTTGTGGAGAGGCATGAACCCCCTCACCTGCCGGCCCAGCACTGGATGCTGATGGTGAAGAGTGGGCGCGGTAGCCTAGTGGCTAGACGCTCGCATGCCGGTCCGGTGTGTTGGGTTCCATCACCCATGGGGTGAATTCGTATTTATAAATTTGACCTGTTCTACCACGTTAACCCGGCTTAACACTGGTACCATAAATTGTATTAGGGGGTAAACACGGCCGGTGTGAGACTGACCACAGCCCAGCACGTGCTGATGGGGCTATACAAACATGCGTCTGGCACCCTCTGACCAATGTGCCTACAGGAGTGTTACGTGATCATTGAGTGATTATTAACGGCTGCTGGCCGACGATGTACTAGGGGAAGAGGGTGGATCCCATGTGTTTACAACCAGCTGGTTACTGCAAGGAGGTTCTTGTGAGGGGGTGGATGCCACTTGATTACAATCAGTTGATCACTTGAACAGACAGCTACTACACCTGAGTACATTTACCGGAGATACTGAGCACCCATGGGCTTGCCCGGATCGTTATGGTATCATTTCCTTTGATTTTGTCTTCTGGCCACATGCCGGCTGGAGCGTGGACTAGTGTGGAAGAAAATAGGATAAGCACCGCATACCACAAAAACAGAACGCTTTAAGACGAGTGGCATCATGCTTAAGCTCACTTATACTATCTAAAGTATACTGAAGCTTAGCCAGCAACAACGCGCTGATTCCCGAGCCACGACATGCAAAAGTTGAGTTGCCAAATACTGGTATCACAGCACTCAGGTTGTTTCCATGAGTATTTAGTCATCGTCCTCAACAGCCAGTGAAAAACTCCAGTATTACTGGCACCAGTAGCAGTCCGATTATGTGTCCCTCTTGCCTCGGAGTGCTGAGTGTCTGCCAGAACCTCTGGTCACTCCCTGCAGCGCCATTCTCTCCAGTCCGCGATGATCTGCCCGTTCTTCCGCACTATACGCAGGATTCCAAGGAGCCCCGACCACGTCAGCCTTATCATTCACCAATAACCAACCAAAGGGTGTAGACCCAGCCAATCTGTCCGCCTGCTCGTTTCCCACCACACCAGCATGTGTTGGAAGAAAACATCCAACAGATTTTCTGTCTATGACGATACACAATCAATCTATACTGTATGTTTAGTGTTCTGTCTATGGCCATACACAATCTGTACTGTACGTTTATTGTTCTAACTGTGGCCACACACAATCTATACTGTATGTTTAGTGTTCTGTCTATGGCCATACACAATGTATACTGTACGTTTATTGTTCTAACTGTGGCCACACACAATCTATACTGTATGTTTAGTGCTCTGTCTATAGCAATGCACAATCTATACTGAATGTTTAGTGCTCTGTCTATGGCAATGCACAATCTATACTGTATGTTTAATGTCCTATCTATGGCGATACAAAATCAATCCTATATCTTTAGTGTTCTTTTTAAAAGCGATACACATTCTATCCTGCACCACAATCTGTCATATTTGTTTATTAGTATTTCTCTGAGGGAGCACAACCCATCGCCTTGTATGGCAGTTCTCGCTACTGCAGCCTGGTACAATCAATATATATATATATGTCTGGAGCCGCCCTGTATCGTCTACCTCAATTCTCCAGACATAAATGTGAATTCACTTGGAAGATGTAAGTTACCACCAGGTCTCAGCCGTCCCTGGGTTAACGGTACACATAAAATTTATCGACCGGGTGCTGATGGGGTCGCAGACACACGTCCAGTTGTGTGTATAGATAACCCAGACTTAAGCCAGCCCAGACAAATAATTGGCTGCCCCTGCCACAAATGATATTCGTGGTTGGAAACAAACATTTATTTACTAAAAGTCTGTACAACATTTTCTTTCTCCTCCTCTGTCTTCTTATTTGTGGCAAGTCGGTGCATCTTCCACTTTCTTCTATGCTAGTTTCTAACTTGTAGCATATCTCGGCATGGTGTGCTGTCTTCTATAATAATTTCTAGCTTGTTGCATATCTCGGCAACCCAGCATGTGAAGACAAGATTCGGAGACTGCGCGGAAGAAATTATTGATGATTCAACAGGCAAGACGGCGTTTACCTGCAAAGCGTTGTGGAACGTAATGAGCACGGCAAGACACTTAGCGCGCCCTGTCATCCACTGCACCTGTATTCGCCTCCAGTCGTCATGACTTATCTTGACACTGGACCCAGATGGACTCAGGCTAGATAGTGAGGTCGACAAATTGTGCAACTCTTCCTCACTTTAATTCAGTTCATTGAGCAAGTAATTCTGCATCCAACTTCATATATCACCTTCAAGCCCTGTGGTGATGGCGAGCCGCGAAGCGACAGGCGTGGGTATGCTGGCAGCCGTACTCGCACACCTGCACACAGGCGGCTCAGGCCATATGGTCGTCTTCTACAGACCGGAGCAGCATTGGGATTCGGCAGCCCCTGAGCGACTGAGCAGCCCTCTAAATGAAAGCACTGCTTACCTCCATAGCATGAGGAAGGGGCTATAAAAGGTGTTCTAAACATTGTCTGCTCCATCATTTCCTAACCAGCTAGCCGCGGTTGGTGGGTACCCTATACTGTGGTCGACATACAAACAAAGTAAACATATGTAACATGTAAAGCTAATACAGCAAACAATATTCCTTTGACATACGGATGTTGGAATGTACGCACCCTACTTGATAGAGACTGCACGTCGTGCCCAGAGAGACGAACAGCACTGATTGGGAAAGGGCTGGGCAGGTATAACATCGACATTACAGCCTTGAGCGAGACACGACTTGCAGAAAAAGGCCAAATCTGTGAAGTAGGTACCGGCTACACATTCTTCTGGAGTGGAAGGAAAAGCGAGGAAAGACGCCATTCCAGTGTGGGATTTGCAATTAAATCGGCCCTGGTTGGCATATTAGCTGGATTTCCTAAGGCTGTAAATGACAGGCTTAAGACCATTAAGTTTTACCATTATGACCCTTGCTGAATGGAAGGAAGCATGCAACCATTGTGAATGCCTACACCACAACGATGATTAATGAAGATGATGTCAAGAACAAGTTCTATGAGGACCTGCACAATGTATTAACATCTGTTCCTAAAGGAGACAAACTTATACTCCTTGGGGATTTCAATGCCAGAGTAGGCACGGACACCACCTCTTGGAGTGGCATTATTGGAAAGCACGGAGTCGGAAATTGTAACAGCAATTGACTCCTCCTCCTTCAGACATGTTCCGAACACAATCTCCTGATTACCAACAGAATTTCCGTCTTCCCATGAGAAATAGACATCTTGGATGCACCCTAGCTCGAAACACTGGCACTTCATTGATTATGTCATCGTCGGGAGGAGTGACAGACATGACGTTCGGGTGACAAAATCCATGTGTGGTGCCGAATGTTGGACAGACCATCGTCTCATTATCTCAAAAATAAACATACACATCAAACCACCACGGCGCCCTCAAGAGGTAAAAGTCCAAAAAAAAAAACACACAAAAACAAACAACAACAGCAACAACTAAATGTCACCCGCCTAATCACCAACACAAATGCAGCTGTCGTTTGAATATATACTGGAAGACCGCATCAAGAACAATGTTGCAGCTAAACTGGATGCGGAAACAGAGTGAAGAGCCCTAAAGGGCATAATTTACAACAATGTTATGGAAATCCTGGGTCCAGCACCCTCCCCCCCCCCCCCCCCCCCCCCCCCCCCCCCCCCCCCCCCCCCCCCCCCCCCCCCCGTCCCCAATCTTCTCAACAAGGCACATTTGAATGACCCTAAGTCAACATTTGAAAAACAAATCGATGCCTTCAATAACATCCAGAGAGTAGTGCAGCAGAAACTTCTGCACATGCGGGACATGAGCAACAAAGCTGATGAGATTCAAAGCTTTGCTGACAGACATGATATGAATAACTTCATTGGTCATCCATAAGAAAGAAATCCTACAACGCCTGGCAGAGCATTTTAGCAACATCTTAAATGCAACCTCTTCCTTCGATGATGAAACATCAACTGCCTTCATTAAGTCCCCACTAATGACCTCTTGATGACCTGCCAACCTTAGTGGAAGTAAACAAAGCCATGCAGCAACTTACCAGCGGTGAGGCGCCTGGTCCTGACTCCATCCCAGCAGAGATATACAAGGCAGGTGGGCCGGTCCTAATAGAGCAGCTTCACCAAGTCTTTGCACACATACCTGGATCTTTTCTTTGGGTCATGCCGGTGTGCTGGGGAATGAACAGGCGGACAGATTGGCTGGTTCGGCAAAACTTGGTGGAGTATTGATGCATGACAAGGCAGACGTGGTTGCATCCTTGTGGGAGCACGTGTACACCTCGGAGGAGCAAATGGATCACCATTGTCTGGCAAGAATGAGGCAGCGAGGAGTGACGAGGGGATCTGGCCGACGCTCGACGCTCAGAGGAAAGGCGAGACGGACATATAATCAGATTTCTACTGGAACTATTGGTGTTTGAACTCTTCGCTGGCTGCTGAGGATGAGGACGGAGCGCTTATGGGAATGTCCCGAATGCTGTGATGTCGGTTCCTAAATCAATCAATCAATTTGCAAACATATGGGTGAACGAGACAATTCCACAAGATTTCTAGGACGCGTCAATAGTCCACCTTTACAAACGTAAAGGGAACCGCCAATCCTTTGACAATCCACAACTGCAGGGAAGATGCTCGCCAGAATTCTTCTCAATCGCCTCACAACCCATCTCGACCTAGGTCTTCTTCCTGACAGTCAATGTGGCTTCAGAAAAGAACGAGGAACTGTTGACATGATTTTCGCTGCTAGACAGCTGCAAGAGAAAAGTCAGGAACAGAACTCCGAAATGTTCTCCACTTTCATTGATCTTACCAAGGCTTTTGATACAGTCAGCAGAGAAGGACTGTGGAAGATTATGGCGAAATATGGCTGTCCACGAAAGTTTGTCCAAATAGTGCGGCTATTTCATGATGGTATGCAGGCAGAAGTTCAGGAAAATGGTGAGCTGTCTGAGCACTTTCCAGTCACCAATGGAGTGTAGCAAGGCCGTGTCTTGACACCAACACTGTTCATGTTTTCAGCTATGTTGACGAATGCCTTCGAGAACAGCGACATTGGAATACATCAATTACCGCATGGTTGGAAAGTTTTTCAATCGCAGAAGACTGAAAGCTAAGACCAAAAGTAACGGCAACACCGTAAGAGACCTTCTGTTTGCTGATGATTGCGCTCTTTATGTCAACTCAGAGGCAGGCATTCAACACAATGTTTCAGTTTTTTCATATGCCTGTGCCAACTTTGGGTTCAATATTAACTTAGAGAAGACTGTAGTTATGTACCAGCCAGATCCAGGGATTAATCACACCATGCCGAATATCAAAGTGAATGGCCATAGTCTAAGTGTTGTGGACAAATTCACCTATATTGGCAGCACTGTGTCACAAGCTGCCACAATTGATGTCGAAGTGAATGCAAGAATCTCCAAGGCCAGCGCGGCCTTTGGCAGACTGTACAAGAATGGGTGGAATAGAAATAGAATAATCCTGCAAACAAAGCTGAAAGTTTACAAAGCAGTCGTATCATCCACACTGCTATATGCTTGTGACACCTGGACTGTTTATCAGCGACATGCTAGGAAATTAAACCACTTCCACACAGTCTGCCTTAGGAAGCTAATGAAGATTAAATGGCAAGACAAGATCCCAGACACTGAAGTTCTAGAAAGAGCGTCAATGTCCAGTATCCACACTCTACTAATGAAGAATCAGATTCGCTGGGCTGGATACTTGACTCGCATGCCAGATCACAGGCTCCTTAAACTAATTTTTTTTTATTTTTTAAGGCGAGCTGCGTTGTGGTAAACGCTCCCAAGGCGGTCAGAGGAAACGCTTTATAAACACTCTGAAGATCTCACTAAAAGCTTTTGGAGTTAATTGTGACACTAGGGCGACTGCTGCAAAAGACCGAAATTCATGGCGTACATCATTACGCAAGGGTGCAGTCACATGTGAAGCAACCAGGACTGCAAGAGCTGTGAAGAAAAGGCTGGACAGAAAATCCACTGCAGGAGACTCTCCTCCTGGAACGTCAAGCATTCTTTGCCCACATTGTCAAAAAAAATTCCAGGCCAAAATAGGCCTTATCATCCATCTTAGAACTCACGGCTCCATACTTTCAACTTCACTGGATGAAATGAATGGTAATTATGATTATTGATGGACAAACAACAAAAACAATGCATATCTCGGCGCCGTTTAATTTATTATGTGATAGTTTGTAACTTGTTGCATAACTCGGCATCGTTCACTTTATTCTGTGATAGTTTTTAACTTGTTGCATATCTCGGCATCGTTTACTTTCTGCTATGATAGTTCATATCCTGCTGCGTATCCTGGCATCGTGCGCTGTCTTCTATGATAGTTTCTAACTTGTTGCATATCTCGGCATGGTGTGCTGTCTTCTATGATAGTTTCTAACTTGTTGCATATCTCGGCATGGTGTGCTGTCTTCTACGATAGTTTCTAACTTGTTGCATATCTCGGCATGGTGTGCTGTCTTCTACGATAGTTTCTAACTTGTTGCATATGTCGGCATCGTGCGATGTCTTCTACGATAGTTTCTAACTTGTTGCATATGTCGGCATCGTGTGCTGTCTTCTATGATAGTTTCTAACTTGTTGCATATCTCGGCATGGTGTGCTGTCTTCTACGATAGTTTCTAACTTGTTGCATATGTCGGCATCGTGTGCTGTTTTCTATGATAGTTTCTAACTTGTTGCATATCTCGGCATGGTGTGCTGTCTTCTACGATAGTTTCTAACTTGTTGCATATGTCGGCATCGTGCGCTGTCTTCTATGATAGTTTCTAACTTGTTGCATATGTCGGCATCGTGTGCTGTCTTCTATGATAGTTTCTAACTTGTTGCATATCTCGGCATGGTGTGCTGTCTTCTATGATAGTTTCTAACTTGTTGCATATCTCGGCATGGTGTGCTGTCTTCTATGATAGTGTCTAACCTGTTGCATATCCTGGCATCGTGTGCTGTCTTCTACGATAGTTTCTAACTTGTTGCATATCTCGGCATGGTGTGCTGTCTTCTACAATAGTTTCTAACGTGTTAGCATATCTCGGTATCGTGTGCTGTCTTCTATTATGGTTTTAACTTGTTGCATATCTCGGCATGGTGTGCAGTCTTCTATGATAGTTTCTAACGTGTTAGCATATCTCGGCATCGTGTGCTGTCTTCTATTATGGTTTTAACTTGTTGCATATCTCGGCATGGTGTGCTGTCTTCTATGATAGTTTCTAATGTGTTGCATATCTCGGCATCGTGTGCTGTCTTCTATGATAGTTTCTAACGTGTTGCATATCTCGGCATCGTGTGCTGTCTTCTATGATAGTTTCTAACGTGTTGCATATCTCGGCATGGTGTGCTGTCTTCTATGATAGTTTCTAACGTGTTGCATATCTCGGCATCGTGTGCTGTCTTCTATGATAGTTTCTAACGTGTTGCATATCTCGGCATCGTGTGCTGTCTTCTATGATAGTTTCTACCTTGTTGCATATCTCGGCAACGTATACTGTCTAATTCAAGCTGTACAAGTTATTGATTTCCGATGTTCTATCTCAATTGCTACAACACTGTATTGTTTACTTCTTTCAATCAGATATTGTGTATCACGAATATGTAATACTTTTTTTTTCTTTCTATCATTGTGTAATGTGTGTACATAGTGTACTTTCTTCTATCATTATTGTATATTTTACTTTCTTGTGCATCGTTTACTTTCTCCTATTAGTATTGCGTATTTATGCATCGTTTAATTTCTCCTATCATTATTGCATATGTGTGCATCATTTACTTTCTTGTATCAATGTTGAATGTTTGTTCATCGTTCACTTTCTTCTATTCTTGTTACAAGCTTGTGCATGCATCGGTTACTTTCTTCTATCTTTAGTTGCAGATGTGTGCATCCTTTACTTTCTACTATAACTTATGCACGTTTGTACATCGTTTAATCTATTCGGTAACACAATCATGGTTATTGACGTGTAGATGCATACATGAATTGATAGAAGACGACAGACCGACTAACCGACCGACTAATCGATCTAACAATATACAGAGCGACCGACCTATCAGACAGACAGACAGACAGACAGACAGACAGACAGACAGACAGACGAAGTGACAGTGAGACAGTCAGATAAGCAAACAGACACACAGACGGAGGGACAGACAGACATACGGACAGACGGACGGACAGACAAACGGACGGGTAGACAGACAGACATAAGGACAGATGAAAAGACGGACAGAGATAGACAAACGGATAGACAGACATATTGTCAGACGGAGAGTCAGACGGACAGACAGACCAGACGGATAGACGAATAGACAGACAGACATGTAGACAGACAGATAGGCAGACGTGCAGACACTCAGATAGACAGACTTACTGGGGTGATGAATGGATGAACAGACAGAGAAGATAATCAGGTATTACGCAGACATACTGGCATACAGACGGACGAACAGACAGACAGACAGACACTTTATGCCAGGGATTGCAAGATACTACACCTATGGCCCCATGTGTAAGCAGGTGACCACATTTAAGATTAGAACTCAACCCCCACGCAATGTCTCCGATGACTCTAACATATGTGAGTTGGGTATTTTCTTTGAATTATGATAAACTGATTTCCGGATGCCTTGTATTGCACCCCGGATCACTGATGCGAGACTGCAAATATTCCCTGACAACGTTTGCTCATAAATACACTTGGTTTCATATTTTTATTACATGAAACTGTCAACATAATTGATAGGTTAAATTCATTCTGGCAGAACTTGAGAACATTGGGGGTGGAGGGGAGTGGGTCAGAATGCCAATGGAAAAGTGAGACCTGTGCAGGGTCATAATTACATTGTATTGGAATGCAGGGATTAGCCGGCATTCTGCACTGAACGGATTGATTGATTGATTGATTTAGGAACGGACATCACAGCATTCGGGACATTCCCATAAGCGCTCCGTCCCCATCCTCAGCAGCCAGCGACGAGTTCCAACACCAATAGTTCCAGTAGCAATCTGATTATATGTCCGTCTCGCCTTTACTATGAGCGTCGAGCATCGGCCAGATCCCCTCGTCACTCCTCGCTGCCTCATTCTTGCCAGACTATGGTGATCCATTTGCTTCTCCGAGGTGTACACATGCTCCCACAAGGCCGCAACCACGTCTGCCGAGCCAGCCAATCTGTCCGCCTGTTCATTCCCCAGCACACCGGCATGCCCCGAAGAAAAGATCCATGTGATGCTTGCCACCCGTAACCTCCGAAGCGAAGCAAGCCACTCTGCACGAAGCCTGCCTGTCCTCACCCTCCTCGGCATACTTTCTGAGTCAGTTACAATCGTGATGTGTGTATGTATCGTGTTCTCCATCCAGCGGAAAGCTGCACTGACGGCCTCCACCCCCATTCTTAATCTAGATGTTATGGTATCATACGCCAGGCTCTTCTGCACCAAACGTCGACCATTAGCTTTTGCTAAGAATCCCAAGGCACTTCTCCTACCTCTCAACACCGATCATTCTGCGTAGATAATCTCATAACCCGGGCGAGCATTATCCTGAATTAGTTGCTGGATTTTCACTTCCTTGGCTCCTGCGCGGAAGAAATCATTCCTTATTCAACGGGTAAGACGGCGTTTCCCTGAATAGCGTTGTGGAACGTAATGAGCACGGCAAGACACGTAGAGCGCCCTGGTCATCCACTGCATCTGTATTCGTCTCCAGTCGTCTTGTACATGTCCTGCCACTGGATTCAGATGGACTCAGGCGAGAGAGTGAGGTCGACGAATTGTGCAACTCTTCCTCACTTTAATCCAATTCATCGCGCAAGTCATTCTTCAGTCTAAGAATGGCGGTGGAGGAAGTCACGGCGGCATTCCACTGGCTCGAGGACACACAGTAAATATACAATATATATTGTGTATTGTCTTAGATATAACGCTACATATACAGTATAGATTGTATATCGCCATAAGTAGAACACTAAACCATCTCATCTCATCATGTTCCTCTTGTACCTTGCGATGTCGAGGTGAAGTATAAACATTGTGAGAGTGCCCGATTATGGGCTTCATATATCGATATTCCCATGGACTCTGCTATTCCCTCCGTCCACCGTTTACGTGGCCGGCCTCTTCCTCTGTTTCCATCTTGTCTATACATCATTGTTTGTTGTGGTATGCTGTTGACTGGTAACCTACTTGCATGGCCAAACCATTTAAACTTGCGGCTTTCTAATAACTTCTAGTGCTGCTTTAACCCCCACTTTAGTCCTGATTTCTTCATTTTTGATCTTATTTCTTCTTGATACGTTGAGTATTCTTCTCAGGAACCTCATTTCTGTTGTTGTAATTTTAGAACTCTAAACATACAGTATAAATTGTGTATCGTCATAGATATAACACAAAATATTCAGTATAGATTGCGCATCGCCATAGATAGAACACTAAACATACAGTATAAATTGTGTATCACCATAGATAGACTACTAAACATACAGTATAGTGTCGGATACGTCGAGATTGATGGCTCAACCCCAAAGAGATAAAGAATGCAAAATCCTTTTTCCCAATGTGATCCTGCCCGTTTAATTAATTTAGCTGTACTGACTCAATTGGTTGAGATCAGAAATAGAGTTTTAGAGAACCAAGGAATACTTTCAGGAAATAACAGAAAAAGTTGTATTCCCTTTTAGACCCAAATTATAATTTAAGTGGTTCCTTGCCTCTCCTCTACCAACTAATTAATTCTATCTAGGGCAGTTTAAAACAGTTTGACTATGACTAGTAAAATACAATCAATACAGGACATGACCTCAGTTTTTATGATTTAATAAACACAAATATGGATTTTGTAAATTGCAGTCAACATTACAATTTCCTGTCATAAAATAAGGACATATACATATACAGTAAATATACAGAATTGATGTGCCAATGATAATGTATATATTAACAGCTATATTTTTTCCAGTGGCATGTAATGCTAATCTTTTACTGGCCTGGATGATCTGGAAAAAAAGAACTGTCTACACTTAGAATTCTCCACTTCCAGCTTTGGGAATCCCTCTGGCTATCAATTAATTGCTGTAGTCTTAGTGTTCCAGGGCGTAGTAGAACATAAGTTGGCTCTTGGTTTTCCTTTCCATTGTTTGGCAGGTAAATGTTTAAATAAAGATTACCTCTCCTATGAGACAAATGGAATGGTTGCAGGTAGATAAGTTTCTGCGCTACTCTATCAAGGGCATCACTCAACAATGTGCTCACTCAACAGGTGCTGCATTCAATCTTCACCAAGTCAGGTCTGGATTGACATGAGTAAGATCACTACCTGAAATTCCATCAATCACATAATTCTAATGATATCATAAATATGACATTAGAAATAAAATGTAAAAGCCTAAGAGCATAACAAGTGAAAACAATAAAAGGAATCTTGTTCTTAGAGAAAACAAACATAGAAGAAAGATAGTCTTGGTGTTCTCAATTAGTTATCACCAGCATAGTTGTTTGCTCTCACTCCAATCTTCCACTATCAGGTGTTCAAGGTTTAACTAGCAGATGTGCAGTTTCATCTTCACTTATGCCTGTCCTTCAGTTTATAGTTTAAGTAATACCTTGAATGATTTGGAATTTGACAATTATGTTGACCATTCTCTTCTTCATCTTTTTCTATTCAGGAAAAGGGTCTCATACATTAAGGGCTTTTAAAAATCAGTCCCCATTGTAATGAGTGTTTGTTTATAAGCAATATAAGTACATTATGGTATCCATTCTTGTATAGTATTCAGGTGACTTCTCTTTTTAGTCCAAAGTTTTACGGAGAGTATATTCCCCCCTCTTCACCGTTTCTATACTAAGAGTGTACTTCAGCTATCCGCATCATCATGCTTATTATAATCATTCTCATCATCATCATGATTACATTATTATCATGTTTATGACATTAGAAATCATTACATCCTTCTAACATTATCATCATAATCATTAGTACATCATTTTCATTACATTACAGTCATCATCATCATCTTTGTAGTACATTATTATCATTACACTAGACCATATGTGTTAACAGTAGTGACATGAAATACAAAGTGGGATTTTGCTTAAATTACACACACACAGATGCTGTAATATGCGTAGTGTATGATATTGGTTGTGTCGTGCTTAGCGCACAAAACTAGATGATTGTAACATGAATGATATTTTATACACAGTGTCGTTATGCGCCGGAGTGTCCTAAATTATTATTTAGTTTATGGGTTATGCCGATGCAGTTCTCTGGTGATAGTCCTGGCATTTCACATCAAGTTGCCGGCTATCCTGAGATTGACTGTTGGCTTATACTCCCTCTCTCTCTCAGCATATAACCTCACTCACACAATCATGCATCAGTCAACATATCCATCTTTGCATGTGGGGTCAATGCACTCTCTCATACATCATTCATATGTATGGATGATTATTTCACTAAGTCTATAGACACATTCATATTGGAATGGGTGATAATATAGGAATCATTCATCACACATCCTTCATACTGGCATGTAAGGTGGGTACTTATGTGATTTCTCAATGATAACCTTAAATGTTAACACCATTGACATCACAATGAGATCTCACCCATTCATCAGACACAATTATATCTGTATGGATGACAATCATGCATATGTAGGTGCTTTATCCCTGATAAATTCACAGATTCACTAAGAATGACATTACAAGGGAATCTCATCCTTCAACCTAACTTATACTATTTCATGGATATTTAGTCATGCATGCTGGTGGGTTTTATCAAATGATACATTCACATCTGTTTAACAATGATGAATCACACATGACATAAATTTATGAGATCATTAGACACACTTATGCAATTCACCCAGGATTTAGCAACAGGAAATCCATGAGTTGTCCCATGCTCTCATAAAATACATACAATTTAGATGATATATCCAATTCACATTCAGGCATCATGAATTAAAATACTTCTTGCATGCATGATGGTTGGTTACGCACTATTATGTGGCACAAATATTATTCTTCCCCGTGGTTAACAGCCATGTCTATCTATTTGCCTTACCCCATGTGTGCTGTACCATCACACAAATTATGATGCCTGTAGAACTCTTTTTGGTTCTCATGTGTTCATGATCTACCAGAAAACTATTTGTTTGTCCATGTGCTCATGTCAAAATTAAATCTACTGACTACTTACACATTACACTAGTTTGACTTACCAGTGTTTACACATTTACAATAGTTTCCTTAAGTCTTAAGTTACTCTAATTCCTTGTAGATTGAGTTGCTTAAGAATTAAAATTTGCAACATGTGTCTAATGTTTATACCTAAGTTGCTTAGCTGGGAGAAAATAAAACACTGTAGTTTTCTCCTAATGTACAGTTTATCTTATGACTATGATAACTGAGTATAATATTATTTAGTTTGTACTAAATTAAATTCTTTAAGAACTCACCATTCCAAATCATTGTAGATTGAGTTGCTTAAGAAATAAATGTACAACTTGGATTAATGCTTATACATTAAATCAGTTGTTTACTTTGGGAGAAAATAAAATTCACTATGGTGATTCTTAATGAATAGTTTATCTATAAACTATAACCATTAATTATAATTAACTTCTTAAGAATTCACCACACATGTTCACAGGTCGACTTACCTGCTCTACTTCTGGGAAACTGAACTCACAACTTATCTAAGATTTAAATGAATTAAATATGGTGTTTACCTTATTTATCATAATGACTTCCACATACTTCGGCGACCGGTTTCAGAGTCTGATTGCGATGTCTTTGTTGGCTGAGGCTGTCCTCCTCTTAGTAATCAAACTAATTTTACTATTTGTTTGGGAGGGTGCACTCACTCCACCATCTGCCTCTGCCTGCCTCGTGTGTGTGGGTTGGTGAAAAACAGAACGTGTCCCGGTTGTCCACTGCTATTTATATCGGTGCCTTTTCCGGTAAACGTTTTTCATTGCCAACGGGTATATTAAATCTTGGATCGTACAATTGTGGAACAAACCAGTTCGGTTTTGGTGAACTCCGATTTTGTTGTCCTGGAAATATATCAATATCATGCGATGTTACGTTTTGTGAAAATATATCACATATAGATTGTGTATCGTCATAGATATAACACAAAATACATAGTATAGAGTGTCTATCTTCATAGATATAGCACAGTATATACAGTATAGATTGTGAATCGCCACAGACAGAACACTAAACATACAGTATAGATTGTGTATTGCCACAGACAGAAAACTAAACATCTAGTATAGATTGTGCATCGCCATAGATCGAACACTAAACATATAGTATAGAATGTCCATAGATAGAACACTAAACATACAGTATAGATTTGTGTATCGGCATATATATATAACACAAAATATACAGAATAGATTGTGTATCGCGACAGACAGAAGACTAAGCATACAATATATATATATATATTGTGCACCTTCTTTGTAATGTGTACTGACTGGTCAAGACGAACACATCTCTGTGCAACTGTTACAGTTGAGTTGAGCAGAAACTACTACATTAGAGACTGTATCCCAATGCGAGACGCGGGTGTGGTAGTTCGTATCAGCACATCACGTGAAATGAGAGAGAGGGAGAGAGAGAGAGAGAGAGAGAGAGAGAGAGAGAGAGAGAGAGAGAGAGAGAGAGAGAGAGAGAGAGAGAGAGAGAGAGAGAGAGAGAGAGAGAGAGAGAGATTGTGTGTATGAGTAAACGTTTGTTAATGTGGTTTCTGATTGTCACTATGTATATGTGTATGCGAGTGAGTATAATTGCGTGTGTTGTTGAGTTGATGTTTAACTACCAGAATTTGTGCAACTGATGTGTGTATATATTATGTGTGCATGTAAGTATGCATGTATGTGTTTATGCATGTGCGAGTGTGTGTGTACATGTCTGTATGCCAGCCAGCCTGTCTCATAACTTGGAAATATGAATTGTTTATGTTCACACCTTTCATTTCACAATTTATTTTTCTGTGTGAATGTAACATAGATAGTTGATGTACGAAAGATGAGTGGTTGGAAAGATTTAATGTAAGACGAGCCTGCGTGCCCAATTTGTGGCCCTTTGAAAAAAATGTTGGTTCATTCGTTCGTTCGTGACAAGTCTCCCCAAAGAGGCAGTGGAAGCAGGTAAAAATATTCCAGTAACTGATATTTTACCATGGAGTGCACCTGATTTTGAAACATATACGTGCGTGCTGATGCCCTAGATTTCAAACTTTAATGGTGTGTACTCTCTTGGCCCTCTCCTGACCTACCACATGAGTAGTTTCAGATGACTTTAGCGGCCATGGATAACGATATAAATGAAATGGTTTCAAACTGCGGTGAAGCAGTGCACATGCAAAGTGTTAGTACGATCCTGAGAGGTGCACATTATTACCAGTGGTTCTCGACCGCACCATGACCAGCCAATACAGGTACAAGCTTTTACGTTGTGAATACATCCACTAAGATACTTTTCCTCAGGATTATACTCGGTACATTATCATATCTCGTCGTTCTCCTCTTCCATGCCTTGTTCTGCCCTCTTGTGCATCGTCATTCAGCAATCAAACACAGAGAGCATCTGTTGAATTTCTTCCCCAGGACATGCTGGTGTGGTGAAAAACGAGTAGAAGGACATATTGGCTGGGTCTGCACCCCTTGGTGGGGTATTGGTGTATGATAAGGTAGGCGTGGTGGGGGACCTTTGGACTCGTGTGTATAATGTAGAAGAACAGGTAGTTCATCACAGCTTGGCGAGAGTGGTGCTGCCGGGAGTGACCAGAGGATCTGGCCGATAATCGGGACTAAAGGGAAAGGCCAGACGGACACATAATAAGGCTGCTACTGGTACCATTAATATTGGGAACCTTCGCTGGCTGTAGATGAGGGAATGGGAATGTCCCTAGTGCTGTGATGTCAATTGTTCACTCAACTCAACCCAGCTCCTGCGCACGTCCGTTACCATACCTCCTCCCTCCATGCATTTATCTAATGTGGTCACTGAACCATTCCCCTCCCCTACACCACCGCACCCTCTTACTGCAGAGAAGCAGCAGCAGCAGAGGAAGATTCCAAAGAATCACCGCTAACGAACACTGGCCATTACATACCATGATTGTAAATCACATTCTTCTGCACTACTGCTCCATTCATTACTCCGCCATTACTCCATTACAAGCTGATTCATTTCCGGGTCACTCAGTAGTCGGGCTTTCATAACCGGGCCATCTAAGGTGTATAAAAACAACCAGGTGTCAATGGCGATAAATGAGCACAGAATTCTCATGATTGATCTCCGTGGACTCACCCTATGGCCTCCCCCTTCCCCTATCTGGTCCTTCATCATAATTATTATCTCTAGAATTCCCCACAAATCAATTATCTGCTCAAAATATGCGATTCAAAAGTTTTACAAGGGTAGAATATAGATTAATTTAGAACGAGCGGGCGTTCCCATGTCTCATATATTTAGACGTTCATTCGTTCTCCTTTTCGTTCTTCTATTATTTTTTTTTTCATTGGCTTTTCCCCATTCTTTGTTCAATTCTTTCTTCCTGTCTGTTTTCATTCGTTCACTTACTCGTTATTTCATTAGTTATTCCTTTGTTCTTTTGTGTACTTTTCAAATCGTTCTCTTATTCGTTCTACCTTTGTTCGTCCATTCCTTCTTCCCTCGATTGTTGCATTACTTCCCCTTCCGATCTTCCGTTGTTTTTTTTTCCCTTTCTTTCTTGTATTCATTATTTTTTCTTTCCTGCTTACATGCATACATCTTTTCGTTTTTAAATCGTTCTCCGTTTCGTTCTTCCATTCGTTCTTCCATTCGTTCTTCCTTTCGTTCTTTCACTCGTTCTTCTTTTGCTCTTCCATTCATTATTCCATTCATTCATCCTTCCGTTTTTAATTCCTTCTCCGTTTCGTTCTTAAATTCGTTCTTCCATGAGTTCCTCCGTTCGTTCTCCCATTCGTTCTTCCATTCGTTCTTCCTTTCGTTCTTCCGTTCGTCTGTCCATTTCAATTATTCGATCTTTGTTGTGTGTGTGTGTGTGTTTTGTTTTTTTGTTCTTTTGTTAGTTCGTTCGTTCATTTCCTCATTTGTTATTTTGTTCGCCCCCTCGTTAATTCCCTCATGTGTTATTTTGTTCCCTCCCTCGTTCATACCCTCATTTGTTATTTTGTTCCCTTCTTCGCTCATTCCCTCATTTGTTATTTGCTTCGCTCGCTCGAACGTGTGCTTGTGTTTGTGTGTGTGTTTGTGTGTGTGTGTGTGTTTGTGTGTGTGTGTGTGTGTGCGCGCGCGTGTGTATGTGTAAGATCTAATTTTGGTATGTGCGCGGGTGTGTAGTTGTCGAATTTAGTTGCATGTGTAGTTTGTTAGTGCGTCTTGTGTGTGAGTGTAGTCTGTATGTATGTGCGATCACCGTTAGATGTATATTTATATGTTGTGTTCATGTGTGTGAGCATGTGTGACTCACGTGTTATCTGTACATGTGTGTGGGATTGTGTGATACAAGTGAATTATATGTGCACATGTGTGTTCCATGTATGTGTGGGTATGTGTGTGTTATACACGAGAACTCTGTCTGTATGTACGGGTACGTATGCGTCAAATGCATGAACTCTGTGTGTATGTAGGTATGTAAGCGTGATTTCTATGAACTGTAAGACACCCGGAGAGCACAAGTGACTGCTGTATCCACTAATACTAAATTGCTCGGTAGCCTCGCCTGAATCCACTGAACTGCTCGGTAGCCCCACCTGAATCCACTGAACTGTTCGGTAGCCTCACCTGAATCCACTGAACTGCTCGATAGTCCCACCTGAATCGACTGAACTGCTCGGTAGCCTCACCTGAATCTACTGAACTGCTCGGTAGCCTCACCTGAATCCACTGAACTGCTCGGTAGCCCCACCTGAATCCACTGAACTGCTCGGTAGCCTCACCTGAATCCACTGAACCGCTCGGTAGTCCCACCTGTATCCACTGAACCGCTCGGTAGCCTCACCTGAATCCACTGAACCGCTCGGTAGTCCCACCTGTATCCACTGAACCGCTCGGTAGTCCCACCTGTATCCACTGAACCGCTCGGTAGCCCCTACTGTATCCACTGAACCGCTCGGTAGTCCCACCTGTATCCACTGAACCGCTCGGTAGTCCCACCTGTATCCACTGAACCGCTCGGTAGTCCCACCTGTATCCACTGAACCGCTCGGTAGTCCCACCTGTATCCACTGAACCGCTCGGTAGCCCCACCTTTATACACTGAACCGCTCGGTAGCCCCACCTGTATCCACTGAACCGCTCGATAGTCCCACCTGTATCCACTGAACCGCTCGGTAGCCCCACCTGTATCCACTGAACCACTCGGTAGCCCCACCTGTATCCACTGAACTGCTCGGTAGTCCCACTTGTATCCACTGAACCGCTCGGTAGCCCCACCTGTATCCACTGAACCGCTCGGTAGCCCCACCTGTATACAACTCACAGGTCAGAATGTCCAGTTATACACCTTACAGTTCATTGTGTCTAGTTAAACATCTTACAGTTCATTGTGTCCAGTTATACAACTCACAGGTCAGAGTGTCCAGTTATACAACTCACAGGTCAGAATGTCAAGTTATACACCTTACAGGTCATTGTGTCCAGTTATACACCTTACAGTTCATTGTGTCCAGTTATACAACTCACAGGTCAGAGTGTCCAGTTATACAACTCACAGGTCAGAATGTCCAGTTATACACCTTACAGTTCATTGTGTCCAGTTATACAACTCACAGGTCAGAGTGTCCAGTTATACAACTCACAGGTCAGAATGTCTAGTTATACACCTTACAGTTCATTGTGTCCAGTTATACAACTCACAGGTCAGAGTGTCCAGTTATACAACTCACAGGTCAGAATGTCCAGTTATACACCCCACAGGTCAGTGTGTCCAATTCGACACGCATGTCTGCATGGTTTACGGCCTCTGGACAGATTCCACCCAAGGTCAAGGGCTGTATCCACCCGTGGGTAGGTAGATTCCACCTAAGGTCACGAACTCTACCCGTGGGTAGGTATTACTTTTCCTAACAACTTTGCCAGGGCCGGGGCATTACGGCCTACTCTTTGCACACACACCATGCACACTGGGTCGTCCTGTTTGTCACCCTTATCCTAGCAGGCTCTCTAACCAAGAGAGCAGGGGGAGGGGAGGGCGTGTGTTACCGTTAGATACCAATAGTTCTTCGAGAGAGTCCCCGCCCTGTGCAGGGATCGTTAGATACCAATACGTCTTGGAGACATTCCCAGATCTATGCAGGGATGGACCCAGGTACTTCTTGAGGTTGAGGCGGTCTCCGTACTCACTCAGCCTCAGCTCCAAAAGTACGACCTGGATGTAAACCCGAAGTGAGGTCAACTCTATCCATCAACTTGTTTCTTCTGTTGTCAATTTCGTCAGCTTGATCTCATTTCCGTGTTGACATTTGTGAAAAATAAACTGCACAAATCTTCTCCCCGAGTGCTGGAGTTATTAGCTAAATCAACAACACTTCTTTTCTCTTTCCCTTTTTCTGATGCTTTGTTTTTCTTCTTCGAATACACGAGAAACTTGCAAGAAGTGAATGTAATGAGAGATGTATCCCACTTCCTGTGTGAATTATCAGGTATAGTTTACATCGTTTTAAAAATAGAAAATTAAATTTAGCATAATTTGTAGAGGAAAACTTGCGATAACCACTCTCCCCTCGCCAAACGACATTATTGACGTTGGTGCCCCCTTATGCTGTATAGAATGTCCAGAATTCTTGGAATATGGCAACCTCTTCACAAAAATTGAGATTATTGCATTTCATTGTGAAGACATGAGGAACGCACTCTGGTTGACCCGTGTGAACTCACTCGCTGGTTGTCGTTCTTGACTCGTGGCCGTCGTAATATAAGTCAAAAACTGCATTTATTTGTCAAGGACGTGACGGAAAACGAATCTATCTGTGGGGTTAGGTTCAGCTTGGCTGGAGTGTTTCAGCTGACGAATTTATGTTTGGGTGTGAATGAATTCATCACACACACATACAGACATACACACACACATACAGACATACAAACACACACACATAAACACACACACACACACACATACACATAAGCGAGAGCACGCACAATGAGACGCACAGAGATACAGAGAGAAAGAGAGAGAGAGAGAGAGAGAGAGAGAGAAGACGAGAGAGAGAGAGAGAGAGTAGGGCGAGAAAGACAGACGGAGAGGAAGAGAGAGAGAGAGAGAGAGAGAGAGAGAGAGAGAGAGAGAGAGAGAGAAGTTCTTCTTCTTCTTCTTCTTCTTCTTCTTCTTCTTCTTCTTTTTCTTCTTCTTCTTCTTCTTCTTCTTCTTCTTCTTCTTCTTCTTCTTGGTCGTCGTCGTCGTCAACATCGTCATCTTTATCATCACCATCATGAATCTATTCTTCTCCTCTTAATTTTCCTTTGTATTCGTCTTCTTCTTGCCCTCCACGTCGAGGTGTCTTTTCTGGGGTGGGCATTTTTCCACTCTCTCTTGTCTAGTACTTCTCCATATAATCTGTCTCTATCTTCCCATGAATTGCAAATTACTCCCATACATAAATCTGTGTCTATGCTGTTATGTCTCGTCTATTGCTCCCACTCTGTGTTCCTCTATCTACTGTCTATTTTACCTATTGCTCCCACATATAAGGATAATTTCTCCAGTAAAACTCTTATGTTCTCGTGCCCGCTGCATTTCAACCTATGTGTCTTGTAGTGTTGATGTTTCGTCTAATAGCCTCTGTTTGTTTTCTGTCCATTAAACAATAATTGGGATTCTCTATGAGAAGGACCATCTGATGCATCGTCCGTTTGTCTATGTCTCTGTGTTTCTGTCTGTGTGGAAGTATGTATGTTTATTTGTCTGTCTATGTGTCTGCTTGTCTGTCTGGCTGTCTGACTGTTTGTATTATGTCTGTCTGTCTGTCTGTCTGTCTGTCTGTCTGTCTGTCTGTCTGTCTGTCTGTCTGTCTGTCTGTCTGTCTGTCTGTCTGTCTGTCTGTGTCTGTCTGTCTGTCTGTCTGTCTGTCTGTCTGTCTGTCTGTCTGTGTGTGTCTGTCTGTCTGTCTGTGTCTGTCTGTATGTCTGTCTGTCTGTCTGTCTCTCTCTCTCTCTCTCTCTCTCTCTCTCTCTCTCTCTCTCTCTCTCTCTCTCTCTCAGTCGTTTCGCGTCTATCTGTGTGTATGCGTGTCTGGTAGTTTGTTGTCAGTCTGTCGTCTCGCTGCCTGGCTGACTGTCTGTCTAAGCATTCTTTGAATCACAACAGCGCAGAACATACATGCAGATCAAACCATCACACCTTTGACAGCGTGTACTACAATCCTCTACCAACGAACATGAAGCTTTTATTAAATGCACGCGGAAGTGACGTCAGTATACGAGTGTGTTCTCCACGGCCCTATTCTCCACCCCCCCCCCCTCCCGCCCACCTATCCCAGCTCGCAGATGTATGTGCACCTGTAGAACATGGCCTAATCTTGGTTGTCTTAATTAAGAACATTGTGATTTACAAATAGACAGGAACATTGGCCAGGTAGCGAGAGGGGTTGTGCAGCTACCGTACTGGTCGGGGGTTTGAACTGCGACAGTCAGCATTGCTGTCTAGTCTGTTCTCACACCTCAGCGAGCATACAGGTGGGGAGAAGCGGGCTGGGCACAATCGCAACAAGAACACAGAGTTCATCCAAGGCTATGGGGATCGTGTGAGATGGCCAACCATGACCACCCAGGCTTGTCAACATGAACATAATGATGATGATGATGATGATGATGATGATGGTGATGATGATGATGATGATGATGATGATGATGATGATGATGATGATGATGATGATGATGATGATGATGATGATGATGATGATGATGATGATGATGGTGCTTTCACATACCCACAGCCGATTCCTGCTTTGGGACACGGGTTTTGTGAGCACCATATACTGGATACTGGATGTAAGGTTGAAGGCAAGCGAGCCAGAGGTAGACAAGAAGTGGAAAGATAACATCAGGATATGGACGAACAGCAGTCTGACAGAATGTACAGTCAGGGCGAGAGATATATGCTGTTGGAGATCCATTGCACTCATTCATGGTGGCATCGGCACCTGATGGATTGATTAACGTAACCAGGTTTATCTGCTACCTCAGTGGTCATGAGGAGGAAATAACATGGAGGAGGGTGTTCACATGAAGGCAAGTGTTCACATTAGACCTGGGCTTGCTAACATGGGTGCCAGTTATTTACTGTGGATGTCATTTCTGTGGGCAGTCTATTGACCATGTCACCCCTCGAGTGCCTGTTGGTCTCTGCAAATATGGAGCGAGACCCATATACAAACCATAACACAAGGAGGGTGTAAGGGACTTTCACTTTAGCTTACCTATTGCTGAACTTATCACAGCTGCCAACTATATCCTTAACTTATCACTGTTGCCAACTATATCCTTAACTTATCACTGTTGCCAACTATATCCTTAACTTATCACTGTTGCCAACTATATCCTTAACTTATCACTGTTGCCAACTATATCCTTAATTTATCACTGTTGCCAACTATATCCTTAACTTATCACAGTTGCCAACTATATCCTTAACTTATCACTGTTGCCAACTATATCCTTAATTTATCACTGTTGCCAACTATATCCTTACTTATCACTGTTGCCAACTATATCCTTAACTTATCATTGTTGCCGACTATATCCTTAATTTGTCACTGTAGCCGACTATATCCTTAACTTATCACAGTTGTCAACTATATCCTTAACTTATCACAGTTGTCAACTATATCCTTAACTTATCACAGTTGCCAGCTATATCATTTCCTCTTCAACCAGCTTTATTTATAGTGTAAAGAAATACAGACAAAAACCCAACGAGCAAGTCCTACAAGAAGCAAATGGGAATCATAAGCTGTTTGGAGAAATTAAACGTAGACAGCCATATGTGTTTGGACATATTATAACAAGAAATAAATTAGATAACGTGGAGACAACTGTCAAGATTGAGGTGGAAAGAACAAGAGGAAGGCAGAGAAGTATATATCTGGATGGCTTGGCCATGTGGCATGGTGGAGACAAGAACACTGGAGCTGATCTACTGACTGTGGCGGTCGTGCGAGATGGCGAAACATGACCGCCCACGATTATCAGCATGGAACATGATGATGATGAATTAAATTCCCGATATATTCCCACGGCTTTCCCCATACGCGTATGCAAACTCTGATACCTGGAGACAAATGCCGGCCTAGGTGTATTTCCCCAGTTCTGGTAATAAACTTCATTAACTATAAATTTAAGCCGCCGACTGAGACTCAACCTTTCCCTGACACGACACATTTCTCTCACGTGTAAATCTGTATACCCCATTTGGTGTGCTCACCCTGCCCAGGTAGTAATCAGCTATCTATCCCAGAATTCTCCATTTTCAGGTGACCTCCTTCAAATCATTCGCACCTTTTTGCGCATTCGTTTTTTTTACACTATCGCCGAATCTTCTCCGTAATTTGTTACTACCTCTCCCGCGTCATTCTCTACAATTTTTTATTGAGAAAATTGTGTTTTCCTAACTTGCACGCGGTACTAATTTGTTGGAGCGCATATTTCAACCGACTGTTACAGACTATCCCACCTGAACATATCAGTATATGTGCGAAAATCCAAACCCAGCTGAACATAACATTATATGTGAGGGAATACAACTCCAGCTGAACATATCATCATATGTGAGGGAAGACAAACCACATTGATCATATAATTATATATGCGAGACAACTCCACCTGAACATATCGTTATATATGCGAGAAGACAACTCCAGCTGACCATATCATTATATATGAGGAAAGGCAACCCCCTGCTAAGCATCATTATATGTGAGGGAAGGCAACTCCAGCTTAACATATCATATGTGAGATAAGATAATTGCAGTTAAACATATCATTATCTATTAGAGAAGACAACTCCAAATGAACATGCCATCACATATGAGGGAAGACAACTCCAGCTAAACATATCATTGTGTGTGAGAGAAGACAACTAGAACTGAACATTTTGTCAAATATGAGGGAAGATAACTCCAGCTAAACATATCATTGCTTACGAGGGAAGACAACTGTAACTGAACATATCACCATATATGAAGGAAGACAACTCCAGCTAAATATATCATTATGTGTGAGAGAAGACAACTCCAACTAAACATTTCATCATATATGAGGGAAGACAACTCTAGTTGAACTTATCATTATATATGAGGGAAGACAACTCCAGCTGAACATATTATCATATATGAGGGAAGAAAACTCCAGCAGAACATATCATTATATGTGAGGGAAGACAACTCCAACTAAAATTATCATCATATACGAGGAAAGACAACTTCTGCTGAACATATAATTATATGTGTGATAACCCAGGGAAGGTTAATCCGGTCAACAAATGCCCGCAGAACTCGGATGTGTCGGCCTAACGGCGCAAGAACGCAGTTCTGCTGTAAACAGGTACAACGCAGTCACATCCGAAAAAAAAATCCGGATGAACGCAGAAGAAGAAGATATGTGTGATAAGACAAGCCCGTATTTGATGTGTTATAGTGTGTGTGTGTTTTTTTTTTTTGTTGCCTCAATATAAAATTCAATATCTCAGTAACCAACTGAGGGAAAATGATGAGCTTTAGTATATAACCTTATAATTATGTCCACCCACCAAAAAATAATTTTGTTCTGGAGATTTTACAGCAGATTTCAAAGTTTGATTATATGGGGTATATAAATTACGAATTAGAGATTACGTCCATCATTTTAACAGAATTACAGCTTCACCAAGACACGCTCCCGCATTTTTTAAAAATTTTCACGTGATTTCCGTCTTGAAACAAACAGCGCGAAGATTCAGAGGTGTCTCCAAATGGGGGTTCTTTCATGAAAAGTGATTATATAAATAAACTAGCTGACAAGGCCCGGCTTCTGGCGGGGATCTATCTATCTATCTATCTATCTATCTATCTATCTATCTATCTATCTATCTATCTATCTATCTATCTATCTATCTATTTATCTATCTATCTATCTATCTATCTATCTACCTACCTACCTACCTACCTACCAACCAACCAACCAACCTACCTACCTACCTACCTATCTATCTATCTATCTATCTATCTATCTATCTATCTATCTATCTTCTAATCTGTCTGTCTGTCTGTCTGCCTGTCTGCCTGCCTGCCGGCCGAAGGTTGTATGTTCGATTCCGGGCTGCGTCCTTCATTTCACGAGTGCATTTTTTCGGAGACTCCCGATGGTCGTCGCTGGAGCTACGGAGTTCGTGCTTTGTGCGACGCTTTCCGCGCTGCGGAAAGAAACTGAGCCATATTGGGATAAAAACCTGTGCAATGCAGCCGACCCTGTCGATTTTAAGCTGGTTCTTTCATTGCACCCAGTCCCATATGAATCCGGATACGCCTTTGTGTGTCATCAGAATTTGCAGGTCTCCCATTACCGAAAAAATAACTTTTTTATAGTGTGTGTGTGTGTTGTTTTTTTGTTGCCTCAATATAAAATTCAATATCTCAGTAACCAACTGAGGGAAAATGATGAGATTTAGCATATAACCTTATAATTATGTCCACCCAACAAAAAAATTTTGTTCTGGAGATTGTACAGCAGATTTCAATGTTTTTTTATATGCGGTATATATTTTATTGCCCCCGCATTCATTCCATCATTTTAAGAGTATTACCGCTTCAACAAGACACACCCCCGCTGTTTTTGAAATTTGTCTGCGCGGTTTTCGCTTTTGGCAGACTGAGGGAATTTATATGGGGTAGTTCAGAGGTGTCGTCAAACTGTGGGTTCTTTCATGAAACGTGATTATATAAATAAACTAGCTGGCTCGGCCCGGCTCCTGGCGGGATCTATCTATCTATCTATCTATCTACTTCCGGTCTCCCACGAGGAAGGACGCGTTTGTGTGGTCTCCTCCTTTTTGGATTAATTTTCCTGTTTATCTACATTCGTACGCAATGGATTTTATATGGTTGTGATCACAATGATGCCGTTCAACTGTTGAACTTGTTTTAAAGTTGCTATATGTGTAGTGTTAGATATAAGTTAGATATAAGTGCTAATAATATTGTATTCAATGACACTATGGATAAATTATTCATGGAACAGCGGCGCGTCAGTGATAGCTTGAACTAGCCAATCACATCACTTGGATTTAAACCGTGGACGGCGCTACAATGTTTCCGTGTGTGTTGAAACGTAATATTATGTAAATATCATGTCTGTCGAGGAGGGAATTTCTGTGCTGGAGTTAGTGGGAGAAAGGGGCCGAAGTAGATCTGAGGGTCGAAGTGGATTACGATCTGCAGTAACAAGAAACTACACACTCAACAAAGAACGGGCAGTGAAAAGCAAACTTAAGAACTGTTTTAGCTCGCCATCGCTGTCAGTTAAATGTATGGATGACGGTAAATGCATCTCTATCACATTCAACAATACAATACATTACGAGGCATTTCGAACATGCCTGATCAATTATTACCACGAAGCCAAAGTTGATTATAGAAAAAACCGACAAGGAGCGGAGGTGGAAGTCAAAATATCATCTCCCCTACACACATTGCATTTGTACAACACGCAGAATAAAATTTTAATACAAGGGGCAAACGCCGTCATGTCTGAGTGGCTCGCGACACAATTCGTCGAAATTGAACAGGCAGCACTTAAACTGACAAGTGACTCACTAAACACACCTGCCGATTTCAGCACGCTAGTGTCTGCCGTAAAACCAACACAGCCTACAGCGGTCACGCTATTGTCAGACAGAACCATAAAATCAACACAGCCTGCAGCCGCTGTCGTTACAGCATCAGGCGATAGTAACAACATACTCCAACATGCCACGACTCAACACACCAGCAGCTCGAACTCAGCTTCTTCTAACCAACCAGTGTTGCTAGCCATTGAATACCCGATGGGGAGCCTAGGGGACAGTATACAATTAAATGAAATCAATTCAAACCAACTTGAGGTTGCACCATCGGTACTAGATGAAAGCCCAGCTACAAATCAACACTCATGCGGTTGTCAGCAGCACATTGAAAGGTTATAGGCAAGTTTGAAGGTACTTTTAGACGCCGCCTCTGACAACACAGACAAGATCGCCAGGATCACTAATGACTATATCAACCTCAAGTCAGAGGTCGCTCTCCTGAGAGAGGAAAATGATATTCTGAAACACACTATTGATCAGGCAGCACAGACTAACAGCTTCGAAACAACACAACCATCCCTGGGAGCGCCAACTATACAGCCAACGAATACACATCAACAAACAGACAAAGCCATTGAACAGGACTCGACATTTCCCATAGAAGTGAAAGTCAGCAATCGATTTGAACTACCAAAAGAGCAATTGGTAAGCGGCAGTCAGTACGACGAGACATTACCGACAGACAACCCGCCTATTCAAGAAACGGCTGGTAACCGGCAAGAAGGCAGTCCACAGCCGGATAATTATCAATGGCAGAATCAACGTGCAAGACGTACCAGAAGCCAGTACATACAGAGACTACCAACTGACTGCACCCACTTGATAATTGGTGACTCCTTGATGAAAGGCGTATACAGTGATCGTATGTCCTCATCACACGCCGATATAGCTACAACAATTCCACTTCCAGGTGCAGGGTTAGACAGTCTAACAAACAGTATACGTAGAATCGAAATCAACGAAAGCGTGAAGAGGATTACAATACATACAGGAATTAATGACACTATGAGAAACCAAAATATTACCATTTCTCAGTTACGAAAACTACTAGACTTATTACGCCATAATTTTCCAAATTCTAAAGTGTTTTTCTCTTCCATCATACCACCATGTTATGGCACCGAACGTCGACTAGCCGACATAAACAACAACACCTAGAGAAATTCTGTACTCAGTATAATGTACACTTTATCAACAACACACCATTTTTTACATCTCAAAGAGGCGCGCCAAAGAAACGACTGTACGGCGACCAGATCCACGCATCCACATTAGGTTATAGCTTCCTTGCTAAGAATATCAAGTATCCGGAGAGGGCACAAAACAAGACCAACACACAAACACGACGAACATTGACTATTGAAGCCAGTCGAAATACCCCCATCACCCCGGATAAACGTCAGCTGACGTCTGACCCCCGAACGCCTGCTATTCAAGGTGCACACATGCTACCAAGAATAAATCAACCTCTCCTTCCTACCCCCACCCTCACTCGTGAAGGAAATAACTACCAGGAAAGATTTCCCTAACCTCACTTCCAACGAACCCTCGTTGCAAACAGCGGTACACACGAACGGCAGTAATACCACCTTGACACACCAAGATCAAGACAGCTATGGGCTCCATAGCAGACAACAAGAGGTTCCGCATCACCAAGTTCACGCCAGTAATTAGCGACCAAGCGGACAACAACAGGTTCCGCATCATTGGAGTCCAGAACTTCTATACTTGATGCGATTTAGTCCTGCCGCACTGAATCAAGCCCTTATGATGTCTCTACATTACAGACCTGTGTGATAGGATACGTATTAAAAAACGGAACCCTATATGAATTGATACCAGCAACAGAGCTTCCTCCTTGAACTTTAATCGCTTACTGCTTAACGTTTTATTTCCTGTGTGGGATACCCCGCTTTAAACAGAGACATTGACTTGTATAGTCATTTATTAATTCTTTTGGATAACAGTCGGTTACTTAGCTTGTGAAGTAGTTTATTTCAGTTTAATTATTTGTTGTATGTTCTTTAATTCGTTTTGTTCCGTGTTTGCATTATATTAGTTGGTCTAATTAGTTATATCGTTATAATACTGTCATTTACTTATCGATTTGTATTACTGATATTTTGTAAGTTAATGTAATTGTGATTTTTTATTATCTTGTAATTTTGCTTAACTTTGACTAATTTACACTTTCTTCGTGGATAAAATGTCTGAGAAGTGGCAACACTGGCTCAATAAGTCAGGAATACGCCTTGGACACTTAAACATTTGCAGCTTATTTAACAAGTCAGAGGTCGCTCTCCTGAGAGAGGAAAATGATATTCTGAAACACACTATTGATCAGGCAGCACAGACTAACAGCTTCGAAACAACACAACCATCCCTGGGAGCGCCAACTATACAGCCAACAAATACACATCAACAAACAGACAAAGCCATTGAACAGGACTCGACATTTCCCATAGAAGTGAAAGTCAGCAATCGATTTGAACTACCAAAAGAGCAATTGGTAAGCGGCAGTCAGTACGACGAGACATTACCGACAGACAACCCGCCTATTCAAGAAACGGCTGGTAACCGGCAAGAAGGCAGTCCACAGCCGGATAATTATCAATGGCAGAATCAACGTGCAAGACGTACCAGAAGCCAGTACATACAGAGACTACCAACTGACTGCACCCACTTGATAATTGGCGACTCCTTGATGAAAGGCATATACAGTGATCGTATGTCCTCATCACACGCCGATATAGCTACAACAATTCCACTTCCAGGTGCAGGGTTAGACAGTCTAACAAACAGTATACGTAGAATAGAAATCAACGAAAGCGTGAAGAGGATTACAATACATACAGGAATTAATGACACTATGAGAAACCAAAATATTACCATTTCTCAGTTACGAAAACTACTAGACTTATTACGCCATAATTTTCCAAATTCTAAAGTGTTTTTCTCTTCCATCATACCACCATGTTATGGCACCGAACGTCGACTAGCCGACATAAACAACAACACCTAGAGAAATTCTGTACTCAGTATAATGTACACTTTATCAACAACACACCATTTTTTACATCTCAAAGAGGCGCGCCAAAGAAACGACTGTACGGCGACCAGATCCACGCATCCACATTAGGTTATAGCTTCCTTGCTAAGAATATCAAGTATCCGGAGAGGGCACAAAACAAGACCAACACACAAACACGACGAACATTGACTATTGAAGCCAGTCGAAATACCCCCATCACCCCGGATAAACGTCAGCTGACGTCTGACCCCCGAACGCCTGCTATTCAAGGTGCACACATGCTACCAAGAATAAATAAACCTCTCCTTCCTACCCCCACTCTCACTCGTGAAGGAAATAACTACCAGAAGATTTCCCTAACCTCACTTCCAACGAACCCTCGTTGCAAACAGCGGTACACACGAACGGCAGTAATACCACCTTGACACACCAAGATCAAGACAGCTATGGGCTCCATAGCAGACAACAAGAGGTTCCACATCACCAAGTTCACGCCAGTAATTAGCGACCAAGCGGACAACAACAGGTTCCGCATCATTGGAGTCCAGAACTTCTATACTTGATGCGATTTAGTCCTGCCGCACTGAATCAAGCCCTTATGATGTCTCTACATTACAGACCTGTGTGATAGGATACGTATTAAAAACGGAACCCTATATGAATTGATACCAGCAACAGAGCTTCCTCCTTGAACTTTAATCGCTTACTGCTTAACGTTTTATTTCCTGTGTGGGATACCCCGCTTTAAACAGAGACATTGACTTGTATAGTCATTTATTAATTCTTTTGGATAACAGTCGGTTACTTAGCTTGTGAAGTAGTTTATTTCAGTTTAATTATTTGTTGTATGTTCTTTAATTCGTTTTGTTCCGTGTTTGCATTATATTAGTTGGTCTAATTAGTTATATCGTTATAATACTGTCATTTACTTATCGATTTGTATTACTGATATTTTGTAAGTTAATGTAATTGTGATTTTTTATTATCTTGTAATTTTGCTTAACTTTGACTAATTTACACTTTCTTCGTGGATAAAATGTCTGAGAAGTGGCAACACTGGCTCAATAAGTCAGGAATACGCCTTGGACACTTAAACATTTGCAGCTTATTTAACAAGTCAGAGGTCGCTCTCCTGAGAGAGGAAAATGATATTCTGAAACACACTATTGATCAGGCAGCACAGACTAACAGCTTCGAACAACACAACCATCCCTGGGAGCGCCAACTATACAGCCAACAAATACACATCAACAAACAGACAAAGCCATTGAACAGGACTCGACATTCCCATAGAAGTGAAAGTCAGCAATCGATTTGAACTACCAAAAGAGCAATTGGTAAGCGGCAGTCAGTACGACGAGACATTACCGACAGACAACCCGCCTATTCAAGAAACGGCTGGTAACCGGCAAGAAGGCAGTCCACAGCCGGATAATTATCAATGGCAGAATCAACGTGCAAGACGTACCAGAAGCCAGTACATACAGAGACTACCAACTGACTGCACCCACTTGATAATTGGCGACTCCTTGATGAAAGGCATATACAGTGATCGTATGTCCTCATCACACGCCGATATAGCTACAACAATTCCACTTCCAGGTGCAGGGTTAGACAGTCTAACAAACAGTATACGTAGAATAGAAATCAACGAAAGCGTGAAGAGGATTACAATACATACAGGAATTAATGACACTATGAGAAACCAAAATATTACCATTTCTCAGTTACGAAAACTACTAGACTTATTACGCCATAATTTTCCAAATTCTAAAGTGTTTTTCTCTTCCATCATACCACCATGTTATGGCACACGAACGTCGACTAGCCGACATAAACAACAACACCTAGAGAAATTATGTACTCAGTATAATGTACACTTTATCAACAACACACCATTTTTTACATCTCAAAGAGGCGCGCCAAAGAAACGACTGTACGGCGACCAGATCCACGCATCCACATTAGGTTATAGCTTCCTTGCTAAGAATATCAAGTATCCGGAGAGGGCACAAAACAAGACCAACACACAAACACGACGAACATTGACTATTGAAGCCAGTCGAAATACCCCCATCACCCCGGATAAACGTCAGCTGACGTCTGACCCCCGAACGCCTGCTATTCAAGGTGCACACATGCTACCAAGAATAATCAACCTCTTCCTTCCTACCCCCACCCTCACTCGTGAAGGAAATAACTACCAGAAAGATTTCCCTAACCTCACTTCC
Organism: Cepaea nemoralis; assembly: GCA_014155875.1. Classification (NCBI taxonomy): domain Eukaryota; kingdom Metazoa; phylum Mollusca; class Gastropoda; order Stylommatophora; family Helicidae; genus Cepaea; species Cepaea nemoralis. Next base: position 93,736 of record JACEFZ010022648.1, read on the forward strand.
AACGAACCCTCGTTGCAAACAGCTGTACACACGAACGGCAGTAATACCACCTTGACACACCAAGATCAAGACAGCTATGGGCTCCATAGCAGACAACAAGAGGTTCCGCATCACCAAGTTCACGCCAGTAATTAGCGACCAAGCGGACAACAACAGGTTCCGCATCATTGGAGTCCAGAACTTCTATACTTGATGCGATTTAGTCCTGCCGCACTGAATCAAGCCTTATGATGTCTCTACATTACAGACCTGTGTGATAGGATACGTATTAAAAACGGAACCCTATATGAATTGATACCAGCAACAGAGCTTCCTCCTTGAACTTTAATCGCTTACTGCTTAACGTTTTATTTCCTGTGTGGGATACCCCGCTTTAAACAGAGACATTGACTTGTATAGTCATTTATTAATTCTTTTGGATAACAGTCGGTTACTTAGCTTGTGAAGTAGTTTATTTCAGTTTAATTATTTGTTGTATGTTCTTTAATTCGTTTTGTTCCATGTTTGCATTATATTAGTTGGTCTAATTAGTTATATCGTTATAATACTGTCATTTACTTATCGATTTGTATTACTGATATTTTGTAAGTTAATGTAATTGTGATTTTTTATTATCTTGTATTTTGCTTAACTTTGACTAATTTACACTTTCTTCGTGGATAAAATGTCTGAGAAGTGGCAACACTGGCTCAATAAGTCAGGAATACGCCTTGGACACTTAAACATTTGCAGCTTATTTAACAAGCTACCAGAGTTATCTTCTATTCTTAATCAAAATTTTCATTTATTCGGCCTTAGTGAAAGTAGGCTTAATGATAAAATTTCAGATGAGGACATCTCTATTAAAGGGTACAAAGTTTTTAGAAGGGATCCCTGTAGGAAACAAGAGACAGGCATAGTAACCTATGTTTCTAATTTACTAAATGCTCACCGTAGGCTAGACTTTGAAACTTGCGAAATAGAATGTATTTGGTAGAGCTGAAACTTCAAAACCGCACACCCCTGATAATTGGCTACCTCTATCGAAATCCCAGTGCTGGACACGTCTGGTACGAAAACTTCACTACCATGATAGGACGTGGTTTTCGCTTCCGGGAAGGAAATTATACTACTCGGAGACTTTAATATTGACACCAAACAAATCGAACATAATATGGGGAAATATAATTGCATCATACAATTTCCAACAAATAGTACAACAAGCTACTAGAGTAACAAAGTCATCTTCAACAGTCATAGATCACATTTATGTAACTTGCTCAGACAACATCATAGAATGCACCGTACCCAATTGTGCAATGAGCGATCACTACCCAATATGCTGCACGTGGTCTAAAAAAGGAATTAAAACTCCTAAACTATAAACACATAAGTGTAAAATATAGAAGTTACAAAAATTTCAACCAAAACGCATTTTTACAGGACTTGCTCAGTTCACCTCTAGACAATGTTTATCAGCTTCCTGACCGCGGACTGATGCTCTGGAATTCTGGATGAAAACCTTTATTGATGTTTTTGATAGACATGTGCCAGTCAAGGAAGTTCGAGTAAAACACCACGTCAAGCCACCTTGGATCACTCAGGAAATACTTGAAATTATGAGAGATAGAGATAAAGCACATAAAAAGCGGGATCTCAGTGCATACCGTACTCTTAGAAACAAAGTTCAATATTCGACGGGAAAAGAAAAATTACTTTAAGAACTTAGTAATGGATAAACCAAATAGTAAGGATATATGGAAGGCAATTAACACCTTGACAAACAAGTATAACTTCCGAAATTCTTTACCATCAAATCATATTACATGCGACCAATTCATTGATTTTTTTCAAACTGACATAGACCAGATGAAGGCTTCAATACCTAATTCTCCTTGCAACTTATCTTTATTGTCATCGTTTTGCGAGAATAGATGCTCCCGCGATATTCTTTCCGAACATACCGCTAATGACAACCACTGAAGTATTCACTTACCTCAGTAACCTAAAAAACACAACCTCATTTGGGTTAGATGGAATCAGCAACCGGATTCTCCGTTGTACTGCGCCAGTGATCTGTATATCACTAACCTATGTATATAATCAGTGTCTCACCAAAGGCCACTTTCCATCAGCTCTCAAAATCGCTAAAATGTACCCTCTTCTTAAATCTGGCTTCATTAGACAATGGTCTCCCGAACAATTACAGACCCATTTCCTTATTATCATCACTATCTAAGCCACTAGAAAAACACATCCATAAAGTAACATTACAGTATTTAGTTCGCAACAAGCTTATTGTTGACAGCCAATCAGGATTTCGACCAAACTATTCTTGCCATACGGCCCTAACAAACATGATAGAAAATTGGCACCAGAATATAAACAACAACAGTCTATGTGGAACTGTGTTTATTGATTTCAAGAAAGCATTTGATATGATAGATCATCTTATTTTAATTAAAAAACTTGAGACAATGAAAATTGGCCCTAATGTAGTCACTCTAATATCATCTTTTCTATCAAACAGAAAGCAAGTAGTATCACATAATAAATCTCTGTCTCAAACCACTACCTTCAATATTGGAGTACCGCAAGGCTCTATTCTTGGCCCTCTATTATTTGCCATATATATTAACGATCTACCTTTGCATCTTTCGTCGTCCTGCGATCTATTTGCAGACGACTGTACAGTGTACACAAACGCTGAAAATTGTATTTTACTTGAGTCGTCTTTACAACAAGAATTAAATAATGTAGTTAGGTGGAGCTATTCAAACCGTATGCAAATTAACATCACTAAAACAAAACCAATGTTATTAACAACCAGACAATGACTTCAGACTCTAAAGTCACACACAACACTTCAACTTCACATCGATAACATGCCAGTAGAAAGGGTAATTGAGCACAAAACATTAGGCCTAATCATTGATAGAAACCTAACCTTTAATTCCCACGTTCAAGTGCTCATTAAACAAACAGCGAAAAAAGTCTACCAACTCGCCAAAATTAAAAACTTCCTTGATGAGGACACAAGGAAACTATTCTATACTTCTCATATACAGACACACTTTGACTACTGCTCTACGATCTGGGACGGTTGTTCTAATTCAAACACCAAGCGACTTTACTCACTCCAGAAACGGGCCATGAGTCTAATTTATAGCAAACATTTAACTGACAATCCTAGCCTGTATAAACGCCTTCAGTTACTACCACTCCGTAAACGCCTGCTTTTCAATAAAGCTAAACTAATTCACAAAATCCTGCATCGGAATGCCCCAAATTACCTTTGGCCATTGTTTAAATATAATGCTAGACACAGTAAACGTTTAAATATATTACACATTCCGAAGCCTAGGATTGACTTATACAAAACAAGCTTAACGTACTCTGCAGCTCAGCTGTGGAACAATCTTCCACAAGAAATCAAAGACATCACCAATCCCTTTTCATATAATCGCAAATTATTCGAACACTATCTCAATATGGATTACCTTCCCCCTTAATAATAGAGATAATAATAATAATAACAAAACCCTAGTATAACAGCCAGTCCCCTTTTGGTAGGCCAGTATATTCCACATGGCTAACAACAAGTGTCAGACCATTATCTAATATTACTGTGTCGTGTAGTTTTGATGTTCGCATTTTGCCCATGCCTTTATAATGCATATCCTTTATATTGTTGTTGTTCTCTGTTAGCCTTGAATGATGTGTGAATGAAATAATGTATGAAAGAGAGTGATAGAAGGGCAGAATGTTAGACGGGCCTGCGTGCCCAATTCTTAACCCTTTGAAAATAAAGTTTGTTTGTTCGTTCGTTCGTTCATTCTATCGGTCTGTCTGTCTGTCTGTCTGTCTGTCTGTCTGTCTGTCTGTCTGTCTGTCTGGCTGCCTGTCTGTCTGTCTGTCTGTCTGTCTGGCTGTCTGTCTGCCGGCCCCGCCCACCCACCCACCGACCGACCGACCGACCGACCGGCCGACCGACCGACCGACCCACCCACCCACCCACCCTGTCAGCCAGCCACCCAATCAACCACCCACCTACCTTCTGCCTACCTACCTACTTACCTACCTACCTACCTACCTTTCTGTCTGTCTGTCTATCTATCTGTCTGTCTGTCTGTCTGTCTGTCTGTTTGTCTGTCTGTCTGTCTGGCTGGCTGGCTGTCCGCGCTATTAAATATTGATAAAAGTTACTGGAAAAAACGTCAGGACCATGTGTTGAAAGAGGAAGAGGACTATTGGAGAAAGGATGGATTGAATTTTATGCAACCGACATCAATCATCAATCTACTGGAATCGTCCGACACAGATTAAGGTCTGAGCAGATCGCAGACCTTAATCTACGTACGAGTACTGGGATATTTTGTTCCAACTATTCAGACGAATTGCAGGCCCTAAACATTACAGCATCAGCATCAGCTGAAGAAACAAGAAGGAAATGAAAAATAAGGTAAGAAATATATTCCTTCTACTTTCCTGTTAATTTACAAATTATTTACCCCGTGCCTCATGTAAATTCTCTGTCTTTACTAATATTACACATTGCACCCCTCTCGGGATTCTCCGCTGGTGAAGTGGTCAAGCCGTCTGACTCGGGCTCCGAAGGTTGTATGTTCGATTCCGGGCCGCGTCCTTCATTTCACGAGTGCATTTTAACGGAGACTCCCGAGGGTCGTCGCTGGAGCTACGGAGTTCGTGCTTTGTGCGACGCTTTCCGCGCTGCGGAAAGAAACTGAGCCATATGGGATAAAAACCCGGTGCTAATGCAGCCGACCCTGTCGATTTTAAGCTAGTTCTTTCATTGCACCCACTCCCATACGAATCCGGATACGCCTTTGTGTGTCATCAGAATTTGCAGGTCTCACATTACCGTAAAAATAACTTTGTTAGCGAGAAATCACTAGTTGTTAAGCAAAACATCAAAGGAATGTCGCCGCTTTCAATGATTTAAGTTGTTTTTGGACCTATCAAAGACATATTCCTTGGGTGGGGGTAAATATAAGACGGCTGGAAAAATTTCATAACGATGCAACAGACAGTTTTCAAAATAATTGATCGTGAATGAAGGCAAACAAATGTGGACATACTATAGCATCGTGTTGCCATCAGCAGTTCAAGATTTCCAGATTTGGTTCTTTCACTCATCAGACGCTCTGGGGATGACACATTCTTCAGATCCATGGCTTATAACATTCTATCTCCACGATATTCTCAACAGTCTCCTCTGTCCACGATATTCTCAACATTTTTCTCTGTCTTCGGTATTTACAACCGTCTACACCGTCCACAATTATCTCAACATTCTCCTCTGTCCACGAAATTCTCAACATTCTCCTCTGTCCACGACATTCTCAACATTCTTCTCTGTCCACGACATTCTCAACATTCTTCTGTGGTCCACGATATTCTCAACATTCTTCTTTGCCCACGATACTCTCAGCACTCCTATCTGTCCACGATATTCTCAACATTCCAATCTGTCCACGATATTCTCAACATTTTTCCTTGTCTTGTTCCGTGTCTTCCACAGATGCAACATCAATAACACCAGTATCATCATCATCATCATCATCAGCATATTGAACACCACTGTCATCAGCACCATCCTTACTACCATCATCAGAAATGTTGCTTTCATTATTATTATTATATCTATTAAAATTATTATTATTATTATTATTATTATTATTATTATTATTATTATTATTGACTGTTTTGGATATCTAGCCAGTTTAGGTTCACTAGTATTTCATTGCTTTCTGAACAACCGACACACTCGTACCATTATATGAAAACCAGCGCAAGGCGTCCTGCTTCCTAATCACAAGCAGCAGTCTTTCGAAGGTTGCATGTGGGAGTGCGAATTGCGTTCATAACCCCTTCGTCAGAGCGCCGACTGCTATTATTGCATTCAATATTGTGTCTATTGTTATTATCATCATATTTCAGAAAGAGGTCGGATATTCTAAACAACATTGTTCGCCTGGCCACACACACGTTCGACGACCTCAAGACAACACCGCCACTCTACAATAACCGTGAGTACACGCGCTTTTAACCACTTCTAGACACTTCTAGCCACTTCTGGACACTTCTAGACATTTCTAGTAAACAATATAAAATGACACAAAGCAGTGCAGCTTTACATAACAGAACATCATCATTATCATCATTGTGATCACCACTGTCATCAGTACCATCCTTATTACCAACATCAGAAATGTTGCTTTCATTATTAACATTATATCTATGATTATGATGATTATTATTATTATTATTATTATTATTATTATTATTATTATTATTATTATTATTATTATTATTATTATTATTATTATCATTGACTGTTTGGGATATCTAGGCAAGTTTAGGTTCACTAGTACTTCATTGCTTTCTGAACGACCGACACACTTGTACCATTATATGAAAACCAGCGCAAGGCGGGAGAATTGAAAGATTCCCCCTCTCCTGTTTCCCCTTTTTCAAGGCGGGAGAATAGAAAGAGAAAATAATATGCCTCAAGTGTATGTACATGCATAAGTTTTTATTTTTCCTAAGTTTGAGTCACATGCGAAACATCATATCTCTCCATCGTGTATTCTGGGTCTCTTGTTATCTATTTTCTCTCCACCCAATCGACACACTATCGACATTTCTAGACATAAAGACATGTTTTAGACACTTTTAGCATTTTCGAGACATTCCTAGACACACAGACATGTAGACATGTTTTAGACACTTTTAGACATGTTCTAGACATTTCTAGACATGTAGACATATAGACATGTTCTCTACATCTGTAGACATGACATTAACACTTTTATACATGTTCTAGACATCTCTAGACACGCAGGCATGTACATATCTTGTGGATACATTTAGACATGTTCTAGACATCTCTAGGCACGCATACATGTAGACATGATGTAGACACTTTTATACATCTTCTCGACATCACTTGACATTTCTAGACACTTCTAGCCACTTCTAGGCCCTTCTAGACACTTCTAAGCACTTCAAGCCACTATTAGGCACTTCTAGCATCTTCTACGCACTTCTAGGCACTTCTAGCCACTTCTAGACAAGTCTAGACACTTCTAGACACTTCTAGCCACTTATAGAGACTTATAGACATTTCTAGACACATCTAGCTACTTTTAGAATTCTAATCACTTCTAGCCACTTCTGGGTACTTACAGTAATTTCTAGCCACTTCTAGCCACGTCTAGGTACTTCTAGTCACTTTTAGGCAATTCTAGCCACTTCTAGACACTTTTAGTCACCTCTAGACACTTCTAGACATTTCCAGAGGCTTATAGACACTTCTAGACACTTCTAGAGACTTTAAGCCACTTCTTGGCATTTTTAGTCATTTCTATTCAGCGGACGACGAGTTTGGATTAGATTTAGTTGAGAATAGCAGGTTAAATGGTTTGGCCACCTCATAAGGATGCTCTTGTACAATTGGCCACAAGCAGTCACATGGAAAAAATATAATGAAGAGGAAGATTACTTAACAGCTGGAGCGATGGTATCAAAACAATCTTAGAGAATTTGTGACATGTTTGATTGAGTTGCCAGAGGACCTAGTTTGTAGTGTTCTCTGGAGATATATCTTGAATCATAAATAACAAGATATAGGATATGATTTTTATCCTTTCCTCTACTGTTACTGAGGGAAAAGCCAGGTAAGCCATAACCTGGGGCAAGCATAGGGACCTTCTGCTCCACTGGTCTGTTTAATCCTTTTAGCACCTATGATGGGTGTTGGACAGCTCAGGTTGCAGTTTTCCCCCATGATGATTTTCCAAGTCTGACTAATTATCCCCTACTGTCACAGTTTGAAGAAAAGCTACAGCCTTGTCTTTCATTGGTGAGTTGACTGTTTATGAAGTTGAGACTTAGGATGTTGTTCTCCTTTTCCTGTAGAGGAAGATCTAAGATACAAACATGTCCCAGTCTTCTTCCTTCTCCTCAGTCTATCTCACGTACTCTGACTGTTCATGAAGTTGACACTTAGGAATTTGTTCTACTTTTCCTGTAGAGGAAGATCTAAGATACAAACATGTCCCAGCGTTCTTCTTAGTCTATCTCACTTACTCTGAAAACACTGTGTGAGCACCAGGCTGAAGATTAACTAAGATAAGTCCTAGCTAAACAATCCATGGTGCCAGTCATTTCACAAGTTGTCTTGAATGGGGTTAACAACCAGACTTGTTGTTTTCATTCTCAGATGATTCTGATAATTATGATCACTGGAGTCCTCAGAACTATTTTTCTCCCTTATTTATATCCAGCTGTTTGAGAGCTGAGCTGAAAGTCTCTAGGAAATTCCCATATTGTGGGTTCTAGAAGATTTCACTTGTAGAGAGTTGGTTCTGGATTCTGGGACCACTGGTTAGTTTTCCCAGATGATATATGGATGCCTCTCCTCCATCCTCTGTTCTCTGTTGATATATAGAATGGCACAACATCTCTTCACATGTGTTAAAAGATGATGTTATCATACATTAATATACACAGATGGAGATGGGGAAGGTTAAGGTTGATGATGTAGTGAATTTCACTCTGATGTACTGTGGTAATCACAAGACCATATGCTGAGACAGGGTAGCTTAACACAATTACAAGCATTTATGTGGTCTAAGTTCCACCATGTTTGAACCACAGTAGACCTGGGCACAAGGAGGACCAGACACAGTACAGCAATCATTGTGACATAGCAACATGGGACAGGCATTGTGAAGGGAAATGGAAAATAGGCATTTACAACTGCAATATGCATTATGTATTAACTAATGGCATTTACCCAATTAGCAGACCAGACATCCATTCCTATGGCTGTGATGTTGGTGCATGAATGTCCTATTCCATATTCACACAGCAATGCCAGACCTCACCCCTTTTTCACCAGACTTGTCTCACAGGTACATCATCATCATCATGTGCTCTCTCCCCACTGAGTAATGTCCACAGTAGGTAACAGAAGCTCAATTGCATACACAATTGTTCACATATGCACCAAGCACATATGTGGAAAACATGTTTAGTCCGTGTAAGTATGCATGAGCCATACATTATATTCAGCCAACTGAGACACAGGTTCACACCCCTATGGTTCTCTTAGGAACTAGTTTATATGAACCATCCAACAGTAAAGGTAACAGTGTAATACTTCAAAGAGAAATTGTATTAATTCTCTTGAGCTTATAGCTACCAGGCATCACATGACTTAGCAATTCTGGCGTGCCATACACCGTCATGTTTACATATGGATATTGAAGCATCTTTCTTTCTACTAATGTGAGAGGCTACTTATCAAAGCACCAGCTCATTCACTCCAACATTCTCATGCGTTTTACAAAGGAACTTGTACATGTTTACATCACTCATTCCCATTCAGACTGCCATTTGTTAACTCGCAAGAGAGCAAAGGTACAGTTGATTTAAGAATAAGTCATCCTAGGCATGTAGAATGCACAAGGGGTTTGGGTTTGCGAATCTGCATGAGTGTACCAACATTCATCAAGCATACGCAACCAGTCACAACAAGGGATTGATATGCATTTGGAGTATACAGCGTGAAAGACGTGTCAAGGTTGAAGAAGCAGTATTCAGAATACTGGCGCACAGAAGTTAGGTTTTCCACTTTCACATTTTATTCATAAAATACTCTTATATTCTTCTCATTCGTTACTAGGCACAACCACAACATTAAAGTATGTTTTAAAGTGGTACCTGTTGTCCAGAGAACAATATTATTGAATCTTTAAGGGCATTGTTGGGTCATCACATCACACTAGCGACCGCTCCTGGTGAGATCCCGCTCAAACTAATTAGATTTTAAAATATGGCCCAGGAATAGCGTGGGCTCATTACTTATGAAGCCAATCAAAAGACAAGTGCATACCGCCGCCTCCCCCAACTCGTTCTAGAACATACGATCTAATAATAGCCCTTATATTTGGGATGGTCCCCGTTAAGACTTAAAGTATATTTATGAAATGTGTCGGACTGGAAATGGGGATTCTGTTCCATCATGCTACATGGCCCCTCTCTTAGATCTTTCATAGGTATGACAGATGATCGCAGAATCCACAGTTCCTAGATCCCTCAGGTGGTTTTGTCAATTACTCCCTGTCTCCCTTTACCCTACTAGAGTAGTACATTTGGAACTAAGTGATTTTTCTCCTTAAAAAAAATCTGCCCCAACATTGCATCTGTTGATGAATTTGGTGGCAAACGCAAAGACCATGAAGTTAGCCCTGCATTATGTTCCTTTAAGTCACTGGGAGCATCAGGAGTCCTGACTCCACTCATCTGTGAACTGCTCTTCTATTTACCTCTGACAGTGTTCCACTGCTGACATCCTTGCTATATTTCCTGTTGTGATAAATGATCTCTCTGAGTCACACCATTTCGTAATGTATGAATGTACCATAGAGATTCATTATGTGAAGTAATGGCTTTGCAATTAAGCCAACTTCCTAGATGACGTTTAGAGAGAATGGTTGCATTCCATGTATCTCTCAACATTTCACCTTATCAGAACTTCATTCTTCCATTCGCCACTGGAAAATGATAATCCTGTGAGAGTGTATTTAACTGAACACTTTCTCCAACAGTAATCTTGGCATTTGGAACTGGGTTAAAATTTTTGATCATCACCGGAGCAAAGACAATCACATCCGGGTGAACTGTATAGCAGCCGCTGCAAAACCTGAGACTAAAACCTACTAGAGCAGATTTGGTTAGCGTTGGACACAGGGTCTACCTTTCCAATAAGCCTCTTGTGTTTGCAGATGGTAGCAATTTCCCATTATATTTCCTTTGACTTATTTCTGTAGTCTTACCATAGATTTAGAGGTGCTTGTCGGTTGAGATTCTCTCCTTCCGTTATGCCTCTATTTTGATGTGTTATGAGAAGTGACAGTATTTTCTCTCCTTAGTTGCTAATTAAGCTGTTTCCAACGCAGCAACTGGGTTTGTAGATGCTGTTAGACTAACATCTACTACTACTAATATAGAATTCCAGGTGGAGATTCCAACTAGTTGTCTTCAGCCATGCTTTAGCTAAGTGCTTTTGAGTGACTGGAGTATCCGTTCTTTCTCTCCCACATGAGCAAAACGTTTACTTTGGCGAATATAAGGCGTTTCTTCTCATCCATAGAGAAGTCCGTCATTATCACAGCTACCTTTGAAGGTGTGTGATTATATGGGTTAGCTTCTTAGTTACCAATATTGACTGGAATTTTGGAAGCCAATTTTTACTGACTTTGAGGACAGGACTGGCCAGGTCCTGTGAATATACCTCGCATCTCAGTAATAATATAAGATTCCACTGCATAATGCATTGTTCTTATTATATAAAGAGTCGACTGCTGACTTGCAGGGAACTTTATCTTGAAAGGAGTCAGCTGTTTTTGAGAACAGTGATCTTTCGTTAGTCCACTGATCGTAGACATGTGTATAGAGTGTCAGCTGCTGGAGTTGCAGTGAGCTCTACCATATAAGAGTTAACTGTTTAGAGACAGTAATCCTTATTACATTCCTACCATTTTTCCAGGCAGAAAGGTCTTCCCAATTGAGAATGAAAAAGGGGAATGACATCAGTTGTTCTCAACTTTGTCCGTCCTTTAATCTCCACCATTTTAAAGGCAGAAACGCTTTCTCAACTGAGGATGAATTGACGGCCGACATCGGAGACGGATCCTGTTATATCTCTTCATGAAATTTTTCAGGTTGTCCATGATGTGCTCCTCGTCGTATGATACGCCAATGACATCAGGTTGGTTCCCATCGTTTCCTGGACACATATTCTTGTATGCTCTCCACTTCCATATGAATGGCTAGGGGTCCAGTTATTTTGATGGCCTTCCTGGAGATTCAATGAGTTAACTCCTGGTGACGTGGATCCTAGTACACCAGAGAGATTACACCATCGAACAATAGACTAATGTCTTATAGACACCAGACTGTGGTCGGTTTTATATGACCGCCCATGACATCAGGTAGAATCTTCCCTTCATCTCGTCCATTACGTATCAAGTACGCTTAATAATACCACTACTTCAGAAATGGCAAGTGACGGAGTTGATAAGGATGTTTTCTCCTGGAGATTCAATTGTGCTCACGCGCAGTAGCATGACCAGGGCCACTGACAGGGTTACACAACTGAAGAATAAACCCAGATGTCGAATCGACACTGGACATTAGCCGGTACGAATACTGACTATCACCGAGAGAGATTATTATTGAGGTGTCTTAATGGTTGCCCAAATTTTCACACTCTCTGCTCTCAGTGTTGCAAGCATGTTATGGGGAGAAGAGAATATAAGGAGTTATTATTTTATGTGATGTGGTGACATTAAAAATGTTGTATTTGTCACACGTCTTCTTGACGATAATATCACGAAGTTCTTACGATGATATGCTCATGATATTATTGTGTGATGGTCGTTGTCTAGGTAACGATACTCATGGTGTGTCAATGGAGATATCTGTCTTGCAATGTAACTCACCCCCGCAGTGCATATTCACCAGGCATTAAACAAGATTCCGTTGGCGCACATAATCCTTTATTACAGAAATAAGACGGACAAACGGAACATGTTTATACATCCAGAAACATAATGTAATCCATAGAATATAAATATCCTCCTCACAATTTAACCAGCACACATCAATGCCTTCTCACGGCTGGCTTCTAATCTCAATCCACAAGACAGGTAATCCAGCTACAATCCTCGGCTGGATCTCACACAATACAACCCACACATTGGGTTGGAGCCACTGCTCAACTATAGAACCCACTCTGGGGTTTGGCCTACACTCAATACAGAACCCACTCTGGGTTCAGGCCTGTCTTCCCAACTAGAAGAACAACACAACACGGAGCTCTCTCTGAAACGACCTGCCCCGCAGTCAGTCTCCTCTCTCACTGACTTTCCAGTCGCCTGACTTCACACAACACACAACTCTCCCTCGACCCATCCCCCCCTGGGGATTTCCACTCATATCCGCCCCATTATTTCTGAGGGTTGATTGTTTTCCTCGTAGCCAGGTCAGTCACTTTACTGTCTCCCACTCTCATCTCCATTCTTCCTCCTGCCCGGTCACTCACCTCAATGTCAGTGACCCAGGCTTATGTCATTACCCCCCTCTTAAAAGAAAACTTCGTTTTCAAATATTGGGAGACTAAAACTTACTAAACATGTGACCCAGACATATAGCCTGGGTAGCCCTAAGTATGGCTGCACCTTACTCCAGCTACAACACTACATAATACATCAAATGCTCATAGTACACTCCTATATTCATCACACATAAATACAACCATCTATCTTGTGTATCAATGCATGAACTAATACATCACATCATAATAATAATACATCATAGAAAAGCATTATACTTATGTACCCACAGGTCTCTTACTACTTCACGACCCCACAATACTATTTGTGTACCGACCCTATATCAGGTGGTTCTGTTCTTGCATTAACCCACCTCTGATTCCTGTCGATGCTGTGTCTACCTTTCATGTACCCATGACTCATGGTACCTCTACAATTACAACATCTGTTTGCTATCCCTAGCCCTGGGTCAGTAATGTCGCGAAAACTCTTTTGACCTGACTCAACTTTCCTATCTGCATATTGCACCGTTACACTTGAGTCTCTGTTTAGTCTGAGCTCTTTATTCAATCTTGGCCCATATACCTGGCACCTTGCTTTCTGCTGCATACGCCTTATGCCTATGTGCCCTGCACATGCACTATCCTGAGCTGTTCTAGTATATCGGTCTCTATGTGCTAAAGGTACTGCTCCTTGCCCACGTGCAGTTCTGCTATCTGAAAACCTGCGAGTGAGAACATTGTTCTTCCTCTCGAAGCACCATCTACCTTTCTTTGACTGCCTATGTTCTACTCTCCTACACCCTTGGGAACATTTGTTCAGAGTAGTATCTTGTCTCTGGGAGTCACTAGCACTATATTTGGGATCCATTCTCATCTGCTCAGCTGTACTATCCTTGTCCTGAGTTCCTGTGTCTACTTCAAGTGCCTCTTCTACCTCAGCTATACTCTCTAATTTAGGTTCTCTTGTGGTAACTACCTCGTTACTGCTTACACTATATTTTCGGTCCCAATAAACTACTTCCTCTTCTGTACAATCTTTAACTCCTATAACATTTCCTATGATCAAATCAGCCACTGGTGAGTCCAGAACACACGCTGTCACTCTTCCAGTGATATATGGTGTTTTTACTGTTATTATGGCTACTGGGTAGAACTCTACTGTGCCGTTGAATGTTATGCATCTAATCTTTTTCCCTGTATAATCCGAGGGATCTATTAAACTTCTCCTCACTCCGATAGACGTACATCCGGAATCCCTAATTGTTAACGCTGGTCTATCATTGACAAATCCCTGATGCAGCTTCAGACTTCCTCCTTCATGCACTGCTGATCCTGCTTTTACTGTATGACCACATATTAGGACTGGCTGACTGTCTTTTTCAAAAAGAGGTTTGCACCCACTACAATCTTCATTGTTCAGCGTCTCAATTACTTGCGCTGCATTTGAGTGCTCTGTTTCTCTCATCCTACATTGATGGCTGATATGCCCATTCTTTCCACATTTGAAACAAGTAATCTCCCTTTTAGTGTTGTTCGTTGGTCCATCTGATGGTTGTGCATCACACTCTGCTGCCCTTGTGTCTCCAGCTCCCACAATTCCAACATCCGGCATAATTTGGACGTCTCTGGAAGTTCCCTCTTCTATATGGGTACCGTCCTACTCTACCAACATTGTTTCCTCGGAAACCATTATCTTGAAGTTCTTGCTGCTCACCTTTCTGTGCTGAATCCACACTTTTCGCCCTTGGTCTGATGACTGGATTCTGGTCCTGTTTAGTGTACGCTGCACAGACTATTTCCTCACTCATTAGTTTCCCAATAGATACGTTAGGATGTGCAGTCATGTAGTTTTGCCCTAACTGAGACATTGTGTCTATGTCCTTTGGCTTCCGTTCCTCAAAGAACGCCACTAAATTAGAATTGCATGCAGATACTACCTTGTCTCTTAACATTAGATCTACTAATTTATTAAAATCTTTCCCTACTTCTGCAAGCTCCATCCACTTTGTTAAATGTATTCTTTACATGTGTTAACAAAAGTCTGTGAAATCTTGATTTGTCTCTGGCACTAACTGTCTAAACTTTGTCCTATATCCATGCTCAGTGAGTTGGAACTTAGTCAGCAAACGTTGACGTAAGATAGTGTAGTTGTTTCTTTCTTCTACAGGTAAATTAAACATTGTTTCTAGGGCCTTACCCGTTAAATACTCGCCCAGTCTAATTGCGTACTCGCTTTCTGGGATGCCTAATACCTTCACTGATGCTTCGAATCTCGAAAGATAGGCCTCAAGGCAATCCCGGTCCGTAAAATATGGCAGTTTTAATCTCTGTGACGACTGCGACGGTTTTCTACTTTCCTCACTTTGACCCTTCGATGCAAATTCTAACTTTTTAATAGCAATTTCCGCTTCCATCTTAATCTTCTCTTTCTCAATTTCCATTCTCATGTGTGTCTCTCTCTCTTCCTGTAGACGCTTGGCTTCCATTTCAGCCTGTCTTTGTTCTCTCTCAGCTAACTTTTCTTCCTGTAGACGCTTGTTTTCCATTTCAGCCTGTCTTTGTTCAGCTAACTTTTCTTCCTGTAGACGCTTGTTTTCCATTTCAGCTAGTTTTACTTGCGTCTCTTTCTCTTCCTGTAGACGCTTTGCCTCGCGTTCATTATGCCTCTCCTCTCTTTCCGTCTGCTTTTGTTCTTTCGCTTCTGCATACTCCTGTAACTCTTTACCTTTCAGGCCTATTCTTTCACCTGCTTCAATATAATCCATTAAAGTAGGCATCTTGTACTTGTGGACACGTTGCTGTTAATCAGCCAACTATAAATGTACAGACTCTGCTGTTAGTCTTTGTGTCCCTTCCCTAAGTACACCCGCACTCCCTGTGTACGTAAATCTGTAGTGCTACAATATCACTCTGTACTCACCCAGTCACTCTATAAGCACTAGGTAGTGGGGGGAAGTATCACCTATACTCCCTTATATCTATATATCTATGACCAAAAGTTCATAAAGTCCCTGGAAATATTGTTAAACATACATATAAATACATATACAAACAAATGGATGATAACACTAAGTGATGACTATCCAACGCTAGACTTCACAAGCTGAGTACACGGAGACGATGATGACACAGAAATAAACCACAGTAACAAATACAAGCTTGTGTAGAGACACCCACAGTGCGCGTAACATATAAACATAAATTGACCAAGACCACTAGACAGCAGAAATGACGAAAGATCACAATACAAAAATATATCCGAACACAACAAATATCATATATAAATATAACGAAAAGAAAGAGAGAAAGAAAAGGAATATATACTGAAAATATACACAGATTTGACGTCAGACAACTCGGCTCTAGATATTGGTTAAGACTCTTTCAATGCCCCTGCACGATACGTCAACTCATTAACGTTTTTCTTACAAAAATATCATAAGCACCAGAAAGACTAATAAATTATTGTGCTGTATCCCGACTCTCGAGAAACACCCTCAACAATTCCCTACTCTTGACAAACACTGGACCACATACAAATAATTGCGTGACACCCGACAACAATAAATATGACGATGGGAGCAAACAATAAAAAATAATAATGTGTAACTGGTTGGCCGACAAATATGGGCCTATTACTCCGTCGCCAAAAGTTCTTTTTATTCAGTCACCAAAGTTTTTGTTCGTTTTAATAGTTATTCGCCCTCGGCTGGAAATGTCTACGACGCTGGATTTCAAAGCGACTTGTTGTTTTGTTGAGTGGTTCCTGAATTCACGTGGTGATCAAAAGTTCCAACTGTCGGAAACGTTGACGGTAATAATAATTATCCAAAGTGTTCTTTCGATATGTTGTTACTCTCGTTGCGGAGATGGCGCTTTGCTGTATCATATATGTTATAGATTCACCAAAAGAAAAGATCAAAATAATGGCAATAAATGTTCAACGCTTTCACTCTGTACAGTCAGTTCTTTTTGGCAACTGTATGCAACTATGTTCGCGGAGCCGACACGTCATCATTCGTTGTCAAAATGTTTGCTGATTATAAAGTAATGAACACAAAGGGCTTTTAACAAAGACGAATAATCAAGTCTGGTTTCACACAAAACGCCTTGTTTTGTTCATTCACAATGAGTCAGCTTGACCACCATAGGTCGTGGAAATTCCCGAGTATCTTTCCTCCTTCCACCCCCAACTCACAATGTCACCTCAATTTCTCTTTATCACTCTCAGTGAAAAATTCCTCCGTAAAACCGTTTTCACACAAGCTTGACAGCCCCACCCGGCTGCGGTAGGGGTAACGTTACTATCCCCTTCAGTCAACTGTCCGTCAAATTAGCGACTGCCAATTTTTCTCTGTTATCCAAACATGTACTTCCCAAGTACCTGGACGCTGGTGTACCCACCCGTCCTCTTTACTGCGTCGAATAATCTTGACCAGTCAACTTGCAACAACACAGTGCGCTTGCCTCCAGCACACACACACACCTGTCCTCGCCACTCTGGATTCAACACTCGTCTTTAATTTCCGCACTGCTGCCTGGTATCAAATTTACCTGTCACCGTAATGGACTCTCCCGGTTAGTCTGTATGGCGTGTCTTTATCACCGACTTTTGTGCTGCCGCTGTTTGTTTGTTTTTTTGACACCCCCACTCGCTTTAGCGATATGGTTGGTTCCAATTCACCTGTAGTAGACTTGACGTGAACTGCTGTAGCCAGTTCCCGCACGGAGAAAAACTCAGTGTTTATACGGTGGACACACTCCGCTGTCCACCCTCTCTCCGCGAATAGCCCACAAACATCTCAGAATGACAACACTGTCTATAATGTTCTTAATTGGACGTAGCCCTCAGATGTCACACGTCTTCTTATGATAATATCACGAAGTTCTTACGATGATATGCTCATGATATTATTGTGTGATGGTCGTTGTCTAGGTAACGATACTCATGGTGTGTCAATGGAGATATCTGTCTTGCAATGTAACTCACCCCCGCAGTGCATATTCACCAGGCATTAAACAAGATTCCGTTGGCGCACATAATCCTTTATTACAGAAATAAGACGGACAAACGGAACATGTTTATACATCCAGAAACATAATGTAATCCATAGAATATAAATATCCTCCTCACAATTTAACCAGCACACATCAATGCCTTCTCACGGCTGGCTTCTAATCTCAATCCACAAGACAGGTAATCCAGCTACAATCCTCGGCTGGATCTCACACAATACAACCCACACATTGGGTTGGAGCCACTGCTCAACTATAGAACCCACTCTGGGTTTTGGCCTACACTCAATACAGAACCCACTCTGGGTTCAGGCCTGTCTTCCCAACTAGAAGAACAACACAACACGGAGCTCTCTCTGAAACGACCTGCCCCGCAGTCAGTCTCCTCTCTCACTGCCTTTCCAGTCTCCTTGACTTCACACAACACACAACTCTCCTTCGACCCATCCCCCCTGGGGCTTCCACTCATATCCGCCCCATTATTTCTCAGGTACTGCTGTTTTCCTCGTAGCCAGGTCAGTCACTTTACTGTCTCCCACTCTCATCTCCATTCTTCCTCCTGCCCGGTCACTCACCTCAATGTCAGTGACCCAGGCTTATGTCAGTATTTACAACAATATTTCCCTCTCTCACCCATGCCAGCAATTAATTTTTAGATGGAGTAGGCCCCATATTCATTTACTGGATCAAGTGTCCTAATTTCAGGGACAAAAATGAATTTTTCCCTGTACTAGCTGTCTCAGTTATATTTAAAATAATTTGTGTTCTCTGGTGTTTCAGGTACCTTAATTTTTTGATACATATATTGAACAACCAGCATGCACAAAATTATACAACATTATTGACAAGCCAATAATCAATTCATTCTGAGAACATAAATATCATGGATACATCATTTATGTTGACCCATAAGATATTTATACATCATCTTCAGTCTGCTACATTGAATTCCTAACTGATATATTAAAACAGTGATACATGCAATATTATCACTATTAATGAAATCAAACCTTCTAGAGATTTATTGTGGGTTTACATGTCTGGACAGTTGCCCTCATATAAGAGACAGGGTCCATTAAACAACACCATAAAAACCTTCAAGAATTGGGTCTGATTTGCGAGAGGTCACCCCGGATTTTAATACCAACATAGAGATCCCAAAAGTGAGTCTTATGCAGGGTATACCCAAAGTTTGTATCCCGTCATCAGGGCAACAGGTATGTGAGCCCCTAGCAGGTTATTACCAGGGTTTAAATCCGAGACGAGTGTTCTTTTTCCCAGGGTTTATAGTCCGGAAAAGCAAACCCCGTTATGTGACCAGGTTTTCCCAGGGTCTATATCCCGAAAAGAGCCACCCAGTTATGTGACATGTTTGATTGAGTTGCCAGAGGACCTAGTTTGTAGTGTTCTCTGGAGATATATCTTGAATCATAAATAACAAGATATAGGATATGATTTTTATCCTTTTCCTCTACTGTTACTGAGGGAAAAGCCAGGTAAGCCATAACCTGGGGCAAGCATAGGGACCTTCTGCTCCACTGGTCTGTTTAATCCTTTTAGCACCTATGATGGGTGTTGGACAGCTCAGGTTGCAGTTTTCCCCCATGATGATTTTCCAAGTCTGACTAATTATCCCCTACTGTCACAGTTTGAAGAAAAGCTACAGCCTTGTCTTTCACTGGTGAGTTGACTGTTTATGAAGTTGAGACTTAGGATGTTGTTCTCCTTTTCCTGTAGAGGAAGATCTAAGATACAAACATGTCCCAGTCTTCTTCCTTCTCCTCAGTCTATCTCACGTACTCTGACTGTTCATGAAGTTGACACTTAGGAATTTGTTCTACTTTTCCTGTAGAGGAAGATCTAAGATACAAACATGTCCCAGCGTTCTTCTTAGTCTATCTCACTTACTCTGAAAACACTGTGTGAGCACCAGGCTGAAGATTAACTAAGATAAGTCCTAGCTAAACAATCCATGGTACCAGTCATTTCACAAGTTGTCTTGAATGGGGTTAACAACCAGACTTGTTGTTTTCATTCTCAGATGATTCTGATAATTATGATCACTGGAGTCCTCAGAACTATTTTTCTCCCTTATTTATATCCAGCTGTTTGAGAGCTGAGCTGAAAGTCTCTAGGAAATTCCCATATTGTGGGTTCTAGAAGATTTCACTTGTAGAGAGTTGGTTCTGGATTCTGGGACCACTGGTTAGTTTTTCCCAGATGATATATGGATGCCTCTCCTCCATCATCTGTTCTCTGTTGATATATAGAATGGCACAACATCTCTTCACATGTGTTAAAAGATGATGTTATCATACATTAATATACACAGATGGAGATGGGGAAGGTTAAGGTTGATGATGTAGTGAATTTCACTCTGATGTACTGTGGTAATCACAAGACCATATGCTGAGACAGGGTAGCTTAACACAATTACAAGCATTTATGTGGTCTAAGTTCCACCATGTTTGAACCACAGTAGACCTGGGCACAAGGAGGACCAGACACAGTACAGCAATCATTGTGACATAGCAACATGGGACAGGCATTGTGAAGGGAAATGGAAAATAGGCATTTACAACTGCAATATGCATTATGTATTAACTAATGGCATTTACCCAATTAGCAGACCAGACATCCATTCCTATGGCTGTGATGTTGGTGCATGAATGTCCGATTCCATATTCACACAGCAATGCCAGACCTCACCCCTTTTTCACCAGACTTGTCTCACAGGTACATCATCATCATCATGTGCTCTCTCCCCACTGAGTAATGTCCACAGTAGGTAACAGAAGCTCAATTGCATACACAATTGTTCACATATGCACCAAGCACATATGTGGAAAACATGTTTAGTCCTTGTAAGTTTGCATGAGCCATACATTATATTCAGCCAACTGAGACACAGGTTCACACCCCTATGGTTCTCTTAGGAACTAGTTTATATGAACCATCCAACAGTAAAGGTAACAGTGTAATACTTCAAAGAGAAATTGAATTAATTCACTTGAGCTTATAGCTACCAGGCATCACATGAACTTAGCAATTCTGGCGTGCCATCACCGTCATGTTTACATATGGATATTTGAAGCATCTTTCTTTCTACTAATGTGAGAGGCTACTTATCAAAGCACCAGCTCATTCCTCCAACATTCTCTGCGTTTTACAAAGGAACTTGTACATGTTTCATCACTCATTCCCATTCAGACTGCCATTTGTTAACTCGCACGAGAGCAAAGGTACAGTTGATTTTAAGAATAAGTCATCCTAGACATGTAGAATGCACAAGGGGTTTGGGTTTGCGAATCTGCATGAGTGTACCACACATTCATCAAGCATACGCAACCAGTCACAACAAGGGATTGATATGCATTTGGAGTATACAGCGTGAAAGACATGTCAAGGTTGAAGAAGCAGTATTCAGAATACTGGCGCACAGAAGTTAGGTTTTCCACTTTCACATTTTATTCATAAAATACTCTTACATTCTTCTCATTCGTTTATCAGGCACAACCACAACATTAAAGTATGTTTTAAAGTGGTACCTGTTGTCCAGAGAACAATATTATTGAATCTTTAAGGGCATTGTTGGGTCATCACATCACACTAGCGACCGCTCCTGGTGAGATCCCCGCTCAAACTAATTAGATTTTAAAATATGGCCCAGGAATAGCGTGGGCTCATTACTTATGAACCAATCAAAAGACAAGTGCATACCGCCACCTCCCCCAACTCGTTCTAGAACATACGATCTAAGAATAGCCCTTATATTTGGGCTGGTCCCCGTTAAGACTTAAAGTATATTTATGAAATGTGTCGGACTGGAAATGGGCATTCTGTTCCATCATGCTACAGAATTCAATACCAACTTACAGAGTACATTAGTAAGATCGCATACAAGATCATTACATCTCTTCCACCCTCCCTCAACACTTCACTGAGGCAAATTGATGAAGGGAAGAAGAAGAAGAAGAAGAAGAAGAAGAAGAAGAAGAAGAAGAAGAAGAAGAAGAAGAAGAAGAAGAAGAAGAAGAAGAAGAAGAAGAAGAAGAAGAAGAAGAAGAAGAAGAAGAAGAAGAAGAAGAAGAAGAAGAAGAAGAAGAAGAAGAAGAAGAAGAAGAAGAAGAAGAAGAAGAAGAAGAAGGAGGAGGAGGAGGAGGAGGAGAATCAGTAGCAGCATCAGCTATAGCAGCAGCAAGAGCAGAAGAAAAAAAAAACAGAAGAAGAAGGGGAAAGAGGAGATGGGGAAGGGGAAGTAGACGAGGATGTGGAAGATGGTGAGGAAGAAGATGACAAGAAAGAGTTTAGAACAATCTGATAATCATACCTGCTACCTGACACACTTGCACACAGGTATGCACTCACTCCTGGAGAATTGAAAGAGAAAATAATATGCCTCATGTGTATGTACATGCATGAGTTTTTATTTTTCCTAAGTTTGAGAAACATGCGAAACATCATATCATCTAGATATGCAGACATGTTTTAGACACTTTTAGCACGTTCTAGACATTCCTAGACACACAGACATGTAGACATGTTTTATACACTTTTAGACATGTTCTAGACATTTCTAGACATTTAGACATATAGACATGTTCTCTACATCTGTATACATGACATTAACACATTTATACAAGTTCTAGACATCTCTAGACACGCAGGCATGTACATATCTTGTAGATACATTTAGACATGTTCTAGACATCTCTAGACACGCATACATGTAGACATGATGTAGACACTTTTATACATCTTCTCGACATCACTTGACATGCAGATATGTAGACATGTCGTTAGCACTTTTAAACATCTCTAGAAATGTAGGTCGGTCCCCCTGGCCAAGGATTTAATGACATTGTTCGTAATCCCGTATATCCACGTGGGGAAAACAGCAGCTGTGAGAATCGGCAGCGGTTCGCTCCGCGCTGGTAACTTAGGGAGTATGTGAGCCGGTCGATCAGAAAGCAATGGCAAACTACTGAATGTAAAACTTACCTAATACATCAACAGCAGCTGAAAAATGCTGGTGTTGACTGCAACGTCCTGTAAGGGATTTGCAACATAAAATAAAAATAAATGTAGACACGGACATATTCTCGACATCTGTAGACACGCAGACATGAAGACATTACGTTGACACTTTTAGACATGTTCTTGACATATCTAGACATGCAGACATATAGACATGCTGTAGACATGTATAGACATGTTCTTTGCACTTATAGACGTGCAGACATGGCGTAGAAAAGTTTAGATATGTTCTTGACATATGGACACACGTAGACCTGTTGAAGATACTTTCAGACATGCTATCGACAACTCTAGACATGTAGACATCTAGACTTGCAGACGGTTTTAGACATGTTCTAGATATTTCTAGCCTTGTTGACATGTTTTAGACACTTTTAGACATGATGTCGACATATAGAGGCATAGACATGCTATAGACACTTTCAGGCATGATTTCGACATCTCTGTACATGTAAAAATATCTTACAAACTTTTAGACGTAATCTCGACATCGTGGCATGCAGACATGTAGATTTTTAAACATGCCGTCGACGCAGTTAGACAAGTTATTGGCATCTGGAGACAAGAAAAATATCTCGACGTGAAGAAATACATCACGCCTGAAAGAAAGATGTCACGATACTGTTGCGGGGTGTGGGGGGGGGGGGGGGGGGGGGGGGGGGTGGGGGGGGGGGGGGGGGGGAGAGAGACACAGATAGAACCACGATAGGAAAACAGATATCAAAACTTGAAGATGTATAGCGTAATTAGATAAAGAAAAAACTTCGCTTTAAAGTCGACAGTGTAAACTTCATTGCACCGGGTTTTCACCCCATAAGGCTCAGTCTCTTTCCGCAGCGAACTGCCGAAAGCGTCGCACAAAGCACGAACACCGTAGCTCCAGCGGCGACATCCAGGAGTCTCCCAAAAACAATGCACTCGTGAAAGACGTATCCAGAAAACGAACCACCAACTTTCGTAGCTAGGGCAAACAACTTGACCACTTCGCCACGGAGACTCCCGCAACTCAATGAAAGTTATAACAACTGTTGGGAAAAGGGGGGGGGGGGCTGTTTAACCACCAAGGGACAGATATCATAACTGGAGACAGAGACCGCAAATCAAAGAAAGATATCACAACTGGAATAACGATTTAACAACTGGAATAACGATACCACAAATGGAAGAAAGATATTCCAACTGAATTAACAATATCACAAGAAGAAAGAGATATTTTACCAGGAAGAAATATATCGCACCTGGAAGTAGGTACTTCGTTTGGTAGAAAGATAGAAAGAGGTTACCAGTGGAAGACAGACATTAGGATTGGCAGAAAGATATTACAACCGGAAGAAATATATTAGTACTGACAGAAAGATATCATAACTGGTGAAATACATCAGTACAAACATAAATTATGGTAACTGGCAGAAATATATTAGTACTGACAGAAAGATATCATAACTGGTGAAATATATCAGTACAACATAAGGTATGGTAACTGGCAGAAATATATTAGTACTGACAGAAAGATATCATAACTGGTGAAATACATCAGTACAAACATAAAGGTATGGTAACTGGCAGTAATATATTAGTACTGACAGAAAGATATCATAACTGGTGAAATACATCAGTACAAACATAAAGGTATGGTAACTGGCAGAAATATATTAGTACTGACAGAAAGATATCATAACTGGTGAAATACATCAGTACAAACATAAAGGTATTGTAACTGGCAGTAATATATTAGTACTGACAGAAAGATATCATAACTGGTGAAATACATCAGTACAAACATAAAGGTATGGTAACTGGCAGTAATATATTAGTACTGACAGAAAGATATCATAACTGGTGAAATACATCAGTACAAACATAAAGGTATGGTAACTGGCAGTAATATATTAGTACTGACAGAAAGATATCATAACTGGTGAAATACATCAGTACAACATAAAGGTATGGTAACTGGCAGAAAATATATTAGTACTGACAGAAAGATATCATAACTGGTGAAATACATCAGTACAAACATAAAGGTATGGTAACTGGCAGTAATATATTAGTACTGACAGAAAGATATCATAACTGGGTGAAATACATCAGTACAAACATAAAGGTATGGTAACTGGCAGAAATATATTAGTACTGACAGAAAGATATCATAACTGGTGAAATATATCAGTACAAACATAAAGGTATGGTAACTGGCAGTAATATATTAGTACTGACAGAAAGATATCATAACTGGTGAAATACATCAGTACAAACATAAAGGTATGGTAACTGCAGTAATATATTAGTACTGACAGAAAGATATCATAACTGGTGAAATACATCAGTACAAACATAAAGTATGGTAACTGGCAGAAATATATTAGTACTGACAGAAAGATATCATAACTGGTGAAATACATCAGTACAAACATAAAGGTATGGTAACTGGCAGTAATATATTAGAAATGGAAGAAACGTAGCACCGGTAGAAGACGATATCTGACTGAGAGACACGCTCTCTTATTGACAACCAGGAGTTTACAGGCCACGCATGAATGGGAGACAGGAGACAAGTGTGTATGCTCTCTGACACACACACACACACACACAAATTAATCTCTCTCTCTCTCTCTCTCTCTCTCTCTCTCTCTCTCTCTCTCTCTCTCTCTCTCTCTCTCTCTCTCTCTCATACACAAACACTCTCTCTTTCTTTCACTCTTATTCTCCCCTCCCCCTCTGATTTTCTCTCTCATTCTCTCTATCTCCCTCTCTCTCTCTCTCTCTCTCTCTCTCTCTCTCTCTCTCTCTCTCTCTCTCTCTCTCTCTCTCTCTCTCTCTCTTATGTCTGCCTGTCTCTGGTCCTGCATCTCTATCTTTTCCTCTCTAACTGTCTGTCGCTCTATGTTTCTGTCTATCTCTCTGTCTCTCTATTTCTCATTGTTTCTTTGAATCTGTCTATGTCTCTATCGCTGTCTCTATTTCTTAGCATCGTCTATTTCTCTCCGTTCCTACGCTTTGTTTATGTCTGTCCGTCTGTCTGTCCATTCGTCTGTCCGTCTATCTGTCTCTTCTCTTTTCCTTATCTCCCTCTTCTCTGTGTATCTCTTTCTGTCTGTGTCTCAGTCTTTCTCACTCTCATTCACACATTCTCTAGCCCTCCACTAAATATATTACACATTCCGAAGTCTAGGATAGACTTATACAAAACAAGCCTAGCATATTCCGCAGCTCAGCTGTGGAACAGTCTTCTTCAAGAGAACAAAGACATAACCAATCCCTACACATATAATCGCAAATTATTCGAACACTATCTCAGCGCAGATTACCTTCCCCCTTAATAATAATAAAAATAATAATAACAACAATAATAAAACCCAAGAATAACAGTCAGTGCCCTTTTGGTAGACAGTATGTTCCCTGTAGCTAATAACAACGGCCACATTATTAATTAATTTTAGTGAGTCATGTAGTAGTGTGATTTTTGCATTTCTTGTATGCCTTTATAATGCATATCATTTATATTGTTGTTGTTCTCGAATGATGTGTGGAAGAAATAATGTATGAAAGAGAGTGATAAAACGGCAGAATATTAGACGGGCCTGCACACCAAATTCTTAACCCTTTGAAAATAAAGTCTGTTCGTTCGTTAGTTCTCTCTCTCTCTCTCTCTCTCTCTCTCTCTCTCTCTCTCTCTCTCTCTCTCTCTCTCTCTCTCTCTCTCTCTCTCTCTCTCCTCCTCCTCCTCCTCCACTCCCACCTGCACAGACATCTAACCAACAGCTCATCTCTCCCCATCCCTCTCTCCCCATCCCTCCCTCCCTCCCACTCCCACCTGCACAGATATCTAACCAAAAGCTCATCCCTCATGCTCCCTACCTCCCTCTCCCACCTGCACAGACATCTAACCGACATCTCCTCCTCCTCCCACTCACACCTGCACAGACATCTAACCAACAGCTCATCTCTCCCCATCCCTCTCTCCCCATCCCTCCCTCCCTCCCACTCCCACCTGCACAGATATCTAACCAAAAGCTCATCCTCATGCTCCCTACCTCCCTCTCCACCTGCACAGACATCTAACCGACATCTCCTCCTCCTCCCACTCACACCTGCACAGACATCTAACCAACAGCTCATCTCTCCCCCTCCCTCTCCCACCTGCACAGACATGTAACCGACAGCTCATCTCTCCCCCTCCCTCCCTCCCTCTCCCATCTGCACAGACATCTAACCGACAGCTCATCTCTCCCCCTCCCTCCCTCTCCCATCTGCAAAGACATCTAACCGACAGCTCATCTCTCCCCCTCCCTCCCTCTCCCATCTGCACAGACATCTAACCAACAGCTCATCTCTCCCCCTCCCTCCCTCTCCCACCTGTACAGACATCTAACCGACAGCTCATCTCTCCCCCAGGTGAGCCGGCCAAGATCCAAGTGTTGCTCTATGTATCCAGCATTGATCAGGTCAACGAGGCCAGCATGGTATGTTCTCTGCATTCACACTGATCGATTCAGTGTGCGTTTATCTAACAAGTGTAGAATGCCCAAGAATACAACACAATTACCTGCTTGAAGGATATCATGTTTGCTTACACAGTACCACAAGCCACATTGATTATGATGATGTTGAGGAGGGGCTGGCAGAGTAGCTAGAATTCCTGATTCTCCTTCGGGAGACCCGGGTTCGAATCCTCGTTAAGGTGTGGATTTTTTTTTTTTGTCAGTTGAAAAAAACGAAAATCCTAACCTGCACAGTTGGCAGTTCTGGCTGCAGAAATGTGGTTTCTGAGGAAAATGCAAAGAATACCATGGACAGACAGAAAAACCAATGACCAAGTACTACAAGAGACAAATGAAAATCGTAGATTGATTAGAGAAATTAGACGTAGACAGTCAAAAATTTTTGGACATGTTATGAGAAGAAATGGACTGGAGAACTTAGTGACAACTGGCAAGATCGAAGGGAACAGACCAAGAGGAAGACCGAGAGGAAAATACCTGGATGGCTTGGCCACATGGCATGGACGAGACAGGAACACTGAGCTGATCCACGACTCTGGTGATCGAGTGAAATGGCGAATCATGACCGCCCACGCTTTCCGGCATGGCACATGATTGATTGATTGACAGTTGGCGGGGACTGTACTAGCCAGGGTGCCTTAATTCCTCAGGCTCAAGATCCCCCTGCCATACACCGTAAGGTACTATATTGGCAGTAAATGACAGAAAATGACATGATGTTGATGTTGATAACGATTATGTTAATTATGATGATAATGATAACGATTATGTTAATGCTGAAAGTCAGGTCTTACTCAGATATGACTGAGCTACCGTATGACAGTACACGATACTAGCTGCTGTCTGTTAGCGCAGAATTTTTGGCAACGCTAACCAAACCCGACATCCCACATTGTGTCAACTGCTTCGGACGGAGGAACGCAATTGGGAGGGTACAAGCCTTATTCTGGTGCGAGGAAATGCAACCTAAAGCCTAAATTTCATGGCAGGGCAGTACAGACACTAAGCCTTGGTTGGCAAATAGTCTATAATGGAAGTACCGACATGCGGACAGTTAGAGCACTGCTTTGCTGATCTGGCAGCTTCTGAAGCTTGTCTTGTTCCAAACATATTGGTGTTACCATTCCCCTGGAGTAAACTAGGTAGGCCGCGAAGGGGATCATGCTGCATGGGCAAAGCGTGGTCTCTATATTCAGCCCAGAATTTGCGCTATGGAGGGGTAGTCATTTACTGCCAAAATAGTACCTTGCGGTGTACGGCAGGGGATTTTTGAGCCTGAGGAATAAAGGCCGCCTGGCTAGTGCACTCTCCGTGAACTGTGCAGGTTAAGGTTGTTGTTTTTTTTGTCCCAACAGAAAAATAAAAACTCCACACCTTACCGAAGATTCGAACCTGGGTCTCCCGAACGAGAATCCGGCATTCTAGCCACTCGACCAGCCGCTCCATACAACTCCATTCATCAAACTATCACTGATAGTATTAGCTATCACGACGGCAAGATCCCAGCCATGTTAATGATGATGATAATTACAACAATTATGTTAATGAAGATGATGTGATAACTATTATGTTAATGAAGATGTTAAAGATGATTTAGTTGATCTTCATGACAACAAAGATCAACGTTTTATTTATATTCATTCACAACGTTTAAGGGTGAACAGAGAAGTGCAAGGGCATTTACAGCCCGTTCAGCGGGCCGAACAGTTCAAGAATCCAGTGGTGCCCACTCTATGACCACGAGCAGCATGACGATGGAAGTGATGGCAGTAACACAGGCTTTTACGTGGCTAGAATCACAGCATTATACCAACGTGTGTTTACTAAGTGATTCAATGAGCATGATTCGGAAGGTCGAAGCTGGATCTGTACGTAGACAGTGGACTGAGTCGCTGCGGAAGTCTGTTGTCCGTAAAGTCACCTTCATCTTCGTCCCGGGACATGCGGGAGTCGAGGGGGAAATGAACGAGCTGATAAACTAGCTGGCTCTGCACCCCTTGCATATGGCCAGCCCATGGATCGTGCCGATGTTATTAACGTCCTTAAAGATATGTCGAGAGCAGAGGATTTTGACGTCAGTGAATCCACATCGCTGTCCAGGATGAAAGACTTGGGAGTATGAATCGGCACGGCCAAGCGCGAGAGGTACATCGGCAAAACGAGGTGCCTCGTCAACCAGCACAGAACTGGCACTAATAGTCACCGAACGCTGATGCATATGCTGGGGGAAGATCTGAGCACCTATGGACCTGTCCGGAGTGCAATGAAGATAGCCCAACTGATAACTGATAACAAAAAAGAGGAAGAAGTTTCATAGTGTAGACAGACTAATCTGTCGTGGTTCAGGGGCTAATCAGAATGAAAGAAAACTGCAATAAATGAATAAACACAGTCAAGAATAAAAAGTAGACATAGTTATTAGTGGAAAGTCGGGCAATATTTAGACCGGCACCAGAATGAGCACAAAACATGGCTCGGACTTACAGAGATCGGTCAGTTGTTGCGCAACCATAGATGTCATTCAAACAGCGCGTAAACTAATTCACAACCCGCTCCGTGGCGGAAGGCTTACGGGCGCAGTTCGTAATCAGGCATGCCGCGTTTGAAACACAGTTGCCCGCGATTTGGCAGAAGACTGCCTTACGTTGGTTTTTATGAAATGGTATGGGTGCCGGTCGTTCAGAAAGCAATGGTAAACTATGGAACGTAAACTTGCCCAGGAATCACGAACAGCCAACATATGCTGGGGTTGACTGCTAATTCCAGTAAAGGATATGCGACTAACTTTAACTTTATACTAATTCATGAGTATTGATTGCTGCTTATAGAAGTAGACAGTATTCTTGTTGTGCCTGTCGAATTGGCCACGCGTCACAGCACACCTTGTTCTTATAGCGAGGCGCTGTCACCATGTGGAGGTAACAGGTTCGAACCCCGCTATAGTCATCATCATCATGTGCTATGCCGATAAGCGTGGACGGGACGGTCATCTTTCGCCATCTCACACGATCAATAGAGTCATGTATCAGGTCTGTTTTCTTGTCTCGACCATACCACGTGGCCAAGCCATCCAGGAATTTACTTCTCTACCTTCCCCTTGTTCTTCTTCTTCTTCGTTCATCCGGAGTTTTTTTTCGGATGTGATTGCGTTGTGTCTGTTTACAGCAGAGCTGCGTTTTTGCGCCGTTAGGCCGACACATCCGACTTCTGCGGGCATTTGTTGACCGGGTTAACCTTCCCGCCCTTGTTCTTATCCCTTCAATCTTGCCAGCTGTCACCAAGTTCTCCACTTTATTTCTTCTCATTTGTCCAAAACTTTGTGATCCGCTATGGTAACTATAGCATTAAACATTACGTTGTCTGTTCATTCTATAATTATGTTTTTCCCTTCTCCTACTTCTGTATGCCCCAATCAATACTCCTGAATTACTGTATATGCTGACGTAGATGCGTCCTCACGTCCATGTGTACTCCCGGCCGTCCTATCTCCTGCAGGACTTTACCGTGGGCATCCTTCTGCACCTGCGCTGGGAGGACAAGCGCATCTACGACGTCAAGGCCGCCCAGTTCTTCGACGCCGCCAAGCTGGACTCGCTGGACTTCGACTCGGAGAACATCAAGAAGGTCTGGGTGCCCGACATTTTCTTCCCCAACGAGAAGAAGGGGTCGTTCCACGTCATCATGACCCAGAACAAGATGATGAGGCTCTACAAGGGAGGTACTATGCTTTACATATCCAGGTCTGTGCCAGGAGGGGAGGACATTGTATTAATATGATTGTCCTCTTCGTTTTATTATTATTGTCCTCATCGTTTTATTATCATTGATCTCGTATTATCTTTATCGTCATCATGACAATCAATGGTCTATAACAACATCATCATGTGCCATGCCGGTAAGCGTGGGCGGTCATGTTTTGCCATCTCATATGATCACCAGAGTCTTAGATCAGCTCAGTGTTCTTGCGACGACCATACCACGTAGCCAAGCCATCCAGATAGGCCAATGGGACGTCGGGTGGCTGATGTGGTCACTATAGACCACTGGGATGTCGGGTGGCTTATGTTGTCAGTATAGGCCAATGGGACGTCGGGTGGCTGATGTAGTCACTATAGACCTATGGGACGTCAGGTGGCTTATGTGGTCAGTATAGATCAATGGGGCTGCTGGACTTCCGGACCCGAACATGGAGATTAGGCATTGAAACGGTTAAGGCCTCTGGAGTGATTATGCTCGTGGCTACCGTTTGCATTCGCATTTTCCTCATGTTGGACTGGAAGTGTACGGTTCCGTAGCAATGCTACTGAGATGAGTACTTGGCGCGACACTGTGAGCTGTGAATTCCGTGTGAAATGCTTTTACATCTGCCCGAGGTTGTTTGGAGCGTGAACTGCGTGTTCTGAGCAATCGCGGCTGGCTGTGTAGCAGAACTGACCTGTTTTTGCCTTATGCAGAAATGTGTAGCTGCTGGTCTTCTAGTGACTGCCGCTTTCCAACGACAATGAACTTTATTTTCGTGAAGGACTTTTGTGTTGGCATTCTGGCGACGACATTATGTACAGTGAAATGTTTTTACATCTGTCCGAGGTTGTGGCGTGAACTGCATGTTCGTAAAAAATGGCGTAGATGGCTCAGGGTTGCCACTTTTCTTTGACAGAAAACATTTCGAAACGGAACAAGCAACATCTAGAAATATCTAGATTGTGTAGGTGAGCATCTAGAAAAACATCCGGATTGGAAAATGCTGCCGCTTCCATCAAAGATGAACAGTGTGTTTTGTGGAGGACTTTAGTGTTGATATTCTGGCGGCTGAATTATGCACATGGAAATGCTTTTACTACCTGTCCGCGGTTGTTTGTGGCGTGAACTGCATGTTCGGGAAAAATGGCGTAGCTGGCTTTGTTGTAAAACGCACTGGTTTAGCCTTATACAGTTATGTGTGGCTGCTGGTTTTCTAGGGACTGCAGCTTCCATCGAAGATTAACTGTATTTTTCGTGGAGCCCTTTTGTGTTGACATTCTGGTGGCGGCATTATGCACAGTGTACCTGTGCGGGTTGTTAGTTATCGAGACTTCTGTCTTTTCCACTTTTCACATGGGGCAGTGTGGAGCTTTTTATGTGATACTCACTGGCACCGGAACGGAGCATAATGGGGACGACCGGTTGCTGTGAAGTTGGAAGCGCAACTAACTAACTAACTAACTAACTAATTAACTAACTAACTAACTAACTAACTAACTAACTATACACCAATGGGACGTCGGGTGGCTGATGCAGTCAATATAGACCAATGGAACGTCGGGTGGCTGTTGCAGTCAGTATAGACCAATGAGATCCCCCTGGTTGATGCGTTCAGTATAGAACATTGGGGCGTCGGGTGGGTCATGTGTTTGTATAGACCAGTGGGACGCCGGTGGAACATGTGGTCAGTATAGATCAATGGGACGTCGGGTGGGTCATGTGGTCAGTATAGATCAATGGGACGTCGGGTGGGTCATTTGGTCGGTATAGATCAATGGGACATCGGGTGGATCATGTGGTCAGTATAGATCAATGGGACGTCGGGTGGGTCATATGGTCAGTATAGATCAATGGGACGTCGGGTGGGTCATGTGGTCAGTATAGATCAATGGGACGTCGGGTGGGTCATGTGGTCAGTATAGATCAAGGGGACGTCGGGTGGGTCATGTGGTCAGTATAGATCAAGGGGACGTCGGGTGGGTCATGTGGTCAGTATCACGACGGCAGCCTTTACATCCCAGGCATGTCTCTGGTACACATTTCCTGGAACACATTTCCTGGTACACATTTACTAGTACACATTTTAAGGTACACATTTCCAGACACACACTTACTGGTACACATTTCTAGGTAAACATTTCCTGGTACACATTTCCTGGTACACATTTCCTGGCACACATTTCGTAGTACACATTCCTTGTACAATACCATGGTACACATTTACATGTACACATTTCCTGGTACATATTCCCAGGTACACATTTCCAGGTACACATTTCCTGTTACACATACCCTGGTACACATTTCCAGGTACATATTTCCTGGTACACATTTCCAGGTACACATTTCTTGGTACACATACCCTTGTACACATTTCACCGCACACATTTCCTGGTACACATATCCTGGTACACATTTCCTGGTACACATATCCTGGTACACATTTCCTGGTAGATATTTCCTAGTACACAAATCCTGGTACACATTTCCCCGCACACATTTCCTTGTACAAAACCCTGGTACACATTCCCAGATACTCATTTCCAGGTACACATTTCCAGGTACACATTCCTAGTACACACTTACTGGTACACATTTCCTGGTACACATACCCCGGTATACATGTTCTGATACATATTTTCTGGTACACATTTCCTGGTACACATTTCCTTGTACACATTTCCTGGTACACATTTCCAGGTACACATTTCCGGGTACACATACCCTGGTACACATACCCTGGTACACATTTCCTGGTACACATTTCCTAGTACACATTTCCTAGTACACATTTCCTGATACACATTTCCTGGTACATATTTCTTTGTACACATTTCCAGGTACACATTTCCTGGTACACATACCCTGGTACACATTTCCTGACACACAAGAACACATATCCTGGTACACATTTCCTGGTACACATGTCTGTGTACACATTTCCTGGTACACACTTCCTGGTACACATATCCTAGTACATATTTCATGGTACACATTTCCTTGTACACATTTCCCCGTACACATTTCCTTGTAAACATTTCCTGGCACACATTTCCTGATACACATTTCTTTGTACACATTTCCCGGAACATATTTCCTTGTACATATTTCCGTGTACACATTTCCTGATACACAATTCCTTGTACACATTTCCTTGCACACATTTCCTGGCACACATTTCCTGGTACAGATTTCCTGGTACACATATCCTGATGCACATTTCCTGGTACACATTTTAGACTGGGCAGACCTGGGATACCAGGTATAATTTACGAGTAAAGCTCCGCCTCAATAGGGGCTTGACCTCAAGAATACTGGGCCGTAGACAACACTGTCCTCAGAGGATTGCTACCCAATGAACGAACACGCGAATCGACCAACCAACTCCACTAAGCCATGCCAGGTATTGATTTTATGAGTCCAGGTCTACCACTGAACCATGTGGCGACGAAAAAAAAACAACCTTTCGCAAGTGATCTGAACCTCGGACCGCCAGATCGGTAGTTAAGTGCACTAACCAAAGCCGTAGCTTCCTTCCACCAAGATATCAACTTTCCTTGCACTTCACGCTCGCTGGAATTTCCTCATCTCAGGGAAAAGATAAACAAACTTTTGAACGTAAATTTTAAAACTTGCTGAAAATTAAATATAGTCGATGTAGCTTGCAGCACTTGGGCAACGAGGTATATAGAACCGGCACGTGTAGTTTGTTGTTGCTTCATCCAAACATTGGAAGTGGTTTCTACCGAAACTTGAGGGGTGTCTGTGTTGATCTAGCTAGACCGGAAATGAGAAGTACAGATATGGCAGTTGGAAATTTACATATTGGACGAGTTTGTTTCTGTAACTGTAAGTAGGTATCAGGAGGTGTGATGGCTGCAGATCTGCAATCAACATGAGTAGATGCAGCTAGAGTAGGGGGGGGGGGGATGGATGGATGGATGGATGGATGGATGGATGGATGGATGGATTTGTGCTTGGCCGACACGAGACCGACTGACAAACCGATCGACTAACCTATCGACCTATCGAAACTTCTGACAGATCCATTAAAGAAAGACAGACAGACGGGCAGTCAGATAGAATAAGTGTTGTAGGTGAGTGAAGAGATATTTTCTTACGCCGAATATTGGAGGAATAGAAGGATGGGTTGGCGGATAGTTATGTGAATAGATGCATGGATATATGGATGGATTGATATGTGAATGGATGCTTAGATGGATGGATGGATGGAATGCCGCATGCGTCAACGGACTGATATAGTAGTAAATCGATCTGTGCGTACGTGCAGTCATCGACAAGCACTTGGGAATGTTATAATGTAACACATTCCACTGACCTTACCCAGGCTGTCCATGACGCTGAGCTGCCCCATGGACCTGATCAACTACCCGTTCGACAAGCAGACCTGCCACTTGCTCATCATGAGCTGTAAGTTGTTACCTTCTCCGTCTTGCCATCATGTAGTGATGATTTGTAAGTTACCTTCTCCGTCTTGCAATCATGTCGTGATGAGTTGTAAGTTACCTTCTCCGTCTTGTCATCATGTCGTGATGAGTTGTAAGTGATCTTCTCCATCTTGCCATCATGACATCGTGAGCTATTAGCTACCTTTACATCTTGCCATCGAGTCACCATTGCTATTAGCACCTTCACATCTTGCCATCCTGACATCGTGAGCTATAATCTACCTTCACATCTTACCATCATGACATCGTGAGCTATAAGTTACCTTCACATCTTGCCTTCGTGACATCGTGAGTAGATAGTAGGGTCTCCAGACCCCACTTTCAGCCTCCAGGCTGGATGCTGATAGGGTTTATGAAGGAAATATGGGGGTAAAATGGTTCCAGCCTGGAGGCTGAAGGAAATATTTTTTGGGCGGGGTGAAACGGCGTGTGGGAACTTTTTTCGTGGGAACGGATTTTTTGGCGCTGCCTGGTGGGGTGTAAAAAGTAATTAAGGTAAATGTTTAGTTGGTTCTGGAAAGCGAAGGGGGAAAGTTATTTTGGTTACATTAGTATGTGTAGTGATAGACAAGGGTGTGATGGGTCGTTCTATTCATGGGTATATGGTGGTGGCGTATAGGAATGTGTAGTGATGAACAAGGGTGTGATGGGTCGTTCTATTCATGGGTATATGGTGGTGGTGTAGACATAATGTGTATGTGTAGTGATGTATACACAAGGGTGTGATGGGTATATGGTGGTGGCGTATAGGAATGTGTTCACTAGGCATGGTGTAGTGATAAACAAGGGTGTGATGGGTCGTTCTACTCATGGGTATATG
Organism: Cepaea nemoralis; assembly: GCA_014155875.1. Taxonomy (NCBI): domain Eukaryota; kingdom Metazoa; phylum Mollusca; class Gastropoda; order Stylommatophora; family Helicidae; genus Cepaea; species Cepaea nemoralis. Next base: position 130,447 of record JACEFZ010022648.1, read on the forward strand.
GTGGTGTCGTAGCCATAATGTGTATGTGTGGCGGTGTATAAACAAGGGTGTGATGGGTCGTTGTACTCATGGGTATATGGTGGTGGTGTAGACATAATGTGTATGGGTAGTGATAAACAAGGGTGTGATGAGTCGTTCTATTCATGGGTATATGGTGGTGTCGTATAGGAATGTGTTCACTATGCATGGTGTAGTGATGAACAAGGGTGTGATGGGTCGTTCTACTCATGGGTATATGGTGGTTATGTATATTAGTATGGGTAGTGATGATCAAGGGTGTGATGGGTATATGGTGGTGGCGTATAGGAATGTGTAGTGACGAACAAGGGTGTGATGGGTCGTTCTATTCATGGGTATATGGTGGTGTCGTAGACATAATGTGTATGTGTAGTGATGAACAAGGGTGTGATGGATCGTTCTACTCATGGGTATATGGTGGTGGTGTAGACATAATGTGTATGTGTAGTGATGTATACACAAGGGTGTGATGGGTATATGGTGGTGGCGTATAGGAATGTGTTCACTAGGCATGGTGTAGTGATAAACAAGGGTGTGATGGGTCGTTCTACTCATGGGTATATGGTGGTGTCGTAGCCATAATGTGTATGTGTGGTGGTGTATAAACAAGGGTGTGATGGGTCGTTGTACTCATGGGTATATGGTGGTGGTGTAGACATAATGTGTATGTGTAGTGATGTATAAACAAGGGTGTGATGGGTATATGGTGGTGGGGTATATGAATGTGTTCACTAGGCATGGTGTAGTGATGTATAAACAAGGGTGTGATGGGTCGTTCTACTCATGGGTATATGGTGGTGGTGTATAAACAAGGGTGTGATGGGTCGTTCTATTCATGGGTATATGGTGGTGTCGTAAACATAATGTATATGCGTGATGATAAACAAGGGTGTGATGGGTCGTTCTACTCATGGGATGGGTATATGGTGGTGTCGTAGACATAATGTGTATGGGTAGTGATAAACAAGGGTGTGATGGGTCGTTCTACTCAAGGGTATATGGTGGTGGCGTAGACATAATGTGTATGTGTAGTGATGTATAAACAAGGGTGTGATGGGTATATGGTGGTGGGGTATATGAATGTGTTCACTAGGCATGGTGTAGTGATGTATAAACAAGGGTGTGATGGGTCGTGGTTTCTACTCATGGGATGGGTATATGGTGGTGTCGTAAACATAATGTGTATGTATGCGTGGTGTAGTGATGTATAAACAAGGGTGTGATGGGTCGTTCTACTCATGGGTATATGGTGGTGGTGTAGACATAATGTGTATGTGTAGTGATAAACAAGGGTGTGATGGGTCGTGGTTATACTCGAAGTAAGAGGTGGTTACTATCATCTGAACAGTGTGATAGTAGTGAAGGTAAAGGGTGGTATATTCACCGATTACAAAGGAAAGCGTATAAAGTTATAATGGGTATGGTGGTAAGGGGTATTAGTGATCAAGTAGGAGTGATACAGGGGTGGTCATAAATATAATAAGAGGTGTTCGCAATTACACACTGATCAACCAGTGGTCAAGTAGTCAAGTAAGGGTCAAGTAGTCAAGTAAGGAAATTTTACGGAAAAGTGATTGTAATGATATGATGGTGATTAAAGAATGGTAAATTAGTGGTCAAGCAGTGGTCAAGCAGTGGTCAAGTGGTCAAGTAAGGAAACTTTTAGGGGAAATTGGTCGTAGTGACATGGTAATGTTTAAATTAGTGGTCAAGTAGTGGTCAATCAGTGGTCAAGCAGTGGTCAAGTGAGGAAAATTTTAGGGAAATGTTAGGGAAAAGTGATTGTAATGAGATGGTGATGATTAAAGAGTGGTAAATTAGTGGTCAAGTAGTGGTCAAGTGGTCAAGTAAGGAAAATTTTAGGGAAAATTGGTCGCAGTGACATGGTAATGTTTAAATTAGTGGTAAATTAGTGGTAAATTAGTGGTCAAGTAGTGGTCAAGTAAGGAAAATTTTAGGGAAAAGTACGTATAGTGCAATGGTGGTGGGTAAAGTGAAGAAGAATCAATAGTAGTGATAATACTACTACGAATATTAGCGACAAGCACAAAGACAACCAAGTACATACTTGATACACACAAATACACACCTACAAACACAAAGACAACCACACTTGATACATTTGTACATACAGACATGGACATAAAGACAGACAAGCACAAGACACACCCATACCATTACTACTGTCATCACAACTATACACTTGTACATACAGACACACTCACCCATACACAAGAACACTCAAAGACAAATACAAAGTCAGTCAAGTACAAAGACACACCCATACCATTACTACTGTCATCACAACTATACACCCATAAACAAATACACAAGAACACTCAAAGACAAATACAAAGACAGCCAAATACAAAGACACACCCATACCATTACTACTGTCAGCACAAACTATACACAAGTACACAACCATAATCAAATAAACAACCACACAAAGACAAACACAAAGACAACCAAACACACGTACAGATTCAGAAATACAGACAAACCATACCATTACTACTCTCACAACAACAGCTATACACAAGTACACACCCATAATCAAAGACACAAATACACACACACACACTCACCCATACACAAGAACACTCAAAGAAAAATACAAAGACAGCCAAGTACACACTCAGACAACCCATACTATTACTACTGGTACCACAACTATACACAAGTACAGACACACCCATCTCCTAGCATTACTACTGTCATCACAACTATATACAACCACGTACAGACACGCGTACAACAACAAAGACAGACACAAAACACATACAGACACCCATACACACTTGATACACTTGTACATACAGACACATAAGTACACAAAAAACAAAGACACACCCAAAACACTACTACTGGTACCTCAATCAATACAGATACACTTACCCATAAGACTAAACTATACAAACCACATACCCCCTTTTGGTAAAGAACGCGGATGTCCGAGAAAGCCCCTACGTCATCACCGCCATGTGCAAAAGTCATTAAGTGGTAGCATGAGTCATCGGTTTGTGGGAAGCAGGCGGGCGGCGTGAGAATAGCTTGTCTACAAAATTGCTACGTCAGCTAGGTCGTGTGCAGAACCAGTGTATAAAATAGAAGGCGTCTCTTGTGAGCACAGTACCAGTTCACGGGCTGACTTGGGTATCTACAGAGGTGCTTCAGGCTGGTGTTAGCAGTGTAGTAAGCAGATATTGTTCACGTAGTGACTTGGCTACATCGGTGAAACAGGTTGGTGTGAGCAGTGTAGTAACCAGCTATTTTTCACGTATTGACTTGGCTAGCTACAGCAGTGAAACTTGGTGTGAGCCTTGTTCGTTTCGTCGGCGTCTGATAAAACAGTGAAACATTGTATACACCAGAACATTTTTTCGCTGTTGTAAAAATCGAAAGTGTGACTTATGACCAGTTTATCAATATGACCACCAGATCTACTTTCACGTGTTCAGTGTGCGACAAAGCCTATTGTTATAAGTATATCCTTAATCGTCACATTCGGACCATTCACGGTACGAAACCACACTTATGTCATATCTGTGGACAACTTTTCAACAGAAAAGGCAATCTACAAAGACACATACGAACACACCATCAACCACGTATGAATACATCAAACACTACAACAGCAGAGACGACAGCACCACGTGTATATTTACACCATCATCGTAGTCTAAGTCAAGTACCAGACTACCACCACTGTGACTTCAATGATAACCTTACCCGCTACAATGGGAACATTCACAATGATTATCCCTGTCAGATACGTGACAATCTATACAATTCGAACCTACAACGTTACTTACATCACCAGACACCACGAGAAACGATGACACCCTTAGACACCCTGGGAACAAGTCCACTCATAGTAGCAGAGGATATCCAATCAAATGATAGAGACAGCTTGGCAGCCCTTAAGGCGTACTGCAAGGACCTCTCGATTATGCTACCCAATCAACTGGTAGTATTAGAAAAAAGTGTCGACCACCGCTATCGGGTGGTTTTGGTATGATAAAAAGAAGTATTCAGATATCTTGTATGATATCTCATACATGTCTTTATTCTGGATCCGAAACAAATAAGGTATGTGTGATGACTTCGACAACAACAGTGTTTTTGATAGTCAACCACCAGAGCCCAGAAGAATGAAGATCACTAATCCAGAACTTTTTTGGTGTTTCACTAATCATCTATGTCATTGATTGTTTCTTATATCTCTAAACTGTTTTTCACTAATCATGTATGTCATTGATTTTTTCTTACGATATATCACTAAACTGTTTTTCACTACTCATGTATGTCATTGATTTTTTTCTTATATCACTAAAGTGTTTTGATGAATATGTTGTGAACACACATATTTTGGTGATAAAAATATTGAAACCAAGTTTTTTTGTTGATTTTCTTTATTGGTTTGTTTTCATGCCGTTGTCTTGTCGGCTCAGAGCTTACATTACCAGACATGAACAAAGTCTTAGAAGAAGTTATGGCAAATACAGAAATATATGAAAAATAACCAAGTATGAAAAACATCGTCCAAAGACAGAAATATTTCAACTAAACTTATAAATAAGTCACCAAAAGGGGAAAAGGTCAAGTACAGAAATAGCTATGGAAAAAGTAAGTCCACAAAACTAAGAAAGAAATGTAACTTCTGTAGTCAAATGTGTCTTATCTGAAAAGACGCTATCAATCTCACCCCTTTCCTTGTTTTACTTTACCAAAGACCTTCACCGTATCTGGTACAGAAACCCTTATACAGCACTCATCTCTCCACAGTCTTGGTTGCTTTCTAATACAAAGTGGTTGCATCACCAAGAACTTCAAAACCTCCATTGTACACGTGCTCCATTGAAACACCCATGACAGTTAACAACATGTATGGCCATGTAATCTGTGAGTCCATCGGGGATAGTTCATCCGAGTATTCCAAAAGATCCATTTCCCATGGCTGACATCTTCAACTTGCTATACCACAACTTATTCTAACATACACTTTACATGAAATTTCCCAAATTTGGGCTCTATTAAAGATTACGTAATGAGATACACAAAGACACCAAGAACATATCAGACAAAACAACTCACAAACCAGACTTAGAACTAAAACTTAAACCATATCAGATGAACCACCCAACAAGTACTACTAGAACACAAACATATAATAAGGAAACACATGACACACAGAGCTTACAGACAAATCACTTGGACTCAAACAAATTTTGCTTCTTGTACTGTAGAATACATCATTTAACCCTAACCTAACCCCTAACCCTAACGATTCACCAAACACAACAAGCTCTTTCTGTAAGAGACATAGACACAAACCACTGTTAGAAACCGAAAAAGTTAAATTTTAATTATCACTTAAAAATAATAAATCGCAATTTTATTTCGCTTCACTTAATATACAGATATAGACTAAGTATAGGTATAGGTATAGGTTATGTATAGGACTATATCGAGCTTACATTTTGTGCAATAAAATTGCGATTTATTATTTTTAAGTGATAATTAAAATTTAACTTTTTCGGTTTCTAACAGTGGTTTGTGTCTATGTCTCTTACAGAAAGAGCTTGTTGTGTTTGGTGAATCGTTAGGGTTAGGGGTTAGGTTAGGGTTAAATGATGTATTCTACAGTACAAGAAGCAAAATTTGTTTGAGTCCAAGTGATTTGTCTGTAAGCTCTGTGTGTCATGTGTTTCCTTATTATATGTTTGTGTTCTAGTAGTGCTTGTTGGGTGGTTCATCTGATATGGTTTAAGTTTTAGTTCTAAGTCTGGTTTGTGAGTTGTTTTGTCTGATATGTTCTTGGTGTCTTTGTGTATCTCATTACGTAATCTTTAATAGAGCCCAAATTTGGGAAATTTCATGTAAAGTGTATGTTAGAATAAGTTGTGATATAGCAAGTTGAAGATGTCAGCCATGGGAAATGGATCTTTTGGAATACTCGGATGAACTATCCCCGATGGACTCACAGATTACATGGCCATACATGTTGTTAACTGTCATGGGTGTTTCAATGGAGCACGTGTACAATGGAGGTTTTGAAGTTCTTGGTGATGCAACCACTTTGTATTAGAAAGCAACCAAGACTGTGGAGAGATGAGTGCTGTATAAGGGTTTCTGTACCAGATACGGTGAAGGTCTTTGGTAAAGTAAAACAAGGAAAGGGGTGAGATTGATAGCGTCTTTTCAGATAAGACACATTTGACTACAGAAGTTACATTTCTTTCTTAGTTTTGTGGACTTACTTTTTCCATAGCTATTTCTGTACTTGACCTTTTCCCCTTTTGGTGACTTATTTATAAGTTTAGTTGAAATATTTCTGTCTTTGGACGATGTTTTTCATACTTGGTTATTTTTCATATATTTCTGTATTTGCCATAACTTCTTCTAAGACTTTGTTCATGTCTGGTAATGTAAGCTCTGAGCCGACAAGACAATGTCATGAAAACAAACCAATAAAGAAAATCAACAAAAAAAACTTGGTTTCAATATTTTTATCACCAAAATATGTGTGTTCACAACATATTCATCAAAACACTTTAGTGATATAAGAAAAAAATCAATGACATACATGAGTAGTGAAAAACAGTTTAGTGATATATCGTAAGAAAAAATCAATGACATACATGATTAGTGAAAAACAGTTTAGAGATATAAGAAACAATCAATGACATAGATGATTAGTGAAACACCAAAAAGTTCTGGATTAGTGATCTTCATTCTTCTGGGCTCTGGTGGTTGACTATCAAAAACACTGTTGTTGTCGAAGTCATCACACATACCTTATTTGTTTCGGATCCAGAATAAAGACATGTATGAGATATCATACAAGATATCTGAATACTTCTTTTTATCATACCAAAACCACCCGATAGCGGTGGTCGACACTTTTTTCTAATACTACCAGTTGATTGGGTAGCATAATCGAGAGGTCCTTGCAGTACGCCTTAAGGGCTGCCAAGCTGTCTCTATCATTTGGTTGGATATCCTCTGCTACTATGAGTGGACTTGTTGCCAGGGTGTCTAAGGGTGTCATCGTTTCTCGTGATGTCTGGTGATGTAAGTACCGTTGTAGGTTCGAATTGTATAGATTGGTACGTATCTGACAGGGATAATCATTGTGAATGTTCCTATTATGACGGGTAAGGTTATCATTGAAGTCACAGTGGTGGTAGTCTGGTACTTGACTTAGACTACGATGATGGTGTAAATATACACGTGGTGCTGTCGTCTCTGGTGTTGCAGTGTTTGGATGTATTCATACGTGGTTGATGGTGTGTTCGTATGTGTTTTTGTAGGCCATCGTTCGTCTTATACACCTTATCACATAATTGACAGGATATACTTGGTCTTTCCCCTCGTGAATGGTCCGAATGTGACGATTAAGGGTATACTTATCACAATAGGCTTTGTCGCACACTGAACACGTGGCAGTAGATCTGGTGGTCATATTGATAAACTGGTCATAGTCCACTTCGTTTCTTACAACAGCGAAAAAATGTTCTGGTGTATACAATGTTTCACTGTTTTATCAGACGCCGACGAAACGAACAAGGCTCACACCAAGTTTCACTGCTGTAGCTAGCCAAGTCACTACGTGAACAATATCTGCTTACTACACTGCTCACACCAGCCTGAAGCACCTCTGTAGATACCCAAGTCAGCCCGTGAACTGGTACTGTGCTCACAAGAGACGCCTTCTATTTTATACACTGGTTCTGCACACGACCTAGCTGACGTAGCAATTTTGTAGACAAGCTATTCTCACGCCGCCCGCCTGCTTCCCACAAACCGATGACTCATGCTACCACTTAATGACTTTTGCACATGGCGGTGATGGACGTAGGGGCTTTCTCGGACATCCGCGTTCTTTACCAAAAGGGGGTATGTGGTTTGTATAGTTTAGTCTTATGGGTAAGTGTATCTGTATTGATTGAGGTACCAGTAGTAGTGTTTTGGGTGTGTCTTTGTTTTTTTGTGTACTTATGTGTCTGTATGTACAAGTGTATCAAGTGTGTATGGGTGTCTGTATGTGTTTTGTGTCTGTCTTTGTTGTTGTACGCGTGTCTGTACGTGGTTGTATATAGTTGTGATGACAGTAGTAATGCTAGGAGATGGGTGTGTCTGTACTTGTGTATAGTTGTGGTACCAGTAGTAATAGTATGGGTTGTCTGAGTGTGTACTTGGCTGTCTTTGTATTTTTCTTTGAGTGTTCTTGTGTATGGGTGAGTGTGTGTGTGTATTTGTGTCTTTGATTATGGGTGTGTACTTGTGTATAGCTGTTGTTGTGAGAGTAGTAATGGTATGGTTTGTCTGTATTTCTGAATCTGTACGTGTGTTTGGTTGTCTTTGTGTTTGTCTTTGTGTGGTTGTTTATTTGATTATGGTTGTGTACTTGTGTATAGTTGTGCTGACAGTAGTAATGGTATGGGTGTGTCTTTGTATTTGGCTGTCTTTGTATTTGTCTTTGAGTGTTCTTGTGTATTTGTTTATGGGTGTATAGTTGTGATGACAGTAGTAATGGTATGGGTGTGTCTTTGTACTTGACTGACTTTGTATTTGTCTTTGAGTGTTCTTGTCTATGGGTGAGTGTGTCTGTATGTACAAGTGTATAGTTGTGATGACAGTAGTAATGGTATGGGTGTGTCTTTGTGCTTGTCTGTCTTTATGTCCATGTCTGTATGTACAAATGTATCAAGTGTGGTTGTCTTTGTGTTTGTAGGTGTGTATTTGTGTGTATCAAGTATGTACTTGGTTGTCTTTGTGCTTGTCGCTAATATTCGTAGTAGTATTATCACTACTATTGATTCTTCTTCACTTTACCCACCACCATTGCACTATACGTACTTTTCCCTAAAATTTTCCTTACTTGACCACTAATTTACCACTAATTTACCACTAATTTAAACATTACCATGTCACTGCGACCAATTTTCCCTAAAATTTTCCTTACTTGACCACTTGACCACTACTTGACCACTAATTTACCACTCTTTAATCATCACCATCTCATTACAATCACTTTTCCCTAACATTTCCCTAAAATGTTCCTCACTTGACACTGCTTGACCACTGATTGACCACTACTTGACCACTAATTTAAACATTACCATGTCACTACGACCAATTTCCCCTAAAAGTTTCCTTACTTGACCACTTGACCACTGCTTGACCACTGCTTGACCACTAATTTACCACTCTTTAATCACCATCATATCATTACAATCACTTTTCCGTAAAATTTCCTTACTTGACTACTTGACCCTTACTTGACTACTTGACCACTGGTTGACCAGTGTGTAATTGCGAACACCTCTTATTATATTTATGACCACCCCTGTATCACTCCTACTTGATCACTAATACCCCTTACCACCATACCCATTATAACTTTATACGCTTTCCTTTGTAATCGGTGAATATACCACCCTTTACCTTCACTACTATCACACTGTTCAGATGATAGTAACCACCTCTTACTTCGAGTATAACCACGACCCATCACACCCTTGTTTATCACTACCCATACACATTATGTCTACACCACCACCATATACCCATGAGTAGAACGACCCATCACACCCTTGTTCATCACTACCCATACTAATATACGTAACCACCATATACCCATCCCATGAGTACAACGACCCATCACACCCTTGTTTATCACTACACCATGCCTAGTGAACACATTCATATACCCCACCACCATATACCCATCACACCCTTGTTCATCACTACACATACACATTATGTCTACACCACCACCATATACCCATGAGTAGAACGACCCATCACACCCTTGTTCATCACTACCCATACACATTATGTCTACGACACCACCATATACCCATGAGTAGAACGACCCATCACACCCTTGTTTATCACTACCCATACTAATAACGTAACCAAAATAACTTTCCCCCTTCGCTTTCCAGAACCAACTAAACATTTACCTTAATTACTTTTACACCCCACCAGGCAGCGCCAAAAAACCCGTTCCCACGAAAAAAGTTCCCACACGCCGTTTCACCCCGCCCAAAAAATATTTCCTTCAGCCTCCAGGCTGGAACCATTTTACCCCCATATTTCCTTCATAAACCCTATCAGCATCCAGCCTGGAGGCTGAAAGTGGGGTCTGGAGACCCTACTATCTACTATCGTGAGCTATAAAACTACCTTCATATCTTGTCATCATGACATCGTGAACGATAAAACTACCTTCATATCTTGCCATCATGACATCGTGAGCTATAATCAACCTTCAAATCTTGCCATCATGACATCGTGAGTGTCACAAAGTATGATTGACATAGAGGAGTGGCTATGGTTGTGTCTAGAGGATGTCTGTGTGAATGTTGTGTTGAACGACTGATCAACCACGATGCATCAATACCAAACACCAGACTGCGCACATAATACTTTAATTTGAACAACTGGATGCAACCTTATTCCTCAGGAACGTTCATCATTACATATAGATATATTGCATAGGCACAGGTACAGTACACGTAGTCCCAAACACTATCGCTGCTGACAACCGGGCTCAGTCTCTAATACTTAGCCTCAGAATTACTATCACTGAAAACACAGGCCGGGGTTCTCTCGCTAACTCCGCTACCATTCAACTTCCCAGACCTCAGACCTTCACTGTCTGGTCTCAAAACTCAACTGTCCTCTTCAATGTTTTTCGACTTGTCTATTTAACCCTTCTTTGCAGACCTCCCCGGGGAATGCCCTTTCACCCCGTGATCATACTTATCAGTTTCCCTGAAAATTGCATATCGAATTCTCCTTTGTTTTCTTTCTTGGCTGGGCCGGTTCACTTTCCCCCAGGTAATTTTAATCTCGACATTATCTGCTGATTTATCTCGTGCCTACATGCTTTAACCAACCCTTTTTGTTTGGGATTTCCCCAGTATGTTGCAAATTGTGATTACCCTGTCAGCCTAGTATTTGCATATTGTTTTGTTATTTTCCCCCTCCGTAGTTCGTAAATCAGCCCTATCTTGGCATCTCTGCCTTTCCCCCTTTCTGACCTATCCCTCGCCTTTTATTTCTCTAACCCCGTTAACTTGTTTATGTTGTAGCATTCTTACCCGGGGCGATCACCTCCCGGTTAGAACCGGTTAAGCACGTTACAGTGAGCTATAATCTACCTTCACATCTTGCCATCATGACATCGTGAGCTATAAGCTACCTTCATATCTTGCCTTCGTGACATAGTGAACTATAAGCTACCTTCATATCGTGCCTTCGTGACATTGTGAGCTATAAAGCTACCTTCATATCCTGCCTTCGTGACATCGTGAGCTATAAAACTACCTTCATATCTTGCCTTCGTGAAATCGTGAACTATAAGCTACCTTCATATCTTGCCTTCGTGACATCGTGAACTATAAGCAACCTTCACATCTTGCCTTCGTGACATTGTGAACTATAAGCTACCTTCATATCTTGCCTTCGTGACATCGTGAACAATAAGCTTCCTTCATATCTTGCCTTCGTGACATGGTGAAATATAAGCTACCTTCATAACCTGCCTTCGTGACATCGTGAACTATAAGCTACCTTCATATCTTGCCTTAGTGACATCGTGAGCTGTAAGTTGCTTTGCATGGGTGCTGTCAGTCCCTCTCATGTTGTCCAGCCAGTTCATTTCCACACTGAACATTTAATTGTTGGATCATGATAGATTGCAAACAAACAAACAAACAAACAAACAAACAAATAAACAAATAAGCAAACAAACAAACAAGGAAAGAAATGGAAATGTATAGATGTGCATTTTTGCTGTGCTTATTGGACAATAATTAAGTAACATATTTTTGATTAACTGACTATTGACTGACTTATTGTTTTAATACGTGATTGATTTGTGATCGATTTTCCGAATACACAATGACTGATAGACTGACAGACTGATTGATTGACTGGATGACAGACAGACAGACAGACAGACAGACAGACAGACAGGCAGGCAGGCAGGCAGGCAGGCAGGCAGACAGACAGACAGATAGATAGATAGATAGATAGATAGATAGATAGATAGATAGATAGATAGATACATAGATAGATAGATAGATAGATTAAGTAATTGATTGATTGATTGATTGATTGATTGATTGATGTTGTCACACATGCCACTTGTTTTCAGTTGGTTACTCTGACAACGACATCATACTGGAATGGACCAATGCTACGGAACCCATTGGTGAGCTCGACCCAAACGCTAAGCCGATTCTATTGGACAAGCTAGTGGTCCTGCCCCAGTTTGAGGTGAAGCAGGTTGTAGCCAACACTTGCAACAAGCGCTATCACCAGAAGATTGGTATGTGTAAATATATGTCCCCAGATGGGTTTGTGCACATACATGTCCCTAGATGGGTTTGTGCACATACATGTCCCTAGATGGGTTTGTGCACATACATGTCCCTAGATGGTTATGTGTACATATCTGTCTGTAGATGGGTATGTTTACATACATGTCGGTAGATGGGTATGTGCACATACATGTCCGTAGACGGGTATGTGTACATACATCTCTGTAGATGGGTATGCGTACATACATCTCTGCAGATGGGCATGTGTACACACATGTCCGTAGACGGGTATGTATACATACATGTCTTTAGATGGGTATGTGTACATACGTGTCCGTAGATAGTGTGTGTACACACATGTACGTAGATTGGTATGTGTACATACATGTCCGTAGATGGGTATATGTGCATACATGTCCGTAGATGGGTATGTGCACATACATCTCTGTAGATGGGTATGTGTACATACATGTCCGTAGATGGGTATGTGTACGTACATGTCCGTAGATGGGTATATGTACATACATGTCCGTAGATGGGTATGTGTACGTACATGTCCGTAGATGGGTATATGTACATACATGTCCGTAGACGGGTATGTGCACATACATCTCTGTAGATGGGTATGTGTACATACATGTCCGTAGATGGGTATGTGTACATACATGTCCGTAGATGGGTATATGTACATACATGTCCGTAGATGGGTATGTGTACATACATGTCCGTAGATGGGTATGTGTACATACATGTCCGTAGATGGGTATATGTATATACATGTCCGTAGACGGGTATGTGCACATACATCTCTATAGATGGGTAATTGTACATACATGTCCGTAGATGGGTATGTGTACATACATGTCCGTAGATGGGTATGTGCACATACATCTCTGTAGATGGGTATGTGTACATACATGTCCGTAGATGGGTATGTGTACGTACATGTCCGTAGATGGGTATATGTACATACATGTCCGTAGATGGGTATGTGTACGTACATGTCCGTAGATGGGTATATGTACATACATGTCCGTAGATGGGTATGTGTGCATACATGTCCGTAGATGAGTATGTGTGCATTCATTTACTTAGATTTTAGACAATTATTGTCATGTTCTTTAGAGGACGTTCCAATAAATCCCGGCATTTATTGATATTTAAAACAAATAACAGTTAGGTAGGTGTAACTCCTGTGGAAAAAAAGAGAAATAATAAACAGCCACACAGTGTACATACCTGACAACGAACTCCATCCACTACGGCCAGCGTAAGTCACGGAGTAATAATAAACCCTTCCCCTCCACCTCCGTGATTTAAGTGTACCGTAGGGGAGTTCGTTGTAAGGTGTGTATGCTGTGTCTGTGTTTAGCATGTTTCTCTTTTGCACAGGAGCAACACGAACCTGTTTGTGTTATATCCTGCTTCAGCTGTGACTTCTTTTATCCAGTATTATTTGGCTATTTCTTACTTCCTTGGAATGTTACTTCAGTAGTTTGCCATTACTTTCTGAATGGCCGACGCCTCATACCATGGAAAGCAACGCAAAGTCTACTTCCAAATCGTCCGCAGCTTATTAGGCAACCCTAGACTCGGTATGGCGGGAAATTATAACATTGCGCGTCTCCTCCTGAGCCACGACGATTAGCTAGGGGTCGCCAAACTTTTTTCACGGCAGGCCGGATAACTGACAAAATGACGAGCGCGGGCCGCATACTCATTCTGTACAATACTTGCACCGGCCTCCGTGGTGAAGGTTTTACGGAGGCGGTTCGTAATTTCGTATATCTGCGTTCGAAAGACAGCTGCGCGCGATTTGGTAGCAAACCACTTTGCTCTGGTTTCTTACGCTATGGTATGGGTGCCGATCGTTCAGAAAACAATGGCAAACTACTGAACTTAAACTTGCCAAGACATCAACAACAGCAAAAAATGCTGGTTGTCAGAGTCCGACAGGGGACAGCGATGCAGGGACATCGTTACGACCGCCAGGCGACTTAGCTCCCAGTAAGGGATGCAACAACTTCGTTGCGCCGCCAGGCGAATAGAGTTACCGGCCTGCGAGATCGCTGGCTGACCAGCGGTCAGGCCGCCAACGCAAGACGCACTGCCTGCCACGTGACGCCACGTCAGGCAGGAGGCAAGTTGCGAACCAGGTCCAGACAGCTCTGGGACACGGAACATGACGGACGTGTGATTGAGAGAAAGGCGTTGTATGGTTTCTGTATTGAAAGGCGAGTGTCTGGACATCTTGCGAGTCAGACTTGTGAACTGTATTGTGGATGTAAGTTGTAAAGTATCCATTATATATATTTGTGATCATCGTTCTGTAGTTGATACGTTAATAAATCCATCGAACGATGTGTCGTTGAGTCTTACGTCAAATCACGTTGTATTTGTACTGTCTCACACTTGTTAGGCAAGCGAGCCAAGTTTAAGACCCTGACATGTGTGAACGTGGAGGGCTCGTCCCGCTTTAATTTACTTATATTTGAACGTGAATAGCTCGTCCTTGTTGAACGTGAAGGTCTCATCCAGCTTTAATTTAGTTAGATTTAAACTTAAATGTGATCATGGAAGGCTCATTTTGATTGTTACTACATTATTTAAACAATGTGTAAGACCATTTGTAAACGTACAATGCATACATTTTGTTTGATCCTGTAAGCGTGTAAAACATTTGTGATTTGTGAAACTTGTCACCGTTTTGACCTTGTCGACATTGTGATCTTGTCGCCATTTTGACCTTGTCGCCATCTTGTAAACTTGATGTCTATGTCCTTACTGAATGTCATCTTGATGTAAGTGATGTGTCATCAATGTTGTAGAGTGTTAAGATACTTGTAGATTGTCTTTGTGAATTGAGTTTGTGGAACGCGAAAAGTGTTTGGAAAGAAAGTAACGTGTATTGTAAAAAAAAACTGTTGACGGACAAACTTACGACATACAACTACACTCAACGCCATACAAACCTAATCAACACTTAGTGACAAGCAGGCACACACCAACAAATAGACGCTAATTTATCTTCTTCCAAAAACAAAGCAGGTTTTTCCGTACCATCCGAAACCTTGCCGTAGAGGTCATTTGCGATTCGAAGTAGCGACCCTACAGTTCCTAGCCCGATTTTCAACCGTTCTTCACCGCATCCAGGGCACTTGAGTATACTTTTCCTTTTCGTATACTTTAAAAATGCATTTTTAGGCACATATCGTCCATATAACAGATTGTAACTTGTTGATTACTAACCACTTATAACATATTTTGTGTGGCTGGTATTTCATTGACATTTTTCCATCATGTCTTCATTATTTGATTTCATTGATATGGGGATAAAATTACAGTTACATGGTGATGAATTAACACAATGGAGTGAGAAGAAATACTCTGAATACTGTGAACGCGAAGGAAAGAGCAGCTGAAAGAGCTTAAAGCAGGCAGAGCAGAAGACTGCCAAGCAAGTAGAGGCAGAAACAGCCTTAAAGCAAGCAGAATTAGAACTGACAGCAAAGACAAAGCAAGCTGAGATGGATAGTGAACTTAAGAAGGCAGAAATAGCAGCTCAGAGTAAGAGAGAAGAACTGGAGTTACAGTTGAAGATAAAACAACTTGACACTGAGACTGCCATTAACAAAGAGTCTAAGAAATCTGAAAGACTGGAGAAAGAAAACCAGTATAAGAAATATCAAGGTATTGTACGTAATTATACCTCGGGTGACTGCATCGCAGCCTTTACCCAAATTTTGAAACTTTAATGGAACATTATCAAGTTCCACTTTCTGAATGGAATATTGTGTACATGAGGAGTTTGTCAAGGGAACCTCTTAAAGTTATTGAAACCATCCCCAAAGACCTCAGAAAAGATTACCATTATCTGAAATCTAAGATTATGGCACATTTTATGTTAGATGAGGCAGGGTACAGAGAACAATTCAGTAAATTGAGCCCAAAACCGACTCAAACGTTCTCTGACTACCTCTGCTTAGTCCGAGATATTTTCACCAAATGGACGTCAGCAGCCAAAATTGAAAAAGTTATCAGAGATTGGAAGATCTAATCATTAGAGACAAAATTGTGTCATCTATTCCTTCAGCCTTTGCTAAATTTTTGTTAGAAAATGAATGCTCCAGTGTGGATGAGATTGAAAGACGTGGTTCGGCTTACTACACAGCCAACAAACATTGCTTTGCTACTGAAGATACTAACATTAACTTTGTAGCAGCGGCTAACTATGACAAACAACCCTATAGTAGGCAGAAACCTCATAGGCCTACCTCTGAGAAATTTAATCATTGCATTTTTTGTAAATATTCACATCATCAGGGTGAAATGTGCGATCAGACCCCAGGGTACCAAACTTACTTATTAAACATGGTAAACAGACAGGACAAGGAACGTAAATCCTTCAAAAACTCGCGAAAATGTTTCCTCTGCAAGGCGTGGGGACACCATCGGAAAGATTGTAAGGGCAGGCATATGACCAACAAAGCAAACGCCGCCTTGTTTGATAGTTCGTCTTCTGATGAAGAAGAGCCAGAGAAACATCCTGTGAACTCAGCACAGGCTTTTGACATATTCAGCGCAAACAAATGCTCTGTTTGTAACACCTTCTATGAAGATGGTATTTTAACATGCAGTCATGCCATCCCTATTACCAATGAAGAAGCTAATTTGGTGGTAGACTCAAAAGGCAGAATAAACATCCATCACGGATATGTAAATGGCAAATCTGCTACAGTCCTTCGCGACACGGGCAGTTCACTCATTGGCCTGAAGAAAACGTTCATAATGCCTACAGACTATACAGGCAGGCACGTAACATGTAGAACATTCTCAGGCAATATTGAGAAATACCCATTAGCATGGGCATATATTGAAACACCTTTCCTCACTGGGAAAGTAAAGTGCGCTGCACTAACCAGTCCAGTTTGTGATATAATTATTGGTAATTTACCTGTGGTAAATGATAAACCTCATGACATAACATCTTCATGTATTGATGATACCATAACATCACCATCAAATGTCATCATTGAAAATGTCACACCACCTATTGATTGTAAAGTAGCTAATATAGCACTAAGTTCTCATGACATCATTGAAACTATTGTTCCATCATCATCATCTGATATCATTGAGTGTGTGAACGCAGTAACAAGAGCTACTGCTAGAATGCAAGATGAAGTAAATCAAACTGAGGCTATACAATTACTCAGCCCAGTTTCACTACCTACTAACACCATGAAGGAAGCATTTGTAACAGCCCAAAAGCTGATCCTTCATTGTCAAAATACTTTGACCTGATCGGCCGAAAGCCAAAAGTAACCAAGAATGCAAAATGGCATTTTGCTATGAAAAATGACATACTCACCAGGTATTACACCAGAGGTGACGATACCACAGAGCAAACTGTTTTGCCAACTAGTTATCGCAAGCAAGCCTTACATCTTGCACACGATATACCTCTTGCAGGACATATGGCATACGTTAAGACCAGATCAAGGTTATTGACACAATTTCACTGGCCAAAATTTTGCAATGACATTAAAGAATATTGCAGAAGTTGTGACACCTGCCAGAAAATGGTTAAAAAAGGTAAACACCCACAGGCAAAGTTACAAGTTACCGACTTAGCCAGTCGACCTTTTGAAAAGCTATCGGTTATACATAGTGGGCCCTCTTAGTCATACAACAACTAGAGGGAATAAATTTATTCTAACTGTCATTGATCAATGTAGTCGCTGGCCAGAAGCTATTCCGTTAAAGAACATAACTGCCACTGACATAATGGAAGTGTTCTTCCATATTTTTTCTAGGATAGGCTTTCCAGACACTATCCAATCTGATAGGGGCACTCAGTTTATTGCCGCATCCACCCAAGCTTTCACCAAAATGCTGGGAGTGAAGCAGTGTTTCAATTCCCCCTACCATCCTCACAGTAGCGGAGTAATTGAAAAGTTTAACGGGGATCTTAAGCACATGCTTGCAAAAGTAACGCAAAAACACCCCAACAACTGGGATGTATATCTACCAGCTATTCTTTTTGCTTATCGCGAGGTACCACATGCTAGTACCGGTTTCTCTCCTTTTGAACTTATCTATGGTGCCAAACCACGTGGCCCATTGACCATTTACCACCAAATGTTAACTGACTCTACACCAGTACTTAAACCCATATCATCATACTTATATGTGACATCATTGCGTGAAAGAATCATCAAATCTTGTGTTATTGCAAAGAATGCACTAAAACTATCTGGTGCTACTTATAGACAGTATGCTGACAAAGGTAACAGGACAATAACATTGACACCTGGACAGGACATTCTTCTTCTGCTACCTAGTGACAGACACCTTCTGGCTGATTCTTGGCAGGGACCTTTTAAAGTGACAAGACAGATTTCACCTGTAGACTACGAGATCCTTATAAAAGACAAACACAAAATATTTCACATAAATATGCTAAGACCATACCACAACAGAGACGACGAACAAGACGATACAACAGCTTGTACAGTGATAATAGATCACGAAGACGACGATGCTAGTGACGAAATTCCAACACCTGCATTAGACACGACAGACTGCTTGAAGGAGATCAAAATCAACCCAAATTTAACTCAAGCAGACACAGACAGTTGCAAACAACTTATACAACAGTACAACACCATCTTTTCCAACAACCCAGGACAAACAGAATTAGTACAGCATCACATCGCACTCACATCAAACACACCCATTAGATGCAGACCATACACCATCCCATTACATTACAAAGAACATTTACATCAAGAAATCATCAACTTAGAGAAAAATAACATCATAAGACGATCCCAATCAGACTACTCATCTCCCATGGTCATAGTACGCAAAAAGGACAACACAATAAGACTGTGCATCGACTACCGAAAACTGAATAAAATAACTGTTCTAGATCTTGAGCCAATGGCAAACACTGACGATCTTTTGACAGAACTGACAGACGCTAGGTTCTTTACGACTGTAGACATGACGAAAGGTTATTGGCAGATTGCGGTAGACGAACAGAGCAGACATCTGACAGCATTTGCCACACCTTGGGGACTGTACGAATGGTGCAAACTTCCATTTGGGCTTGTTAACGCCCCAGCCACATTCGTACGTATGACACGACTACTTCTAATAGACATTCCTAACATAATCTGCTATATTGACGACATATGCATTCACACAGAGACAATGACGGAGCACATTAAGACATTAGACCAAACATTTGAACGGATCAGACAGCACGGACTGACAGTGAAGCCTGCAAAAGTAGACATAGCCTACCAGGAAATATCATTCTTGGGTTACAAAATATCCAATGGCTTTGTCACGACAGACGATAAAATTGTGTCCAAGATACTAAACCTCTCACTTCCGACTACTAAAAAACAAGTCAGAAGTTTGTTGGGCTTAATAAATTACTATCGGCAGTTTATTCCTGAATTTTTCTGAACTGACCGAGGTATTTACTAATCTACTAACAAAAGATAAACCAGAGAAAATTGTACACGATCAATGCCTAAAAATCGCATTTCATAAAGTTCTATCATGTTTTTCTGATAAGAATGAACATAATCTTATCCTTAAATTGCCCGATATCCGTTTACCTTTCAGATTACGCACAGATGCTAGCTCCGTGGCGATTGGAGCAGTCCTGTTGCAGGAGTATAACAACATTCTCCACCCCGTTTATTTTGTATCCAGGAAGCTGAAGGCCCGAGAGCGGGCATGGTCCATTCCTCAATTGGAAGCCCTAGCTTTAGTAGTAGGTATTACAAAATTATCTAGATTTCTTCTAGGACGCCATTTCATCGTAGAATCGGACAGCAGCCCCTTACGATGGATGAACTCAGGTGTGCCATCGAACCATATGGTAGCGCGTTGGTCTTTGAAACTTCAAGATTATAGCTTTGAGGTTCGACATATCCCAGGCAGAACCAATTCAATTGCCGATCTTTTGTCACGTTGTCCGACCGACCCAGTGAGCACCAATGTCTGAGTGCAGTATGTAGAAATACACTCAGACCGACACAGCCATTTAGCAGTGAATAGTGGTTTTTCATTCACAAAAAGCTGTGTAATGTCTACAATATTGTGATAGGGATTACTCCCATTATATATAGTGTTCTTATTTTACTAGTTCATGTAGTGATTGTCGTGTATAAATGTGCAGTATGTGGTAGAAAGCAAACTTTATTAACTGTATATATTACGTACAAGAACAGTGTCACATTCGCACTTACCTGAAGCGAATTATCCAACGTGACAGTGATAACTTCGTGTTGAATCTTCCAGGAACATTTTAATTACGAGTGTGAAAGTAAAAACTGAACAGTGACGACTTTTCTACACCTCTGCAGTGAACCGAAATCTTTAATGTTCGACTGAAACATCTAACACATGAACATTCGATCGTAATCCAGAAGATTGTGTAACAACATCCAACACGAACTTTGAGAACAGTGTACCTTCCTTAAACTACATCAAACCGGAACAGGTGTGTTCTACAAGCTTTACCATCAGCTGATTTTAGTGCTCGTGTGTACTTCCGGATTAATTAGAAATTTAGAACAAAAAAATAGCAGACAACATATAAAAGGTTAAAAAGTTTTGACGATTCTAAAATGTTTAGGATTCTATAAAATTGAATACACGAATTGTGTGTTTATTTATTTCTCTAATGTAATCTTAGAATCATATCTTGATTAACGTATTCATATTACCGACTTTTTCTCGTTAATATGAAGAAACGTCAAGCAATGACACTAAGAAATTAAATAGTTATTGTAAATTATTGTGTTTCACTAATGTTAAAATTATTTCCCTTTCATTTATTGTTATTACATTTTCACACAAAGGGCCATAATTTGAAATGTATATGCTAATGTGTTGTGTGTAATATAACATGTTGTTGTTAAAGTGTTGACACCACAGGCAGGCATCTACTGGGCATGGCAGAGTGTTGCCAACATTGTATACCAACACAAGAACTCCTGGCCATGTAAGGACAGGGTTGGAGTGTTTTATACGACTTATATAAAGCCGTATTTCAGTCTGGCTAGATGGTTTTTGTTCCAAGAACCATATTATTATTTTTTTTCAAATTGCTGCGAGGTAGATGCGTGAAGCTGGAACTACTGATCTGACTGGGTGATAATGCAATTGAGGTAACCAGCCATCGAGAGGGTGAAGCCTGATATGTGTTAAACATGAAACACCACATGTCGTTGTACCCAACTCCCAGTTCTTATATATTTCTATGCCATGTGTGTATTTTTGATAACGTTGTGTATAACAATGGAAAGGTAGACTCTGACAAGGGTATACTATTAACCCAATAGGTACAGATATTATACATGAAAGACGACATCTTTCATGGATTTTACCGGGGGAGCGTGTCAGAGTCCGACAGGGGACAGCGATGCAGGGACATCGTTACGACCGCCAGGCGACTTAGCTCCCAGTAAGGGATGCAACAACTTCGTTGCGCCGCCAGGCGAATGAGTTACCGGCCTGCGAGATCGCTGGCTGACCAGCGGTCAGGCCGCCAACGCAAGACGCATGCCTGCCACGTGACGCCACGTCAGGCAGGAGGCAAGTTGCGAACCAGGTCCAGACAGCTCTGGGACACGGAACATGACGGACGTGTGATTGAGAGAAAGGCGTTGTATGGTTTCTGTATTGAAAGGCGAGTGTCTGGACATCTTGCGAGTCAGACTTGTGAACTGTATTGTGGATGTAAGTTGTAAAGTATCCATTATATATATTTGTGATCATCGTTCTGTATTTGATACGTTAATAAATCCATCGAACGATGTGTCGTTGAGTCTTACGTCAAATCACGTTGTATTTGTACTGTCTCACACTTGTTAGGCAAGCGAGCCAAGTTTAAGACCCTGACACTGGTGATGACTGCAAGTGCCCTGTAAAGGATATGCACCTAACTTTAACAATACTTGCAAGCCAGAACGAAAGCTCTGAGGAAAAAGACGAAACACTAAGTTAATCATGGGCGAGTGGCGTGCAATGCACACAAAAACAAAAACAACCAACATATTTATTTACTTTAAAAAAATGAATTTAAGACACATAGCAGCCAGAAGGTCTCCGCACGTGTGAAAATCTCTTAGTATTCTAAACATAATATTTACATTTAAATTGTATCACAACGTCTCGTGTTCCATAAGTTCAGTTATCAGTTATCAGTTCGGTTATCAGTTGGGGTATCTTCACTGCACTCCGGACAGGTCCATAGGTGCTCAGATCCTCCCCCCCAGCATATGCATCAGCTTCCGGTGTCTAATAGTGCCAGTTCTGTGTTGGTTGACGAGGCACCTCGTTTTCCCGATGTACCTTTCGCGTCTGGCCGTGCCGATTCTTACTCCCAAGTCTTTCATCCTGGACAGCGATGTGGATTCACTGACGTCAAAGTCCTCTGTTCTCGACATATCTTTAAGGACGTTAATAACATCGGCACGATCCATGGGCTGGCCATCTACAGGGTGTGCAGAGCCAGCCAGTTTATCAGCTCCTCGACTCCCGCATGTCCCGGGACAAAGATGAAGGTGACTTTACGGGCAACAGACTTCCGCAGCGACTCAGTCCACTGTCTACGTACAGATCCAGCTTCGACCTTCTGAATCATGCTCATTGAATCAGTACACACACGTTGGTATAATGCTGTGCTTCCAGCTATATAACTGCCATCACCTCCATCGTCATGCTGCTCGTGGTCATAGAGTGGGCACCACTGGATTCTTGAACGGTCCGGCCCGCTGAACGGGCTGTAAATGCCCACGCACTTCTCTGCTGCTTTACAACAGATCCATCTGTATAGATGAGCACTTCGGGGCTATCTGAGTGTTCATAGATGAGCGCGTTGACCTCTGCATTGACAGCGGCAGGGTTCTGCTCTCTGCACCGTCTGTCGAGTGTGATAATGCAGGAGAAAGTGCACTTAAAAGCTGGAGGCACCGGCACCCATTCCTTGCCGGGGTTGATACTGGTAAGACTGCAGACCTGTCTGACGACATATTCCACCCGACCCATCCATGATTTGCCCCTTTTTAGCCTGTCACCCTTTTCTCTGAATATAGCGTCATGCAGTGGGTGCTGCTCATCTACACTTATTTTTAAGTATGCACTAGCTCTCCAGATCTTGATCCTGTGTTTCATTGTCGGGAAGTCAAGGAGGTATTTCATTGCTACATAGCTGGTGTCTCTCGTGCAGACCAAAATGATGCGCATGGCTTCATTTTGTACCTTTTCAAGTCTTATAATCTGTGTAGGGCTGACAGTGAGGATGGCAAGGGCATACTCGATGCGTGAAAGCACCAGTCCTTGGAACAGAAGTATTAGCAGTCTTTGCTCAATATTGGCAGTTGCCATGACTCTCATTGCTGACAAACCTTTTCGAGCTTTCGTTATGACATAATCAACATGATCTCTGAAGGCCAGCTACGATCAAGCCTCACGCCAAGATATGTCATTGACTGGGTTCTACTCAAAATGCTCCCATCCGTTCTTACTGCCGGCAGATCTGTGTTCACAATATGGTTGTTTAGGGAGAACCATGTAACCGATGCCTTTGCAAGGTTGACAAGGGCATCGGCATCAGCACACCTGAGGAAATTCGGTCTAGTTTGCCCTGCATATCATTGGCGACCGCCTGTCTATCTCGACACTGTCGATACACGAGAATGTCGTCAGCAAATGACAGAGTCCTACCCCTCCCGTCCAACTGTTGTTCAGTGATCGGCACCGTATACGCGTTGAATAGTACTGGTGACAGTGGTTCACCACTGTTCCATAAGCTATATCAAGCAAGTTCGAGTACCGTCGGCGGGCCGGATGAAATGACGTTCGCGGGCCGGATGCGGCCCGCGGGCCGTAGTTTGGTGACCCCTGAGCTAGATCTTGTTCAGATGTCGTGATGACATTAACTACTACATTAACAGTTGAGATGTCGTGATGATAGACGGGCCGTCTGCTACAATAACAGTTGAGATGTAATGACAGACAGGGCCGACGTGGCTAAGAGGTTACCGCCTAAGACTTATAGGGTGCGGGTTTCGATCCCAGCACAGGGCTGAGAACGTTCCCTAGAGCCATGGGTATCCACAGATAGCATTAGTGTCCTGATCTCTTGTGTGGTGAGATCCGTGTGCCATGTAGCTATGAGCAAGCATACAGCACCAATACTATGTATCGGGAGCACGATGTCATTTGGTGTACGTTGGAGATAACAATGTCCAGAATAAATACACTGTGCAATTCTTCTTCTTCTTCTTCGTTCATCCGGAGTTTTTTTTTCGGATGTGATTGCGTTGTGCCTGTTTACAGCAGAGCTGCGTTCTTGCGCCGTTAGGCCGACACATCCGACTTCTGCGGGCATTTGTTGACCGGGTTATCCTTCCCGGGGGTTTCTTAGGACGTTTGGCTCTCACTGTTGTGGTGTTATCCCCCATCCCAGCTGGCCCATATAGAACAGCCAAAGACATCCTGGTCAGCCCTCAAGGGAAGGCAGGGGCAGACCATGGGCATTCCCCGCCATCCAAGGAGGCTTCCATACTTGCAGAGCCGACACACAGCGCTCTGGTACTGGGCTCACCCAAGGAATCGTCACGTCCTGCACATGGCTGCTTAGCCTCACTTCCGTATATTGGGCCTTCCATTCACCATAGGCTGTTCTTCCGGAAACCAGAAGAATGCAGTCTGCAGATGACATCCACACAGTGAGCTTTCGATTAAGACTTTCCACATAATGGATTTGCTATCCAAGCAATATTCCATTTCGTGCCACTAGGACACTTTTTCCACCTTTTATGAAGCCCACACAGTGAGCTTTCGATTCAGACTTTCCACATAATGGATTTGCTATCCAAGCAATATTCCATTTCGTGCCACTAGGACACTTTTTCCACCTTTTATGAAGCCCACACGTAATGGATTTGCTATCCAAGCAATATTCCATTTCATGCCTCTGGGGCGCTTTTGTAACCGTCATACCTGTGGTATGAAGTGCGGCAGTCTACATACTTCATGCACCTTTAAATGTCAACCTGAATGTAGTTAAAGTAAGATGCAGTCAACTTGAGCTTGTTGATATCTCCATAGAGCTTGTCCTCAAATGAAGCAGGTGTGGGCCAAAATATCTTTCTCTGTTCTGCATATATTGGGCACTCCTGCAGCAAATGTTTAGCTGTCATTTTACCAGTTCCACAATTGCATTCATCGGTATCTCCTATCTTTAGTTTATTGAACAAGTGGTATTTCAGCCTGTTATGTCCTGTGCGGAGTCTGAAGATTGCTACTTGTTCTCTTCGGTCGAGTTTGTAATATGCATCATCCTTCTGGTGACCTGGATGCTCTGATTCCCATTTGGTTCTATAGGTGCTTTTTATCAACCTCTTTGCCTCGTTATAGGTTATGTCTATGTCAGGCTGTGGTAGTCGTCCGCCCTCTTTTGCCAGTCTGTCAGCCTCTTCATTTCCAGGTATACTGCAATGTGATGGGATCCACTGTATTACAACTTTTTTGGATTTCTGGCATAGACCATGGAGTGCTGCTCTTAGGTCAGCTATTTCTGTGCTATTATTGCTCTTCAGTATTGAGACAGCTGACTTTGCATCTGTGAAGATAGCTATTTGCTTCTCTTTATTTTCCTCCATCAAGAGCATTTCTGCTGCAGTTTTCAGGGCCTCTACCTCCGCTTTGAAGTTACTTGAAAACTTTCCAGTTGCCATTGAATGTGTTTTTTTCATTCCATTTTTTAAATTTAGGAGAATTCCTCCTCCTCCATTCTCTATTGAATTTTTGGCTTATCCATCTGTATATGCATGGGTCCAATTGCTGCTTGGGTAATGTTCTTTTATGTAGTTTAGGGTTATTTCTCTTCTTTCGGTTTCATGCTGAGTGTTCTTTTCCTCAATACCAGGAATGTTTTCTATCATCTCAGGCAGTTGCTGCTGTCTCCAAGCTGGGAACTTGTGTGCATTGTAAATGGGTTTGACTGTTGATATGTTAAGTATAGGATCTGCCCTAATCTTTCGTTTTGCAGTTTCTACAAAGTTGCTACGCTTCAGTCTTCCCTTTCCAAAACCACTAAACCTTTTATACATAGGGTGGTCTGTCAATCTTCTAAATTTTTCTGCTTGTTGCTGGGCTCTGCTATCTCTTCTATCCTGCATTGGTTGTAAACAAGTGATCTTTTCTAGTTCATTAATAGGCGTTGTCTTCAGGCTTCCAGTTATGATTCGCATTCCTTTGTTTTGGACTCTACTTATTTTGTTAAAGTTTGACTTAGCTGCTGTTGCCCAAGCTGCAATGCCATATTCCAGTACTGGCCTCACCCGTCCAGTATATAACTTCTTGAGAACTTTCTCATCTGCTCCCCACGTTGTACCAGCAAGCTTTTTCATGATTGCCTTTCTCTGCCTTGCTCTTGTTCGATTTTTCTCAACCTGTGTCTTCCATGTCAGGCGACGATCAAAGGTGACTCCTAGATAGTTTGGATTTTCTTCATGGCGCAATATTTTTCCATTCAATACCAGCTTAGGTTTCTGAGGTTTATTTGAGAGGGAGAACACTGTGCATGTTGTTTTCTCCTCACTTATCTTCACTAGCCATGATTTTGACCAGTCCTCTAGCGCTAATAAGGCTTGCTGTATTCTGCTGTTAGCTGTGCTAATATATTCTTCAGACTGTGCAATTCTAGGACGTTGAGTTCCTTCTACTACAGTTGCTGCGTGTCTGTGTGTCTCGTGGAAATTGTCAACTACTTGCTCGACGAGCCCTAGTAGTGAAGCAGGAGTATGGCACCGTGGCCTAGTCCTCTCAGATCAGGGCCGAATACAAGGGGTCCCAAATTCAAGTTGTGCACATTAAAAATCCTTCGGCAGTTGAAATCGTAGTCATTAGGCTGTGGTGTCGCTGTCCTGGCAAAGGTGTTAAACCAGCGATCCTAGCACGAGTAGACAGGACAATGGAACCCGCGACCTTGGGGGGTCTCTCTAGAGAAGGCAAACACATGCAGGCTGGAGTCGGGTACACTGACCCTCCAGGTGCATGGCCGTGTGTGCTCCCTTCCACACAGGAACCAAGAGGGTGATTATGGTAGATAGAGTCGGTAAAGTTAATGTGATATATATATATATATATATATATATATATATATATATATATATATATATATATATAGAGAGAGAGAGAGAGAGAGAGAGAGAGAGAGAGAGAGAGAGAGAGTGCTGACCATGTCCTAGAGTGTTGACCATGTCCTAGAGTGTTGACCATGTCCTAGAGTGCTGCTATGGCCCGGTAAGTCCTACAATCCCTCTGCTCGCGTCAATCGAACCTCCTGACAGTTTATGAATTCCCTCTCTCCCTGACACACGTGCTTCCTCTCTTCATACAGGGAACCACAGCTGCCTGCAGGCCGAATTCCACATGGCCCGGAACGTCTGGTTCTACATGGTTCAGATGTACGTGCCCAGCATCCTGATCGTCATGCTGTCCTGGATCTCCTTCTGGCTGACCGTCAACTCCGTGCCTGGACGCGTCGCTCTGGGACTGCTGACCGTGCTGACGATGACCACACAGAGCTCCAGTACGTGGCCCTAGTGTTGATGTTCTAGTTACCTAATGCTGGACTGGTGTATGACCCTACACATCTCCAGCAAGTGGCCCTAGTGTTGATGTTCTAGTTACCTAATGCTTGTGTATGACCACACGCAGCTCCAGTAGGTAGCCCTACTGTTGATGTTCTAGTTACCTCATGCTGGACTGGTGTATTGCCACACCTAGCTCCAGTAGGTAGCCCTAGTGTTGATGTTCTAGTTACCTCATGCTGGACTAGTGTATTGCCACACCTAGCTCCAGTAGGTGGCCCTAATGTTGATGTTCTAGTTACCTCATGCGGGACTGGTGTATTGTCACACCTAGCTCCAGTAGGTGGTCCTAGTGTTGATGTTCTAGTTACCTAATGCTGGACTGGTGTATTGCCACACCTAGCTCCAGTAGGTGGCCCTAGTGTTGATGTTCTAGTTACCTCATGCTAGTGTATGACCACACGCAGCTCCAGTAGGTGGCCCTAGTGTTGATGTTCTAGTTACCTAATGCTGGACTGGTGTATGGCCACACCTAGCTCCAGTAGGTAGCCCTAGTGTTGATGTTCTAGTTACCTAATGCTGGACTGGTGTATGGCCACACCTAGCTCCAGTAGGTAGCCCTAGTGTTGATGTTCTAGTTACCTAATGCTGGACTGGTGTATTGTCACACCTAGCTCCAGTAGGTAGCCCTAGTGTTGATGTTCTAGTTACCTAATGCTGGACTGGTGTATTGTCACACCTAGCTCCAGTAGGTAGCCCTAGTGTTGATGTTCTAGTTACCTCATGCTGGACTGGTGTATTGTCACACCTAGCTCCAGTAGGTGGCCCTAGTGTTGATGTTCTAGTTACCTAATGCTGGACTAGTGTATGGCCACACCTAGCTCCAGTAGGTGGCCCTAGTGTTGATGTTCTAGTTACCTCATGCTGGACTAGTGTATGGCCACACCTAGCTCCAGTAGGTGGCCCTAGTGTTGATGTTCTAGTTACCTCATGCTAGTGTATGACCTCACGCAGCTCCTGTAGGTGGCCCTAGTGTTGATGTTCTAGTTACCTAATGCTGGACTGGTGTATTGCCACACCTAGCTCCAGTAGGTGGCCCTAGTGTTGATGTTCTAGTTACCTAATGCTGGACTAGTGTATGGCCACACCTAGCTCCAGTAGGTGGCCCTAGTGTTGATGTTCTAGTTACCTCATGCAGGACTGGTGTATGGCCACACCTAGCTCCAGTAGGTGGCCCTAGTGTTGATGTTCTAGTTACCTCATGCTGGACTGGTGTATGGCCACACCTAGCTCCAGTAGGTGGCCCTAGTGTTGATGTTCTAGTTACCTCATGCTGGACTGGTGTATGGCCACACCTAGTTCCAGTAGGTGGCCCTAGTGTTGATGTTCTAGTTACCTAATGCTGGACTGGTGTATGGCCACACCTAGCTCCAGTAGGTGGCCCTAGTGTTGATGTTCTAGTTACCTAATGCTGGACTGGTGTATGGCCACACCTAGCTCCAGTAGGTGGCCCTTGTGTTGATGTTCTAGTTACCTAATGCTGGACTAGTGTATTGCCACACCTAGCTCCAGTAGGTGGCCCTAGTGTTGATGTTCTAGTTACCTAATGCTGGACTGGTGTATGGCCACACCTAGCTCCAGTAGGTGGCCCTAGTGTTGATGTTCTAGTTACCTCATGCTGGACTGGTGTATGGCCACACCTAGCTCCAGTAGGTGGCCCTAGTGTTGATGTTCTAGTTACCTAATGCTGGACTGGTGTATGGCCACACCTAGCTCCAGTAGGTGGCCCTTGTGTTGATGTTCTAGTTACCTAATGCTGGACTAGTGTATTGCCACACCTAGCTCCAGTAGGTGGCCCTAGTGTTGATGTTCTAGTTACCTAATGCTGGACTGGTGTATGGCCACACCTAGCTCCAGTAGGTAGCCCTAGTGTTGATGTTCTAGTTACCTAATGCTGGACTGGTGTATTGCCACACCTAGCTCCAGTAGGTAGCCCTAGTGTTGATGTTCTAGTTACCTCATGCTAGTGTATGACCACACGCAGCTCCAGTAGGTGGCCCTAGTGTTGATGTTCTAGTTACCTCATGCTGGACTGGTGTATTGCCACACCTAGCTCCAGTAGGTGGCCCTAGTGTTGATGTTCTAGTTACCTCATGCTGGACTGGTGTATTGTCACACCTAGCTCCAGTAGGTGGCCCTAGTGTTGATGTTCTAGTTACCTAATGCTGGACTGGTGTATTGCCACACCTAGCTCCAGTAGGTGGCCCTAGTGTTGATGTTCTAGTTACCTCATGCTAGTGTATGACCACACGCAGCTCCAGTAGGTGGCCCTAGTGCCGCCCAAGCCGCCCTGTCCTTAGCTTTCTCATGAAGCTCCGTGTGTGTCCTCCCCTTGTTACTCCTGTGTTGATACTTGTCTCCTCCTTGTCTTGTTAGGTCTTCCTCTGTTTCATTTGCCCCCTGGTGAAAGCAACGCCATCTGAGATCCGGACTCCTTGCGGCGTCCTTCGCATCTCCTCATGCCTCCTCTAGACGAGCTTCCCGTCCACTTGGTTGTCTTTGTTATTAATTTGTCCTTATCTTCACACTTGCTCATGGGTGGTTGGACTTTGCAGTTACAGTGTTCCCACGGAATGGGGATGCCAGCTTCAAAGCCAGCTCTTCTTTGTCGCCTCTTACGGCACGTATGGCAGGTTACAGCGTGTCCTGATCAAACACGGGCGGAAACCTCTGTAGTCACGTGGCAGGTTCCGGATTTGCTATTTTTCGCTTTCCCGTGGGGTTCCAATAAGACACAGGCGGCGTGTTAAATTACGCAGTTCGTGGATTATTAAATTGTAGTCATGTCATGTTTATTTCTACAAGAACACTTCTGGTAACGTATTCCTTATGTCTATGGCAACTTAAAACGTATGCATCGTCCCTTGTTCTTGAAGCCTATATCCTTGCAGCTCCTTGCCAGATTCGGTCTAGGAATATCTTTCTCGAGATACGACCTAAGTTAACACTTTATAAAATGTACATTCAAGAGATCTGTTCTCTCTATGTCTTTTTTTTAAGAAAAGCATTGTTCACCTAACATCGTAGAGCGATTTATTGAACCCTGTGTTCTAGGTTCTATGTTTACTGTGTACGTCTACATGAGCCGGTGTGACAGTATATTTGAAGAATTATGATTTTACCTAAAGCTTTAACAGGCATTATTATAATACAAAGATTACGTGGCATAATAGTTAGCGTGCTTACCTGCCTGGACAGTGGTGGGAGTTCAATACCAGCAGAGCCAGGATTATTTTATCAGATCAGTGCGGCTCTGGGGTCAACCCAGCCTCATAAATGGGTCATCACTAAGTGCCTTGTCCAAGACACCAGCCTAGTCAGGAGCCATTATAAGTCTGTGTACTGGCAATTAGTTCTCTTTGTCCAGTCTATTTTAAACTTATATTCCTCTACACACCGGCAGTTACTGTCTCTGTTTACTGTCTTCTTCTTTTGTTCGCTTGAAATATCTATAACTGAAATGTTGTCTTTTGTATGAATTTCACTGTTTATATTTAGTTCAGTCAATGGTCCATAGAGTGTATTATGTGTCTGTTGTACTCTCCCTTACTTTCCTTTGTCCACACTGATCAACATCAAGCATATATAAATGTGTGTGTGTGTGTGTGTGTGTGTGTACGCTCGAGAGTGTATGTGTGTGCGTGCGTGCGTTGGTAATCATTGGGTGCCTTGCCGACTAGCATGTTCTATTGGTACTTCCCCACATCTTGCGATCTCTAAGGGCATGGATCAGTTCTTGTATTGACTCCCTTCTGGGCCATGAAACAAGTCTGCCAAGAATGTTCTCTCGCTGTCTTCCTCCATCTCCACACATCTATCCAGTTGTCACAACAAGTTCCGGTGTGTGTCCGCTCATAATGTAGCCACAGATCAAGACACTGATATAGACACAGATCTAGACACATATCTAAATACGGATATAGACACAGATTAGACGCAGATCTAGACATTGATATAGACTCAGATCTAGGCACAGATCTAGACACATTTATGTACAGTGGCAGACTGGTCAAGGTGTCGCTTGCCCAATGGTAAGCGGGCCCAGTAGACACCCGGTTGTGGGCTACCTTAAACATAACACAGCATGTAGCAACCTTCGATATCTTTTTAGTAGCTTTGTCTCCCTGCAGCCGCCATGTTTGGACCCAGTTCGGCCATCCTAAGCTAGAGTCTAACAAAGAATCTTCTCTGCATTTTCTCAACCAAACGTATTGCTCCAGCCCACATAGGTACCCAACCACCACATCAGGAATAGCAATGCTGCAGCTCTACCTGCTTCCGCTGTCTTTAGAAATATATGTTAGTTATCCACACGACACATTAAAAACATATAGAGCTTGTTTCCTAAGTCTCTTTCTAAGTATGTTAGTCGTTAACCTCGGTTCCAAATTCACGGCAATGTGAATTTTGCACCAAATGTTCCTCACTGTCCCATGTGAAAAGTGGAACAGCCAACAGTTCCGCCAAACCAACAGCACATAAAGGCATACATGCATAAGGCCGCTGCCAGAGTGCCAACACAACAATCCGCCCCTAACATTACAGTTCATCTTTTATGGAAGCGGAAGTCAATAGAAAACCAGCAGTTGTACACACATTACTACATAAGGGAAAACAATCTAGTTCAGTAACGGCCTATCTGTCATTGTTCTGAACAAGCAGTCCACAACACAAACCACCGCGGACAGATGTAAGAGCATTCCACATGAAATCCACGACTCACGCGCTTAGCTCATTAGTTGAGCGGCGGAACCATGTATTACCAGTCCAACATGAGGAAACTGCGTAAGTAAACCGTAGCGACAAACAAAACCACCCTAAAGGATTTACCAACTCAACAGCCTATCCGCTTTGTTGGAATGTAAGTTATGAAAATATAAAGCGGTGACAAGATTAGTTCTGCGCTTTCGCGTAATTGGTTATGCCACTCGAATGCAAAAAATTGCATGTCCTTTGTAGGATTTGTCGACAACCCCGGGTTGATTTTCTAGGCAATTTGACTATCATCAGTTTGCCTACACTTTCTGAATGGGAAGTCAATGCTGAAGTACAACTTAATGCAAGTGTGGAGACTGAACCCCCGCACCCCACCATCAGCGCAGCAGAAGCTTCACAGCGAGCGCTTATTTCGTTTCGGCCAGGTTGAATTATAATGTGTTATATTATTATTTTTTTTGCATATCCTTTACAGGACATTGCTGTCAACACCAGCATCTTTCAGCTGTATATTGATTTCTTGGCAAGATTACGCTCAGTAGTTTGCCATTGCTTTCTGAGCGGCCGGCTCACATACCCCGTAAGTTACCGATGCGATTCAAACCACTGCTGATTCTCACCGTCATCACGTTACCTACGAGAGTATACGAGATTATGGAGAAAAGTCGCTAACCTCTAAGCCACGAAGCCGGTTTATTATTATTACTACTATCAGTATTATTATTAATATTGCTATTATTATTATTATTATTATTATTATTATTATTATCATTATTATTATTATTATTATTGCGTGATGCTTATTCCTCTGTCCACGGCAGGTGTCAATGCAGCGCTGCCCCGCGTGTCTTACACAAAAGCCATCGATGTCTGGATGTCTTCGTGTCTTGTCTTTGTCTCTGCCGCCTTGCTGGAGTTCGCCATCGTCAACGTGCTCAGCCGGAAGGCCTCCATCAGGGGATTCTCCTTGAAGCAGGTGTTCACAATCCCCAAAGAGTACGAGGCGGGCGAGGCGTCTCCGTCCGCAGAGGTAGAGTTAGCGAAACAAACAAACCATTTATCTTGTTCGTAGTTTTAGTGTCAGGATTGTTTTGCTCATATTTACATGCCATGGACAAGGCAGACATTCTGAATGCTCTACAAGTCGTTTACAAGAACTAAGTGATGACTGTGAATCTACAACCATGATCAGGCTGCGAGAACAGCAAGTTAAAAGAGGTGTGGCCAAACAAGAACACTAAGCAGGAAGCCAAAGAAGAGTTATAAATCAACACAGAACTGGTGTCGTGAGCCGCTACACGCTGCGGGATTTGCTGAGGATGGAATCCAAGCACTTATGGACTGAATGGTTCAATGTGCAATGAGGATGATCTGTCGACTAACTAACTAACTAACTAACTAACTAACTAACTAACTAATTAACTAACTAACTAACAATATTTAAATATTCATTTGTTTATCCTATACACATACGCTATAAATAAAATATTGCACTATTTCGTGTCTGGCATATTTCGCTTCATCTCGTCAGGTGCGTACGTCTTGTTATGTCTTGTTAACGTATGTCTTGTTATGTGAAAAATAAATGGCAAACATTGCAAGTCATTACCCTCTTTGGACAACAATCAACTTCAAATTAACCACCGAAATGCAATTGATTTGATCACAGAATTATTAATCTGAGTCAGGCGATGGACCCCCTAATATAACTTCTCTTCTGAAGTTGAAAGGGGTAAGATAAATTATATACAGCAACATGGTAATTAATAATGCATGGTCGCTGACATTGCGCGCATGTGAAGAACTTTATCTTCACGGAAGTTTACAACTTAGCAGGAAGTCCTGCCGCTTGCATACATAACGTAGATTTCTCACATAACATGATGTATAACTCCGCAGTACGCACCTACCCGCTCCGTGGCGATGGCATTACGGACGCAGTTCGTGTCCCGCATACCCGTGTTCGAAACACAGCTGCGCGCTATTTGGCAGCAGACCGCGTTGAGTTGTTTTGTACCATATGTTATGGGTGCCGGTCGTTCAGAAAGCAAAGGCAAACTACTGAACGTAAACTTTCCAACAGATCACAACAGCAAAGAAAAGCTGGTGTTGAATGCAACGTCGTGTAAACGATATGCAAGTAACTTTTTTTTTAAATATGCATCTGATGAGATGCAGCGAATTATTTCAGGCGTGAAATCGTGCAATATTTTATTTATGGCGTGGATGTTCACATTAACTAAGGGTGTACGTTATTTTGACTAAATATAATTAATTGACAGACAGACAATTGACAGTCAGAGAAACAATCTATCACAGTGACAAATAGTCAAACAGAATAGCCGACTCACAGATTAACAGACAGTTAATAAATAGACTGTTGATTTTGTCAGACAAACATTTAATGCACACTTATTTGACAAACAGCCATTTGATAGACGCATAGTTAACAGACAGACAGATGACAAATAGAATGACAGATTGTCTACATACAGACAGCTAACGGAAGGTACGACAGACAGAATGTTGGTTCTGGCAATAGTAGAAAAAGGACGAGTTGAAAGACCATATGGTATCTTTACACCAAAGTGGTAGAAAAGTGACGTCTGATAAATACTGTAAATCTCCTATACGCCTTAAGGGTAGAAGAAGCAGGTAAGAAATACAAGAATGTACGTTTTCTTTACATTCGATGGGTAGAAAGGGGAGAGAGGAAAATTCACGATTGTAAAATATCTCTACTCCCAAGTGTATTATAGACAGGTGTGAAATACAAGCATGTAATATCAGTTTGCACCCCAAGGGTTGAAGAAGCAGGTAAGAAATACGTGGATGTCAGGTACAACAGTACCTCTGCATCACAAAGGTAAAAAATATGGCTTAGAGATGCAGGAATGTCAGGTACCTCCACATCCCAAAGTTAGAAAAGACAGGTAAGAAATGCAATAATGTCATGTACCTCTACACCCCAAAGGTAGAAAAGACAGGTAAGAAATGCAAGAATGTCAGGTACCTCTACACCCCAAAGGTAGAAAAGACAGGTAAGAAATGCAAGAATGTCAGGTACCTCTACACCCCAAAGGTAGAAAAGACAGGTAAGAAATGCAAGAATATCAGGTACCTCTACATCCTAAAGGTAGAAAAGACAGGTAAGAAATGAGGGAATGTCAGGTACCTCTACACCCCAAGGGTAGAAAAGACATGTAAGAAATGCAAGAATGTCAGGTACCTCTACAACCCAAAGGTAGAAAAGACAGGTAAGAAATGCAAGAATATCGGGTACCTCTACATCCCAATGGTAAAAAAGACAGGTAAGAAATGCAAGAATGTCAGGTACCTCTACAACCCAAAGGTAGAAAAGACAGGTAAGAAATGCAAGAATGTCAGGTACCTCTACACCCCAAAGGTAGAAAAGACATGTAAGAAATACAAGAATGTCGGGTACCTCTACACCCCAAGGGTAGAAAAGACATGTAAGAAATGCAAGAATGTCAGGTACCTCTACACCCCAAGGGTAGAAAAGACATGTAAGACATGCAAGAATGTCAGGTACCTCTACACCCCAAGGGTAGAAAAGACATGTAAGAAATGCAAGAATGTCAGGTACCTCTACACCCCAAGGGTAGAAAAGACATGTAAGAAATGCAAGAATGTCGGGTACCTCTACACCCCAAGGGTAGAAAAGACATGTAAGAAATGCAAGAATGTCAGGTACCTCTACACCCCAAAGGTAGAAAAGACAGGTAAGAAATTCAAGAATGTCGAGTACCTCGACCTTCTACACCTAAGTAGTAAGGGATGTTGTAATGACTTCGTATTTTAGGACACTAGTCCTTCGTGGGGACATCATATTTTACTATACAAAAGTCATGATCCTACGCTCTGACGTCACCAAACAGAGTCCTTCGGGGACTTACTTTTTTGAATTTTGGCGGTTATTTTCTTGGGTTTGGGTGAAAACTTCCGGTTGTCGTGATGACTACTTCCGGTCTAGAGGTGGAGCGGTGGCGGCGGCGGCGGTGGCGGGGCGGACAAGGAGACAAGCCCCGGTATGTGGAATACTTAGATAAGTAGACCAAATAGTTGCCGGGTTCGAGTCCCAGTATGTGTGTGTGTGCGTGCGTGTGCGTGTGTAGTGCGGTCACGTGGTGTGATCGAACTCCAATCATATTGATATCGATCCCCTTCGATGAGGAGACCGAAATCAATATGACAGAAAAATGATTTATTCCATCTCTCGAGCTAACTCGAGGATCCATTTTTGGATTGCATTAATACACTTTTTTTGCATGGCTCAGTATGCTAGTTAATTCGGCAAGTTTCACTAACCATGTATCAACATTAAGCGCTTGGTGGAAATCTGGTTTATAAATAT
The DNA here is from genome assembly GCA_014155875.1 of Cepaea nemoralis. Classification (NCBI taxonomy): domain Eukaryota; kingdom Metazoa; phylum Mollusca; class Gastropoda; order Stylommatophora; family Helicidae; genus Cepaea; species Cepaea nemoralis. The sequence continues at coordinate 167,589 of JACEFZ010022648.1, forward strand.
ACTAGCCAACTATAGAATTTTATTAAAAATTAACCCCAAAACTTAATTAAACACCAAAATTGTCTTGTATGTATACTGTAGAATAGTTATGTCAATAAGAAAAACTACGAGTCTCATTTAATTTAAGCCATAACTTCCCTAGATAATTATAAAAATATGTAATATTATTAAACAGCAAAGTTATACCCCTTAATTATAAACGGATGCCAAGGGGAGAGTAATCGGTCCATTGACTCAACCAGAATTGTTCCCCCTTTTACACACTAACTTCCCCCTGAATTACCGTTTACCTGCTCGTGCAAGCAACCAGTAATGCTTCACCGACCATGAGCCGACCGAGACGACAATAGCCAAGGGCCAGCGGGATACTGATAACCGGTAGATAAACACGCACACTAAAGCGGGCTGACAACAGAGCTGGCCAGCTAGAGTTGATCTTACCTGAGATAAACACAACCATTGAGGCGTTCTGGTTGACCGTTAACATAATTAACACAGTGACACAGCACAGGTTGTGAAGGGAATTTTGGGGTAGGAAAAAAATAAGATATGCTCAAATATACCTATACGAAGTGCGCGTAAAGAGGGTGTATCAACAGCTAGTTGTCTATCTATTACAGGACGTCGTAGTCAGTCCCAACATTGTTTATGCAATGCATTTACAGGACGTTGCAGACAGCCCCGACATTGATTAGTTACGCGTGTTCCACTATACCAGTCGTGTGTGTGTGTGTGCGCACATGTAGGCGTGTGTGCCTACGTGGGTGTGCTATCAATTACAGGACGTCGCAGTCAACCTCATCATTCTATGGATTGTCAGCCGTCCTAGGACAAGTTTGCGATTCTCATTTTGAAAGAACGCCAGCCAGGTCATGTGCGTGTGAAGAGGGTGTATCAACAGCTATTTGTCTATCTATTTCAGGACGTCGCAGTCAGTCCCAACATTGTTTATGCAATGCTATTTACAGGACGTTGCAGACAGCCCCAACATTGATTGGTGCCCGTGTACCATCATGACATCTGTGTGTGTGTATGTGTGCGCATCCGTGCATGAGTGTTTGCGTGCGTGCGCGCTCGTAGGAAAACTTCAATATTTGGGGAAGTGGCTGTGGAGTGGGTGTAGAAGAAGGTTTGCTGGTAGTAAAAAGATGGGTGGATCAAGAGGCGCTGTGGGGGAAATGCGTGCGTGAGTTTGTACTTTCGTGCGCGCGCATGTGCGCGCTCGTAGGAAACTTCAATATTGGGTGTCAGCTCACAACCAAAGCTATCCCTCGTACTATAGTTGTGTCTATCTATTACATACTACAGTCAAGTTGTAATGGATTGCATTTACAGGACGTCGCAGTCAGCCCCAGCATTCATGCTTCTTGGGCAAGCTTGCCGATGTCTTTCTGACCAACCGGTACCCATGATCGTCTGTAGTGTCTGTCACCAGGATTACCATCATCAGCATCACCCAGCTCCACCAACAAAATCATTATCATCATCATCATCATCAACAGCAGCATCGTCATCAGCTGAAGGTGACCGATCGGGTGACTCACCACAGGGCTATGTCGGCGGAGTGAACGTCCGTGAACGTGTTCAGACATGTCTTTGGGGAAAACTGGAGGATGACTCAGAGTGTACTGACAACATACCGATACAGCCGATCAAATATGGCGATGCTTCCGGTCATATGTCTAAGGTATACAATCGAAACACATGACTAAAACCGGTAAAGATGGCGTCGCACTCGATCGCATGTGTAAGTGTACAACCACGTGACTAAAACCGATCAAAATACTAGTATAATAAAGAGATATATGGTGCTAATCGCATATAACTGGAGTATGTGCTCGGCTGGCTGCGACACCAATCAACACATGCACAGGGCTGATTCATTAACCTGAATGTTTGTATACATGTGGCCTATTCTGAGATGCAGAATAATGACTTGTCCTGATCTGTCCATAACACGGTAGTCACCTTGAGCAAGTACTGTGGCTTTCTGGCTGACTTCATCATTCATTTCTTTTGGTGGTATGTAACGACTGGAGCAGACTTATCTTATTCCACTCCTTCCGTAACCAATCGAACAGCGCTGGCGTGTCTGGGTACTCGACAGTGGGATGACAACCCGTGTATGGTGACCTTATGCCTACTGCTAAGTTCAGAAAGTAGTGTCCTTAGTACCGATAATGTCCCACAAGGAGCGCCTCGAGCACTGATTTTTGCATTTGTCAATAGCAACTAATGATACAACCGAGACACGAGTGTAATGACCCAGTAGGTCAAAAACAGTGGTAATGGAAGAAACCAACGTGGAAACTAACCCACAAAATACCCCAGAGGGGGAAAGAAAGTCGTTCTGGTGCATATGTGGTCGGTGAGTACCGCGACTAGAGATTGTCTTCTTCTGTCAACTGATCGTTATATACACAGTCATTGGCATATCACTATTTAATCTGTCTCGAGCCAGCGTCGACGCGGTCGAGGGCAAGTTGTGGATCGCTCTTCTAAGCAGCTGTCTGGGTTACATGCTACCAGAACCCTAAAATATGAGCTTCTACCTGACATTACCGAGTAATGCTTCGCCGAACATATTTCCCAAGAACTCACCAGGTCACTATTTCGTCAAGTTACCGCAGACTATAGAGGTGAGTCAATATTTTGAAGTGGGTCTGGCCGAAATTCAATTCCCCAACTACTACTGTAATGTGTTAGAGAATGAAGTATGGCTAAGATACATCCCACCCAATGGTAGAGTGATAAGAAAGGTGTGTCCCTCAGGCCTGTACAGTTCACCAGACGCGTTTATAGCTGCACTGAATCGCCTAATGAAAGATCGGAAGGTGGACGATCAACTCTGTGTTCTATTCCATTTCGACAATGCATCAAAGAAAGTCATCGTGAAAATACTCGAACCTGGGGCCACTATTACATTTAGTGAGAAGTTACAAGAGATACTAGATACAATTGAAGGTGAAGGGTCGATAGACCTGAATAACGACCTGCGAAATGTCTACGTATACTGCGATCTCATTGCGACAAGACCAGTTGGAGACGTCATGGTCCCACTACTAAGGACGGTTCCTATCATGAAACAGCAATCGACCTCAGTGTTTCGCGCCTACGACAAACCTCACTACATACCGCTGAATCGTTACTCCTTCGACACGGTGGAAATACTTCTAACCACTGATACGGGCACAAAGGTCGCATTCACTACCGGGACTTCAGTGCTGACGTTACATTTTCGAGTTCGGAAGAGATCAGACCTAGAATAATGGTGAAATACGGGGTGGTACATCGAAAACCCCAGACTGTCCGAAGACATGATGTGCCCGACACTCAGATGATTGATGCCTCGGGTATCTACAAGACTCAGATATCAGCCCAACAAGCAGGAGACCAGTTTTATGATTACATGCTAAGTGACATGTACATACCAGGCTACCAACCGAAAAAACCAACCTACTCAGACAATGGAGTGTAGAAATCCAGAAACAACAGACAATGTGTATAGCTTTGTATGTGAAAATAAAACGTTGTGATGATACTATGTATACCACCTCATATCACATCATCCATTTCGTATAATGACATTATGCATTTTTTATCTTGAACTGAAATACTGTAAAATGTACTTGAAATACTGTAAAATAAACAGGCATATAATATAATTACGTCTTCGTTGTTGAATTTTTCTTAGTGTTTACGGTGTATATAGTTGTCATGTGATGAGAGAATGATACATATTGGTGACAAAGTCAATAAATATTTCAACAAAACTAAGGAAACGGGTTAACCAAAGTAGAAAAAAACTGTCGACCATAGTCTAAATTAACAATTTAAAAAAATTAAAAAATTTAACAATTAAATTTCTCTTTATGTTTCCAACTTGAATGTTTCATGTAGAAATTTAATTGTTAATTTTTTGTACAATTTTATTGTTGAAATTGTATTTTGTTCCTTCAATTATAGTGTCTTATTACATAAGATACGTTTAATTTTCTGAAATACAGCTGTTGTTTGCATAGGGGACAGGCGAATATCTTATAAGTTTCGCTGAACTTTGGTCAAACTTTTCACATTTGGTTAACAAAGTTTCCTTGTTTTTATGAGTTTTGTTTGAAATTTGGTCAAACTTGTCCAAAACTTTTCACCTTTGGTTAACAAATTTTCTTACTTGGCCAAGGTTTTTACCATTTGGTTAACAAAGTTTCCTACATTTCATAAGTTTGGGTGACAGTTGGCCAAACTTTTCACGTTTGGTTAACAAATTTTTCCCTACTTTTCATATGTTTGACTGAGATTTTTATAAGTTTGGTTTGAAATTCGGCTAACTTTTCACATTTGGTAAACAAATTTTCCTACTCTTCATAAGATTGGGTGAGCTTTTTATAAGTCTGAATGTAATGTAGCCAAAATTTCGCCCCCTCTGGTTAACAAATTTTCTTAATTGGCCTAGATTTTTGCCATTTGGTTAACAAAGCTTCCTACTGGGTGGCATTTGGTCAAACTTTTCACCGCTGCACAATAAAATCTCCCTCTTTTCATAAGTTTGGGTGACAGTTGGCCAAACCTTTCACGTTTGGTTAACACATTTTTCCCACTTTTCATATGTTTGACTGAGATTTTTATAAGTATGGTTTGAAATTCGGCTAACCTTTTCACATTTGGTTAACAAAGTTTCCTACTTTTCATAAGTTTGGGTGAAATTTGGTCAAACTTTTCCCCTCTGGACAACAAAATTTCACACTTTTCATAAGTTGAGGTGAAAGTTGACCAAACTTTTCATGATTGGTTAACAAATGTTCCTACTTTTCATGTGTTTGACTGAGCTGTTTATAAGTTTTGTTTGACATTCGGCTAACACTTTCATGCGTTTGACTGAGATTTTTATAAGTTTGGTTGAAATGTGACCAAAATTTTTCACTTTGATTGACAAATTTTCCTACTTTTCATATGTTTGACTGAGATTTTTATAAGTTTGGTTTGAAATTTGGCTAACCTTTTCACATTTGGTTAACACATTTTCTTACTTGGCCAAGATTTTTGCCATTTTGTTAACAAAGTTTCCTACTTTTCATAAGTTCGGGTGAAATGTGGTCAAACTTTTCACATCTGGACAACAAAATTTCCCACTTTTCACAAGTTTGGGTGACAGTTGGCCAAACTTTTCACGTTTGGTTAACAAAATTTTCCTACTTTTCATATGTTTGACTGAGATTTTTTATAAGTTTGGTTTGAAATTCGGCTAACCTTTTCACATTTGGTTAACAAATTTTCTTACTTGACCAAGATTTTTGCCATTTGGTTAACAAGTTTTCCTACTTTTCATAAATTTGATTGAAATGTGGCCAAATATTTTTCCCTTTTGGGTAACAGATTTTCTTACGTTTTGCAAAGTTTCCTACTTTTCATAATTTTGGTTGAGCTATTTTAGACTATGGTCGAGAGTTTTTGTCTACTTTGGTTAACCCGTTTCCTTAGTTTTGTTGAAATATTTATTGAATTTGTCACCAATATGTATCATTCTCTCATCACATGACAACTATATACACCGTAAACACTACGAAAAATTCAACAACCAAGACGTAATTATAATATATGCCTGTTTATTTTACAGTATTTCAAGTACATTTTACAGTATTTCAGTACATTTTTCAAGAATAAAAAATGCATAATGTCATTATACGAAATGGATGATGTGATATGAGGTGGTATACATAGTATCATCACAACGTTTTATTTTCACATACAAATCTATACACATTGTCTGTTGTTTCTGGATTTCTACACGCCATTGTCTGAGTAGTTTGGTTTTTTTCGGTTGGTAGCCTGGTATGTACATGTCACGTAGCATGTAATCATAAAATTGGTCTCCTGCTAGGTGGGCTGATATCTGAGTATTGTAGTTAACCGAGGCATCAATCATCTGAGTGTCGGGCACATCATGTCTTTCGGACAGTCTGGGGTTTTCGATGTACCACCCCGTATTTCACCATTATTCTAGGTCTGATCTCTTCCGAACTCGAAAATGTAACGTCAGCACTGAAGTCCCGGTAGGTGAATGCGACCTTTGTGCCCGTATCAGTGGTTAGAAGTATTTCCACCGTGTCGAAGGAGTAACGATTCAGCGGTATGTAGTGAGGTTTGTCGTAGGCGCGAAACACTGAGGTCGATTGCTGTTTCATGATAGGAACCGTCCTTAGTAGTGGGACCATGACGTCTCCAACTGGTCTTGTCGCAATGAGATCGCAGTATACGTAGACATTTCGCAGGTCGTTATTCAGGTCTATCGACCCTTCACCTTCAATTGTATCTAGTATCTCTTGTAACTTCTCACTAAATGTAATAGTGGCCCCAGGTTCGAGTATTTTCACGATGACTTTCTTTGATGCATTGTCGAAATGGAATAGAACACAGAGTTGATCGTCCACCTTCCGATCTTTCATTAGGCGATTCAGTGCAGCTATAAACGCGTCTGGTGAACTGTACAGGCCTGAGGGACACACCTTTCTTATCACTCTACCATTGGGTGGGATGTATCTTAGCCATACTTCATTCTCTAACACATTACAGTAGTAGTTGGGGAATTGAATTTCGGCCAGACCCACTTCAAAATATTTACTCACCTCTATAGTCTGCGGTAACTTGACGAAATAGTGACCTGGTGAGTTCTTGGGAAATATGTTCGGCGAAGCATTACTCGGTAATGTCAGGTAGAAGCTCATATTTTAGGGTTTGGTAGCATGTAACCCAGTCAGCTGCTTAGAAGAGCGATCCACAACTTGCCCTCGACCGCGTCGACGCTGGCTCGAGACAGATTAAATAGTGATATGCCAATGACTGTGTATATAACGATCAGTTGACAGAAGAAGACAATCTCTAGTCGCGGTACTCACCGACCACATATGCACCAGAACTGGCATAGTGGTACACGCGCAACTAATCAATGTTGGGGCTGTCTGCAACGTCCTGTAAGTGTAATGGATAAACTAGGTTGGGGGTGATTGCGACGTCCTGTAATAGATAGAAAACTAGTTGTTGATAACCCTCTTCACACGCACATCATGGCTGGCGTTAATTCAAAATGAGAATCGTAAACTTGCCCTAGGACGGCTGACAATCCATAGAATTATGAGGTTGATTGCGACGTCCTGTAATTGATAGCACACCCACTCAGGCACACAAGCCTACATGTGCGCACACACACACACGACTGGCATAGTGGTACACGCGTAACTAATCAATGTGGGGCTGTCTGCAATTTCCTGTAAATGCATTGCATAAACAATGTTGGAACTGACTACGACGTCCTGTAATAGATAGACAACTAGCTGTTGATACACCCTCTTCACACCTACTACGTATAGGTATATTTGAGCATATCTTATTTTTTCCTACCCAAAAACTCCCTTCACAACCTGAGCTGTGTCACTGTGTTAATTATGTTAACGGTCAACCAGAACGCCTCAATGGTTGTGTTTATCTCAGGTAAGATCAACTCGAGCTGGCCAGCTCTGTTGTCAGCCCGCTTTAGTGTGCATGTTTATCTACCGGTTATCAGTATCCCGCTGGCCCTTGGCTATTGTCGTCTCGGTCGGCTCGTGGTCGGTGAAGCGTTACTGGTTGCTTGCACGCGCAGGTAAACGGTAATTCAGGGGGAAGTTAGTGTGTAAAAGGGGGAACAATTCTGGTTGAATCAAGGGACCGATTACTCTCCCCTTACCATCCGTTTATAATTAAGGGGTATAACTTTGCTGTTTAATAATATTACATATTTTTATAATTATCTCGGGACGTTATGGCTTAAATTAAATGAGACGCGTAGTTTTTTATTGACGTAACTATTCTACAGTATACACGCAAGAAAAGTTTGGTGTTTAATTAAGATTTAGGGTTAATTTTTAATAAAATTCTATAGTTGGCTAGTATATTTATAAACCAGGTTTCCACCAAGCGCTTAATGTTGATACATAGTTAATTAAACTTGCCGAATTAACTAGCATACTGAGTCATGCAAAAAAGTTTATTAATGCAATCCAAAAATGGATCCTCGAGTTAGCTCGAGAGATGGAATAAATCATTTTTCTGTCATATTGATTTCGGTCTCCTCATCGAAGGGGATCGATATCAATATGACTGGATTTCGATCACGCCACGTGACCGCACCACACACGCACACTAACGCACACACACATACTGGGACTCGAACCCGGCAACTATTTGGTCTACTTATCTAAGTATTCCACATACCCGGGGCTTGTCTCCTTGTACGCACCGCCACCGCCGCCGCCGCCGCCACCGCACCACCCCTGACCGAAAGTAGTCGTCCCGACAACCGGAAGTGGTCACCCAAACCCAAGAAAATAATCGCCAAAATTCAAAAACGGCGGCCCCCGAAGGACTCTGTTTGGTGACGTCAGAGCGTAGGATCATGACTTTTGTATAGTAAAATTTGATGTCCCCACGAAGGACTATAGTCCTAAAATACGAAGTCATTACAACATCCCTTACTACTCACCTACACCTTCTACTGCCCAACAAAAAGCTTGTCGATGTCCTGCCATCTTTCTTGCCCATGTACTCTCATGCCTAAGGTGTCTGCTGGATGTCGATTTTTTTTTGGCTCTCGCTCGCTTTGAACTCAAGCGTAGTCCATACACACTGTTTATAGTAGTGATGGGCTGAATTTCGCGTGTGGATTAGCTTTCCATATTAACAGCGTCCCTCGCCATTAGGCGAACCTACTCCGACTTCAGAGGTACTTGTAATTAACGTCCGCAAGTCATGGATGACAGGTCAATAGTTTAGTCCAGCTGTCCGGTGTAGGAGCTGAACAGCTAACCTCGGCAGCAGCACACCGGATGTTTAAGAACACTCGCTCTTATCCATTCGGTCATGCGGACCTGCACTGGATGTTGATGATGATGATGATGATGATGATGATGATGATGATGATGATGATGATGATGATGATAGCTCCTCAACCCTGCATTGTATAACCGCTACCTATGGTCCTCTCCTTCCACAGGTCACGCTTCCAATTAACGGGTTCACAGACGGAGACTGCCAGAAGCGGAAGCTGTTCTCCAAACCTGGGATAGTCTACGCCATTTACCTGGACATCTGCGCGCGCATTCTCTTCCCTGCATGCTTCACCCTCTTCATTGTTATCTACTGGAGTTATTATGTCAACACGAATTAAAATAGAACCACGTGACACGGGTGATCCAATAGGAGACTTCTAGTCAAATATGTCACCCTGCACGGCACTAACTGACAAAAATGTTTCTCTGGACCACACTTTATGAACGCCAATGTGATCCTGTGATAAGAAATCCTCGGACAAGTAAACAAGCAACACCAACGATTAGACAAGCTTTTTTAAGTAAATAGACAATTTACGCCAGTGGGGTCACAGCAGGTGGGGAATCCCCCCCCCCCCCCCCTTTGTCGCCCTCCCACCCCCAAGATGGGGAAGATAATTTTATGTTCTTTTTCGGGGGGGAGTGGGGATTAAGATTGGCAGACACAAAAAGGCTTCAGTCACAATATCCTAGACATTTTAACCAATGTTTTTGACCTTTTAACTGTTTGTTTATTGTAATATGATTAATTTGGTATGTTAATTAAGTATTGTGAATATAACAAATGCAGTTTTTGAGGCTGACAATTTTGGAAAAGGGGGGAGGGGGGAATTCTTCTTCTTTCGTTCGCTGGAAAGTACCAAGGCCGACAAATGGGACGAGTTCTGCAGGAAGGTGTGCTCCGAGCAATCTCTTACGACATTCTGGCGCCTCCACAAGAGCATGAAAGGTGCTGCACAACGTAGGGGTATTCCAGACTTTCAAGGCACAGACCTCGCATGGAAAAAGTCGGATGCGGATAAAGGTAAGGCCCTTCTTGCACGCTACATAGAACAGACTGACCAGAAAGACGAGCCCGCCAGACAGAGGACCACAACAACACTCTCTCAGTTGTGCGAGGGGGTCGGGACAGACGAAGAATGGACAATCACAGTTGACATATTGCGTGCGGTGCTCAAGAAATCACCTAACACCGCCCCAGGCCCAGACGGCATCCGATATGGTGACCTAATGGTGATATCAGGTGATGACATGGAAGAACTGGCCAGAGAATTCAACACCAGTATCCAGAGGGGTCAGGTCAAAGAAGAATGGCTACACAGCTACTTGCTGCCGCTGCCAAAACCGAACAAAGACCACTCCAAGATAAGCGGCTACAGAATCATTACGATGCAGAATACTGTTGGCAAGCTACTGGAGAAAATTGTAGCACACAGACTTGCTTGGGACTTGGAACAGCTCGGCTGCTTCCCGCCCACACTTGGAGGATACAGACGCAACAAAGAGTCATGGCTGAATGCGGCGGTCTTTGCTCAAGATGTTTACGAAGGATTTCAGGTCAGAGAAGAGACATGTGCGGCCGCCATAGACTTAGAGGACGCATATAACAGAGTATCTTTCGAGCACTTGATGCAAACCCTCCTCAGACTGAAAGTGCACCCTCACCTTGTACGATGGATAGCTGCAGTTCTACTCCAAAGGAAGGTGGTGCTAAGATGCGGGAGTTGGTCTTCTGAGCCGATAACGATATGTCCAGGATTGCCGCAGGGTTCACCACTGTCACCAGTACTATTCAACGTGTATACGGTGCCGATCACTGAACAACAGTGGGATGGGAGGGGTAGGACTCTATCATTCGTTGACGACATCCTCGTGTATCGACAGGGTCGAGATAGACAGGCGGTTGCCAACTATATGCAGGGCGAACTAGATCGAATTTCCTCATGGTGTGCTGATGCCGATGCCCGTGTCAACCCTGCAAAGGCAACAGTTACATGGTTCTCACTAAACAACCATATTGTGAAAACAGACCTGCCGGCAGTAAGAATGGATGGGAGCATTCTGAGTAGAACCCAGTCAATGACATATCTTGGCGTGAGGCTTGATCGTAGCCTGTCCTTCATAGATCATGTCGATTATGTCATAACGAAGGCTCAAAAAGGTTTGGCAGCAATGAGAGTCATGGCGACTGCCAATATCGAGCAAAGACTGCTATTACTTCTGTTCCAAGGACTTGTGCTTTCACGCATCGAGTATGCCCTGGCCATCCTCACTGTCAGCCCTACACAGATTGGAAGACTTGAAAAGGTACAAAACGAAGCCATGCGCATCATTTTGGGCTGCACGAGAGACACCAGCTGTGTAGCAATGAGATACCTCCTTGACTTCCCGACAATGGAACACAGGATCAAGATCTGGAGAGCTCGTGCATACTTAAAAATAAGTGCAGATGAGCAGCACCCTCTGCATGACGCTGTATTCAGAGAAAAGGGTGACAGGCTAAAGAGGGGCAAATCATGGAGTAGGGAATGATGTTGTGACATATGGTGAAAGGGTGCACGGGCCAAAAATGGTTGAGAATCACTGATTTACGCAATTATACTATTTACCGGATTTCCGACTGAACATTTTGTACACCCTCCACCGCTTGAAGTGGCTCAAAGATACCCTGAACTTGACCAACATCCGCTGTGACTGGCTCGAGTAGCTGATCGCCTCAAAGAAGCTAACCTCCTCCTTCTTCTTCTTCTTCTTCTTCAGCATTCCAAGCCATTGAGGTTCTTTGCTGCAGATACAACCAGTCTCCTTTCGTCTCTCTGGTTGACCTTCTCTTGCCAGTCATTGATTCCAAGTACTTGTAGGTCTGTATATATATTATGTCTCCACCGTCTTCTTGGTCTACCTCGGGGTCTACGGTCATTTATTTCCTAACCTCCGCTTTCACTAAATCCTGTAGTTGAAGAGCTATCAAATCAGATTATAAATAACCATGGTGGAACGTTGCTATTGTCATATGGCAAATGACAGTGATGCAACATTCAATTGATGAGTTAGCGCATCAAAGAAGAAGATACAGAGTGTCACAAATATTGAACATAGTGACACCAATATTGAACGCAATTCAGACGTCATGGAAATACGTCACCTAACGCCGTAACGGCTCAAGCGGGAGTTGTGTTCCAGCTTGCGAAGTTAGAGGATGTGTTTTACCACCAGTCACGGAATTCAAGCCGTTACGCTGCTGCCAGTCTTCGGTATCTACAGGGAATAGCTCTGGTTGGAGTCTCACCATTGAATGCAGGTAGTTCAGGCTTTACTGACGCCACAATCGCTGACATTCGTTGGAGTCGCATGTTGACACGTGCGGGTCTCATCATGATCGGGCCATAGAAGTTGGCTGATAGACATTGGGTACCAGTAGTGTACAAGTGAAGGTAGGCGATGATCATGAGTGCATTAGTATTATAGCAGACAGCCAGCTAGGTTCCTAACACTCTCCTTGGGTTGGGGAGACGATTCGTGATAGAAGGACAGGAGTGCTTGTGATGCGTGAAAGACTCAAGTCTGGATGCGCATACACACTTATAGCTGTTAGCTGATGTCACCTGTGTGTAATTATACCACAGTTCGCTCTACCTCACATTTGTTGAGTTGTTCTTGGAATATATAGTGATGCTGTTCTATGTATTGTGCAGTCATGTCGGCGCATGCCACTCGTGTTCACAGAGAGTCATTTTACCCTAGAGCCACACAGATCTCGAGGTGAACGTTGCTGCATTATAGTGCATGAACTCGTATCTTAGAGAGAGAAACCAACGGAGTGGTCAGTGAGTCAAGGACAATAATTGATTGTACAGATACGGTACAGAGACACAATCAGTGGACTTTACCTTGTTTGACTGGATAAAACTGTTTGAGATGGCGGTTGCAAATCTGTGAATGACATTGTGGCGGTCATATTCTCAGCATAATAAATAAACACATTCACGAACACGCAACTTATCTGTATATGTGAGGATCATGCCGATCAATTGCTGGTGATCAAGTGGCGCATCCTCGTTTGTTCAATCGTCTTGTCATCTTGTCAATGATTAACCGCACTATCAGTGCCAGTTGGAGACCGTTTTCTTGATGCTGGAGAGGACATCTGTGCTATACTCGATTATCTGAGACCGCATATTGACATTATCGCTCTGATTGTTGGCCCAGACGGTGAACATTTGCTCGCATGGTATTATACTCATTCTAGGAGCGAGATTGAAAGTTAATTGTACTATATTTGAAAAAACTATCAATCACCATTTTGGATCAAAATAGATGCCACTATACATAGGAGACACACTTGCTACGAGAGATTTTTGATGACTGATTTATATCGAGATTTGCAAATTCAGTGGTGGTCGGATCTTCAATATGTCACCTTCTCTGGATGATTTTGTCGTGTAAACCAACAACATTTCGTCACAGTGACATATGTTCCACTTAAATTGAATTTTTTCAGTGCTGTTCAGGTTTGCGAGATAGTTAACGCCTCGCTGAAGTTGTATCAACGCACAGTGGTTATCCTGGTGCATATCGACATGATGTAGCGAAAAGAAATGATGGAGTACCAGGTCGACTTGGAGTGGTGTGGATATAGGTATTCACGTCAAGGACGATCAGTGTTTGACTACGGATCATGTGATCGTTGGGTATGCAACATTGGACGGTGTTTTTATTTAACTAACGGCACTCGGGGTTATAGAGACCGTTAGTAGTTTTAAGGTGTCAACATATATACGCGATAACAGGTCTTAGTATATGAACTGGCGGTGTTTGAGCCTGATTTAGTTTCAAGTAGCCGGGCATTTAACGCGATAACATCTCAAAGATCATTTATAGAATGTAGAGGTGGCGGTGTTCGGGACTTGTATTTTAGTCCGGTGTTCAATATCCCACGATCTAGATTGGTTCACGTTGAAAAACTGAGTTCCAAGGACGGTGAATTTGTTGTCTATCACAATATAATGTAATTTACGTCGCAGACATCATTTGCTTGCATGTCAAGATAACATGGAAAATGGTCTAACGAACATTTTCATTGTAGAGGGGGCAAAGCTGTCATATGGCAAATGACAGTGATGCAACATTCAATTGATGAGTTATCGCATCAAAGAAGAAGATACAGAGTGTCACAAATATTGAACATAGTGACACCAATATTGAACGCAATTCAGACGTCATGGAAATACGTCACCTAACGCCGTAACGGCTCAAGCGGGAGTTGTGTTCCAGCTTGCGAAGTTAGAGGATGTGTTTTACCACCAGTCACGGAATTCAAGCCGTTACTGCTGCTGCCAGTCTTCGGTATCTACAGGGAATAGCTCTGGTTGGAGTCTCACCATTGAATGCAGGTAGTTCAGGGCTTTACTGACGCCACGATCGCTGACATTCGTTGGAGTCGCATGTTGATGCGTGCGGGTCCCATCATGGTCGGGCCATAGAAGTTGGCTGATAGACATTGGGTAGTAGTGTACAAGTGAAGGTAGGCGATGATCATGAGTGCATTAGTATTATAGCAGACAGCCAGCTAGGTTCCTAACACTCTCCTTGGGTTGGGGAGACGATTCGTGATGGAAGGACAGGAGTGCTTGTGATGCGTGAAAGACTCAAGTCTGGATGCGCATACACACTTATAGCTGTTAGTTGATGTCACCTGTGTGTAATTATACCACAGTTCGCTCTACCTCACATTTGTTGAGTTGTTCTTGGAATACATAGTGATGCTGTTCTATATATTGTGCAGTCATGTCGGCGCATGCCACTCGTGTTCACAGAGAGTCATTTTACCCTAGAGCCACACAGATCTCGAGGTGAACGTTGCTGCATTATAGTGCATGAACTCATATCTTAGAGAAAGAAACCAACGTTACCTCTTGACAGCTATTACCTCCAACAGCTATTTGATTTTCTCCACCAGGTTATGTTCAGTAGTTTGACACGACTTTCTAAACTGGAACTGGAAGTCCATATTTCCAAATTAACTGCGACAACGCGAACTGCCCAATCCAGATTGTGTAAATTATGTGAATCATAATTAATTCTAACATTTTTACGAAGGCTGTCTACTAATTTAAGTGTTGACATGCAGTTTAATTTTCAATTATAAATGATTCTTAAACTGAACTTTCAGTTAATAGTATCAGTGATAATTTGAAAATTACTTCCCATACTTACGTTGGTAATCAGGCGATGTTTGAGCACATGCACAAAGAGTTAATGGTCACAATAATATAGAGAAAAACAATTCACAATGGTATACAATAGTAATTTCACAGAAGAAATATGCAAAGACAGGCTGTGTACATTTTATCGTGTATTTTAATTTGGATACTGTAAGGCAGACTATATTCGTCGTGTTTTAAGTCTGCCCAGACTATCGTGTAGTTATGTAATTTGTCTAGTCATTCTGTGATTCCTTAAATGTAAATTTATTTATTTCAGTTTCCGACAGGCCTAATGCTGAACGGTACCTTTGTATTAACGATGTACATTGTAATAACACGTTTGTAAAATTAACACTAGAAAACATTATTGACCCGTCTTCCCTCTAGGGTAGATTTCCTTCCACAAGCTGCCCGCATTATCACATTAACATATCCACCCCGCTGGTGCATGAATTCCACCAACTTTCAGCACTCCAGAACTGCTACACTTGATGTAATTTAGTCCGACCGCACTGAATCATGCTTTTATGATGTCTCTACAATACAGACCTGTAAGATAGGATATGTATTAAACACTGAGCCCTATACGCAATATACCAGGAAAAGAGCTTCCTCCTTGAACTTTAACTGCTTACTATTTAGAGTTTTATCTCCCGTGTGGGATACCCAACTTTAAACAGGAACATTGACTCGTATAGTCATTTATTCATTCTTTTGGATAGCAGCTGGTTACATAGCTTGTGAAGTAGTTCGAGCTAATTAATTGTTGTATGTTCATACGCGTTAATGCTTTTTGTTGTGTATTTGCACTATACTTGTTGGTCTCATTGGTTATATCGTTATAATATTGTCATTCATATATCGATTTATATTACTGGTATTTTGTAAGTTAATGTAATTGTGTATTTTTATGATCTTGTATTATTACCTACTTTTGACTAATTTACACTTACTTCTTGGGTGGAATGTCTGAGAAGTGGCAACATTGGCTCAATAAGTCAGGAATAATTCTTGGACACTTAAACATATGCAACTTATTTAACAAGCTGCCAGAGTTATCTTCTATTCTTGATAAAAATGTTCATGTATTCGGCCTTAGTGAAAGTAGACTAAATGAAAACAGTTCAGATGAGGACATCTCTATTAAAGGGTACAAAGTGTTTAGAAGAGATCCCTGTAGGAAACAAGAGACAGGCATAGAAGCCTATGTTTCTAATCTACTAAATGTTCACCGTAGGCTAGACTTTGAAACTTGCGAAATAGAATGTATTTGGTTGGAGTTGAAACTTCGAAACCGCACACCCCTGATAATTGGCTATCTCTATCGAAATCCCAGGGCTGGACACGTCTGGAACGAAAACTTCACTACCGTGATGGATGTGGTTTTTGCTTCCGGGAAGGAAATTATACTATTCGGAGACTATAACATTGACACCAACAAATCCCATATAATTTGGGGAAATATAAATGCATCGTACAACTTCCAACAAATAGTAAAACAAGATACTAGAGTAACAAACTCATCTTCAACACTTATAGATCACATTTATGTAACTTGCTCGGACTACATCATAGAATACTCCGTACCCAATTGTGCAGTGAGCGATCACTATCCAATATGCTGCACATGGTCTAAACAAGGAATTAAAACTCCTAAACATAAACACATAACTGTAAAATATAAAAGCTACAAAAATGTCAACCAAAACGCATTTTTACAGGACTTGCTCAGTTCACCTCTAAACAATGTTTATCAACTTCCAGACCCGGATGATGCTCTGGAATCCTGGATGAAGATCTTTATTTATGTGTTTGATAGATATGTGCCAGTCAAGGAAGTTCGAGTAAAACATCACGTCAACCCACCTTGGGTCACCCAGGAAATTCTTGAAATTATGAGAGACAGAGATAAGGCACATAAAAAGCGGGATCTCAGCACATACCGTACTCTTAGAAACAAAGTTCAATATATCAAACGAAAAGAAAAAGAAAAATTACTTTAAGAACTTAGTAATGGACAAAACAAATAGTAAGGATATATGGAAGGCAATTAACACCTTGACAAACAAGTATAACTTCTCAAATTCATTACCATCAAATCCTATTTCATGCGACCAATTCAATATCTTTTTTTCAAATGACATAGATCAGTTGAAGTCTGCAATACCAAATTCTCCTTGCAACTTATCTTTACTGTCATCGTTTTGCGAGACCAGATGCCCCCGAGATATTCTTTCTGACATACCGCTAATGGTATGTATAGACACATAGAGAGGTAGTGAACGTGTAAAATGCTTGATTTGAGCCGGGCTAACATCACTGGTCAGGCAAGCGGGCACATGACATGGCATGTTACAAGACACGCCTAAGGTTAAGTCGGGACAGTTTGTTGTGTTCGTGTGTAATATTATATATCTGATAGGTTGCGCTATACACTCGTTAATGTATGACTAACTAGTTGTTAGGTAAAAGGCATGTCTTCCTCGACTGGTGTCGGTGATCACATAACACCTCTATGGCAATGAGCGGGGCTTAGTTGGACACAGTGTTGAATGGTTTACACTCGGGTATGCCGCTTTAGTGGAATCGCCTGATGATCATCACGAGATAGGTCCCTTGGTTCTACAGCCGACAGACGCTCATTGTTCTGTAGTATACCTCTTACCCACATGTCTCGTATGTACCCTTATATATATATGACCTGCTACAACGCCATCTTTTATAAGATTTAAACATTTCCCACGTTTCCGAATGTATCCTTATGGCTGCGGTCGGATTTATGTAACGTCCCCCAGGAGGTCGGGTTGTAGCCATTAATCACGTGTTTCGACTGTATCCCTTAGACATGTGTCCGGATGCATCGCCATCGTTGACCAGTTGAGTCATTAGCCACGGTTTTCGGTTGTATCCTTTAGACATGTGACCGGATGCAGCGCTATATTTGACCGGATTTAGCCAGTGAGCCATGTACTAGATGTACCCCTTACACTTGTGATCGGAAGCACCCCCATCTTTGAACGGATGTAAAAATTACCCATGTTTTTCGCATGTATCGTTATGCATGTCACCTGATACAACGCTATCTTTGATCGGCATTAGCCAGTGAGCACGTGTACTGGATGTACTCATTACAGTTGTGATCGGAAGCACCACCATCATTGACTGGACGTAACCTTTACCCATGTGTACCGAATGTATCCTAATGCATGTGATCCGATGTATGTAACAACCCCAACGTGATCCGGTTGTAGTCATTAATCACGCTTCCGGATGTATTCCTTAGACACGTGCTAGTGTGACTGGTTGTACACCACCACACATTACAAGAACGAATCTTGGGTCTCTCCCACATCGTCGTTGGTATGTTGACATTGTTTAAGTCCCATCTTCTACGGACATTAATAACCCACATTATAATATATAATCGGTTACTTTACAATAGCTATATAACGGAAAAATCCAAGGTCTTCTGAAGATCATTTCCGTAAATATGCTTCGAAATTGTTAATGGTAGACCTCCTAATCTATGCCGCCATCTTTATTTTTCACTTCACATATCAAAAATACATTTGTTTAAATACTACTTTTAATAATTATAGTTCATCTTTTTACATATACAAAACTGGAAGTAGTTATGTATCCTACCGCATGAGATTTGAAAATGCAGCTCCTTAATGCGTGCTGTGCCGACACATAAGCGATATAAGAAAGTATTTCGAGCTCAGAGGTGAAATCGAAATACGACTCGATAACGACATGTCATACTATTAACATTCACACATATGTGATATTCATGTCAAACACTTGGACTGGAATCACGCACATGTAATTAGGATTGGATCGGGTCTAGTTTACTTGTAAAGGTTGACCCGTTCCTGTGACATCATTGTAGGTCTGTAAAGCGATCAGTCACACACACACACGTGCGCGCGCTCCCTCGCGCATGCCTACACACACGCACGTACACACATGGTTATTTTTTTAAATTTTGCCAGACAAAGGGAAGAAACAGAAATAATCCAGTTGATTTGTTATTTATGAGTTGCATACCTTTGCGTAATTTTTAAAAGACTTGCCAGGTGATATAAATCGTATGTTTATTATTTTTATGTTTTAATGATTAATTTACACAATTCATTGGGTTTGTTATTTCAATTGACTGTGTAATTATTAGACTATTTTATGTTAGCTTCTCTAGGAATAAAGCATTTAATATGTTATTAAATTTAAGTTATTTACGATATTCTGCATCCTCGCAGGTATTTAAAAAGCATATTATTACCTCAGCTTATTTCCTAAAGCTACAACATGGCCAATATATCACCCAGTATGGACAATCACGTTAGAATTGATAAGACTGTGAGGGTAAAACCATGAACAGCTGCTTTGGTGGCTGACTAGTCAGAGGACTATCATTCTGAGCCGTTGTGAACTATAACTTAAAAGGGTAATTAATTATTGGAAAGTCCGATGTGGAACTACTCTGGACTACCCGAGTAATGATCCAGGTCATTCTCCGCTGGATTCAATCATCGATCTGTCAATCGTATTGGGTTCGATCCCTGCGCCGATCACCTCACACCGCGCTGGTTCGCTCCGGTCGCCACGGGAGACACACATCTGCCACCCATGGACCGGAAGTAAGTCATCCGGAAGTAGTTAAGTACCATAACGCGGGTTGAAAAATCTGGTATCGGCTTATGACGTCACGGATCTAGTGCTATACTTTTTATATAGTAAAATATGACGTCACCTACCTCGAACTGCACCAGATTTGCGACTTAATTACCATATCCCGTTCTACTACAGTAATGTTACCATAAACTACCATCAAAAGACGAATGAGCCACCGATCCATTCGTGACAACACATACAACAATTTAACGTTACAAACCATCTCTTCCTTTATAAAATGTGCTCATTCTACTGCAGAAATGTGTTTTTAAATCACTGATTATCAATTACGAGTAGTATGGTACCATAGTACAGATCTCGCTGTTATAAGAAGACCATGTAAATGTGTGTGTGTGTGTGTGTGTGTTCGTGCGCGCGCGCGCGCGCACGCGAGTGTAGGAAGTTTGTATTGGACTATTCTATGTAGTTCCAAGTTCTTGAAAACGACTAAGAAGAGACTATCATCGTCAACACGCGTCTAGTACAAGTCAAATTTCCTAATATGTCTCTAACACATGCCTGACATTTAATATATTTCTCTAACGAATGCCTCACATGCGGTATGTTCCTCAAACAAATGTCTGATGTGCGGCATATTTCTATAACATATCTCTCACATGTGCTATATTTCTCTAACATATCTCTCACGTGTGGTTTATTTCTCTAACACACCTATCACGTGTGGTATATTTCTCTAACACATCTATAATGTACGGTATATTTTTCTAACACATCTATCATATGTAGGATATTTCTCTAATACACTTATCATATATGATATATTTCTCTAACACATCTATCATGTGTGATATATTACTCTTGCACGCCTATCATATGTGGTATATTTCTCTAACACACCTATCATTTGTGATATATTTCTCCAACTCATTTGTCTTCTCAGTTACATTTCAAGGTTACAAAACACACAGTATATAGTAAACACTACGTATTTATCAGTACATAGTAAACAGTAGTTTTGCTACTTCGGTAATATTTAATGCTTACATAGATTTGCAAACTATATGTCGTGAGAATTATTGCCGTAACTAATCTTGAGTGTACTATATATGTCACACACGAACCTCGTAATACAGATGTGTGTGTGGTGTGTGTGTGTTGTGCGTGTGTGTTGTGTTTGTGTTGTGTGTGTTGTGTGTATGTGTGTGTGTGTGTGCGTGCGTGTGTGTGTGTGTGTGTGTGTGTGTGTGTGTGTGTGTGTGTGTGTGTGTGTGTGTGTGTGTGTGTGTGTGTGTGTGTGTGTGTGTGGAGCTCCTAGGATAATAAATATTTATGTAACGAACATCAAGTATGTATGTCTATAATAAATCTGATGCACGTGTTTTCTTTCTCTTACGATTCTCAAGTGTTAGATTTGTTTCCCTGTTGAATCGTTGCTGTATCTTTACTCTTCGCGTGATCCTGAAATATGTGGTTTATTTCTGTGATGAACCTACAGCGTGTAGTTTATTTCTATCATGCGTGGTGTATTTCTCTAATACACCTACCATGTGTGGTATATTTATCTAACTCGTCTACCATGTGTGGTATATTTCTCTAATTCATCTATCATGTTTGGATTATGAACCTTATGATCTGGCAGATCACAGGGGAGGACATTGTTGTATGCCGACGATGTGTTAGTGTATCGTCAGGGTAAAGATAGATATCAGATCGCTGTGGAACTATAAACAGAACTCAATCGCATAAGCACTTGCTGTGGTGAAGCTGAGTAATGGTCAACCCTACGAAGACAGCAGTGACATGGTTCTCTTTAAATACCCATATTGTCAACACTCCAACACCAACAGTAAATCTGTGTTCAGAGATTGAGGTAAGAACGCAGGCAATGAAATATCTGGGGTTACGATTTGATCGAAGCCTAGATTATACTGAGTACATAGACCAGGTGATAACAAAGGCCAAACGGGGGTTTGGTTGCGATGCGGAAGGGGGGGGGGTGGCAGCTGCAAACTGTGACCAGCGCCATCTATGTCTTCTATACGAGGGTCGAATCCTTTCTGTTTTTTGCGTTTGCGATGGCGATCCTGAATCTCAGCCATAAGCAGAAGGAACGGATGGAGAGGATACCGAACGAAGCTATATGTATTATACTTGAGTGTACAAGAGATACAGCATGCAGGGCCATGCGCTACCTTCTTGATTTTCCAACAATGGGTAACATAACACAAAGTTGCCGAGAACGTGCCTACCTCAAAGTCAACGCAAACACACAACGTCCACTGCATAGTGAAATTAGGAAGGTAAGGGACGGCTAGTTAAAAAGAGGACAGTCGTGGATGGATCAAGCCGAAGACATTCTTCAACAGGTGTGTTCACTTGCGGACTTAGAACCTGGCGAGGAGGGGTACAAGTGCCAACAGATTTATATACGTCCTTGTCAGTTTGCTTCCAACTAGATAGAAAATGCAGACAAGTTAATCCGGCTGCTGTGGGAGGCGGAAGTGCAGACTTTGATTTTCGAGATCTCTTTAAAGTGTGATGTTGTCAATTACACAGATTGGTCGGCAGTAAGTAAAGCAATAACATGGCTCGAGACACAGACATTCACTCGGGCATTATTTCCTAGTGACTCAATGAGTATGCTCAAGAAGATAGGGATGGTTTGGGTCCGAACACAATAGCTGCTGTCTCTTGGGCGGTCACGGCTGGCAAATATTAGTTTCATTTTCGTGCCAGGGCGTGCGGGTGTACAAGGAAATGGGCTGGCTGACAAGCTCGCAGGTAAGGCTGCTATGGAGGGTGAACGATCATGGACCAGGCTGATATACTGAATTCTCAACGTGAAGTAAGAAGTTTGTGAGAACAAAGTGATGACTGTGAATCTACAACCATGGTCAGACTGCGAGAACTGCAAGTTAAAAGAGATGTGGTTAAACAAGAACAATATACAGGAAGCCAAAGAAGATTAATAAATCAACACAGGACTGCTGCCATGAACCACTCCACGCTGCAGGATTTGCCGAGGAGGGGATCCGAGCACTTATGGACTGAATGGTTCGATGTACAATGACTCTGAGGATGATCTATCGACTAGCTAACTAACTATCTTATTAATTAAACTTAAGCGTGTGATTTATTTATGTGATGAACCTCAGGCATGTGGCTTATTTCAGTGTGATAAAACTCAGCATTATGAAAAGCTTGTCTATGGATATTTCAAAGAGGAAATTAAATCTTATCACTGCCAGACAAATATGCATCTCATCCCCTCTAAGGCATCACTAGAGATGTATCTTGGAGCACTTAACAAAACCATTCGCCTGATCTCACAGCACAAACATGTGTGAGACACAAGAATATATATTTTCACAGTTCAACAACTGTGGATGTCTGCTTCCTTTAAGACAGTGGTTCTCAACCTTTTTGGGCCTGTGCCCCCCCCCCACCATATTTTCAGAACGTCATTCCCCCCCCCCCCTTTTTTTTTGGTATTTCCTACCCAAAAATTTGGTCCGTGCCCCCCTTCACCACATTTTCAGAACGCCACCCCCCCCCCTTTTTTTCGTATTTCCTACCTAAAAATCCCCTCCCCCGCTCCTGCCCCTACACAGTATACGTAGTAATGGAAGCATATACCAACACAAGTCTAGACGTCCACATAAAACGTGATTTGTGGATCTACTTACTTTATAAAATGAATTTTAGAAGGGGTGGGACGTACAGAACCGTAAAGTATGAAGGGCAAAACATTATCAAGTAATCGGTTCTTGTATTAGCGCGATCTTGAAATAATCTTCATTCCCCCCCCCCCCCCCCCCTTGGAAACCCTAAAATTCCCTAAAATTTACTTACAGTTAAACTGGTTCACGTTGTTCTGCCTCACCCCTAATCTTGGCCACATCCACTGTGTCGGCCTCATCATCATCATGTTCCATGCCGATAAGCGTGGGCGGTCATGTTTCACCATCTTACTCGATCACCAGAGTCGTGGATCAGCTCAGTGTTCTTGTCTCGGCCATGCCACGTGGTCCAGCCATCCAGGTATTTACTTCTCAGTCGTCACCTTGATCTCTTCGCCTAGATCTTGCCAGTTATCACCAAGTTCTCTAATATATTTCTTCTCATAATATGTTAAAAAATTGTGACTTTCTAAGTCTAATTTCTCTAATCAGTTTACTGTTTTCATTTGTTTCTTACAGGACTTTCTGATTCATGTGTCTATCTGTCCATGGTATTCTTATCATTTTCCTCAGAAACCACATTTCCACTACCATCAGATGTTTTTTTTAGCTTGTCTGCTCATTGTCAACGCCTCACATCCATACAAAAGCACAAGCTCTATGTAGCACCTCACCACTCTTTTTCTCGTTGCAAATGACATTATTTTATTGGTAAGTGTGTTTTTCATCTTGCAAAATGCTGCCTTCGCCATGGCGATTCTTGTTCTAATCTGTTCAAGGCATCTCCCATCAGATGTTATGACTGGTCAGAGATAATTATACCGATTCACTATTTTAAGAATATTCCCATTTACATGTATATTACATTGTGGCATTTCGTTCTTCGAGGTGACGACCATAATCTGTGTCTTCTTAATATTCAGTTCTAACCCTGATTGTTCACTGTGTGCAACAACCGCATCTACTAAATGTTGCAGTTTCTGCTCATTGTCTGCAATCAATACTGTTTCATCTACATATCTAATGTTGTTGATGTTTCTTCCTCCAATGATGATTACTTTCATATCTTGTACATTTCTGAAAATAGTTTCACTATACAGGGAAAACAGATCTGGAGACAATACACATCCCTGGCTCACATCTCTCTTAATACGCTGATATTGACCTACTTCATTAACAATTCTGTGGCAGCTTGTTTTTTTCCAATATATGTTTTTTACGAGCCTAATGTCTTTCCCATCAATTTGTAGATCTGCAAGAATCTCTATCATGTTGACATGTCTTACTCTATCGAAAACCTTTGTGTAGTCAATAAAGCAAAGATGTATTTCTTTATTTACTTCTATAGAACGTTCAATTACTGTTCTCAGCATGCACACAGCAACTATACATATTACATATTCCATTGAGTCGACCCATGAAGACACTCAAATCAGCAGACACAACAACCTGCCAGCCAGATATCGGGGCCAGCATGCCAGACAGACATCGTGGCCAACATGTCAGACAGACATCGTGGCCAACATGCCAGACAGACATCGTGGCCTACATGTCAGACAGACATCGAGGCCAAACTGTCAGCCAGACATCGAGGCCAACCTGTCAGACAGACATCGGGGCCAACCTGTCAGACAGACATCGGAGCCAACCTGTCAGCCAGACATCGCGGCCAACCTGCCAGCCAAACATCGGGGCCAACCATCCCCAGAATGTCCCGTCCCATGACATGAACAATGTCTGTTATCCTGGTGTGGGTAGTCAGATGTGTGTCGACAGGCCTCTTGCAATACTTGCATGTCGGTCTATATGTGTCATCATCATCTAGTGTCTTGCCGACTGGCGTGGGCCATCACTCTTCCCCACATTTTCGCCATCTGAAACGGAATGTATCAGTTCGGTGCTGATATCTTTCCGTACCGTGACACGAGACTGCCTGGGATCTTCTCTCTCCCACTCTCTTCCCCCCCCCCTCTCTCTCTCTCTCTCTCTCTCTCTCTCTCTTTCGTTCTGCAAAGGACCTGTTACTAGAAAGAGAGAGAGAGAGATAGAGAGAGAGAGAGATAGATAGATAGATAGAGAGAGAGAGAGAGAGAGAGAGAGAGAGAGAGAGAGAGAGAGAGAGAGAGAGAGAGAAGTTTTCTCTGTCTATTAGTCTCTTTCAGAACATTTAGATTGGGTACTTTGGCTGTCCAGTGCACTTTGGCTGCCCAATGCATTGTGACGGCCTATGGCAGTTTTTATGCCCAAGACATTTTTGGCAGTCTTCTCTAAAAATAATTCTCTTACAAGTCGGCAGAGTCGACTTCTTTGCACCGGGTTTTATCCCATATGACTCGGTCTCTTTCCGCAGCGCGGAAAGCGTCGCACAAAGCACTAACTCCGTAGCTCTAACGACGACCCACAGGTGTCTTCGAAACATTTAACTCGTGAACCGAAGGACGCGGCCCGGAATCGAACCCACAACCTTCGGAACCCAAGTTAAACGGCTTGGCCATTCTTCTATGCAGTTATACTTCAAATATCAAAGGTAATATTCTACCTTCGTTTGCCAGTCTGTCGGCTTCTTCACTTTCAAATACATGTCTGGACGTGAAAAAGAAGACAGATTGGCAAAAGAAAGTGGAAGACTACCTTAGCCTGATTTAGAGATAACCTGTGTTGAGACCAATATTTGTAACAGCAATTATAGAAAACACTAAATATGATTTGTGCACAATGAAAACTGACAAAGAAATACAAGATAAATTTAATATAGAATAAAAAAAACAAATTTGATATATTGTCTGATCTAGAGATCCTATTTCAAGATGTGGATGATCCATGGGAAATGTCGAAGAATCAGCATGGCTGCAGAAAAATCTATTCCAAAATTAAAGAAACTGGGTCGTAAGACATGGAAGACTGAAGAAATTTTACAATTAATGGAAACAAGAAGGCAAAACAAAAATAATCCTGCCAAATATGAAGAAATTCATTGAAAAGTCACAACATTATGTAAGGATTCAAAAGAAGCTTGGCTCGAGAAAAATTGCATAGAAATTGAAAACCAACACGACAGTAAAAATACCAAACTAATGCACAGAAGATAAAGGAGCTTTTTAATCAAAGAACACATACATCAGCAGACTGCCTAAAGACAAAAGATGGAAAAAATCATAATATAAAAAAATCAGGTTTTACATAGATGGTCAGATTATGTGAAAAACCTTTATGATGATAACAGAGAAAAACAGTATGATATCCAAAATAATAATGAAGGACCAACAATTTTGCAGATGGAGGTTCAGAATGCTCCTTAACTATATGAAAACTAGCAAGACCACCGGTTCAGACAGCATCACAACAGAAATTATTAATGCTTTAGAAGAATATGCAATAGATAAAGTTACGAGACTGCCGAATACAATATAGTTTTTAGTTTAAAAAGTCGCTTACAAGTCGACAAGGTCTACTTCATTGTACCGGGTTTTATCAATATGGCTCGGTCTCTTTCCACAGCGCGGAAAGCGTCGCACAAAGCACGAATTCTGTAGCTCTAGCTACAACCCACAGGAGTCTCCGAAAAATTTAACTCGTGAACCGAAGGACGTGGCCCGGAATCGAACCCACAACTTTCGGAACCCGAGTTAAACGGCTTGACTACTTCGCCACGAAGACTCCTAATTTAGTTTAGTTTAGTCGACGGATCAACATCACGACATACGGGTGTAACCCATAAGTGCTCCGTTCTACTACTAACTCAAGCCTGAGTACGGAGAATCTCAGCTCAGTGCACGAACTCCGTAGCACCGGCGAGGCTAATGAAATACTTTGGGTAAATTTTAACTCGAAACTTTGCCCGGGCAGCGCTGTTAGGCTACTCTTTTTCGATTTCCATCTGCCAAGGGAATTTTTACGTGCTCAACAATACACACGGGCATCCGATCTCACTACCTAGAGACCAGGGTAATTTTGTTACTAGAAGTCCACGTGAAACAATCCCGGCCGTCACCGAGGCTTGAACCCGGGACCTCCAGCACTCGAGCGGACACCATACCTCGAGACCACTCAACCCCCGAATACAATATATGATACTGGAGATATACCTCATGAATTATGTAGTTCTGTATTTATTGCAATCCCAAAGAAATCAGGAGCCTTTGAATGTAATCAACATCGAACAATTAGTATAATGAGTCACATCACCAAGAATTTGCTCAGAATTATTATGCAAAGAGTTAGGAAGAAAATGCAATTTGAAATAGGTGAAGAACAATGTGGATTTGTAGAAGGCAACGGTACAGTAAATGCTGTGTATATACTGAGAACAGTAATTGAACGTTTTAAAGATGCTTGAAGATCTACAAATTGATGGAAAAGACCTTAGACTTGTAAAGAAAATATATTGGAAACAACAAGCTGCCATAAGAATTGATAATGAAGTAGGTCAATATCAGCCTATTAAAAGAGGTGTGAGACGGGGATGTGTAATGTCTCCAGATCTTTTTTTCACTGTACAGTGAAAATATTTTCAGAAATATAGAAGATATGGAAGGAATCATCATTGGGGGACGATACATCAATAATATTAAATATGCAGATGATACCGTCTTGATTGCAGTCAATGAATGAACAGGACCTGCAACATTTAGTAGATGCGGTTGTGAATAACTAGAGTTGGAATTGAATTGTAAGAAGACATAGATTATGGTCGTCGCTGGGAAGAAGGAAATACCACAATGTGATATACGAGTAAATGGGCATATTCTTAAACAAGTGAATCGGTACAGTTGTCTCGGAACAGTCATAACATCTGTTGGGAGATGTCTTGAAGAGATTAGAACAAGAAACGCCATGGCGAAGGTAGCCTTTTGCAAGATGAAAAACATTCTGACCAATAAAAGGATAACAATTGAAACGAGAAAAAGAGTGTTGAAATGCTACATAGAACCTATACTTTTGTATGGATGTGAAGCGTGGACAATGAGCAGTCAAGCTGAAAAAACAGCTGATGGCTGTGGAAATGTGGTTTCTGAGGAAAATGCAAAGAATACCATGTAAAGACAGAAAAACCAATGAACAAGTCCTACAAGAAACAAATGAAGACCGTAAACTGATTAGAGACATTAGACGTAGACAGTCAACATTTTTGGGCATGTTATGAGAAGAAATTACTTGGAGAACTTGGTGACAATTGGCTAGATCGAAGTAGACCAAGGGGAAAACCGAGAAGTAAATACCTGGATGGCTTGGCCACGTGGCATCGTCGAGACAGAAACACAAGGCTGATTCACGACGCTGGTGATCGAGTGAGATAGCAAAACATGACCGCCTACGCTTATCTGCATGGCACATGATGGATGGATGGAATTATAGAACCAAGTAGAAATCATAGCATCCAGGCCACAAGAAAGAACAAGCATATGACCTACTCAACCCAAAAGAACAAGTAGAAATCTGTATATTTATTGCAAGAGTATCCTATAAATGCGAGACACCAGCTCCTGTTGCAGACAACCTTTATGGAGATGTTTATAAGCTTACGTTTTTTTTTTCTGGATTAATTCTTATTGTCTTCTGAAGGTGGAAAAACAAATACATTGATACATACATTGGAACTTTGCCGTCTTGACAGACGATAGTTTGTCATATTGTGCTTAAAAAGCATAATAACTGCAACCCATGACTGATCAGACCAATTCGCGCTGGAAATGTTCGTCCACAATGGATGCATGTGAACGCATGGTCATTTCCATCTTCACCCACCATCTTACGTCTCACACGCTCGGTGTGTGACCTATCTGCAATCACTGACTCATTTGTCTTTATTCAGTTTGTTATCTTTGCCCTCCATGCAAAACGTTCGGCGGCGACTTGCTTCCAGTGTGCATCATCAATGCCTGTATAAATCATGTCCCGCTTACACACATCTTCGTTGTAATAACTAATTAGGCCATTTTAAAATGCTAATATAATGTAATAGTAATAATAATACATCTTCGTATCGTAGTAGAGGCCTACCCTGAGATCTCCTACCCATCTGTAATTCATCAAAACATGTCCTTTTGAATTCTACCATCATCCATCCTCCTAATGCAGTGGTTCTCAACCGGTGGGGAATCCCCCCCCCCCCCCATCACAGGCGGGAATTTTAGGGTTTCCGGGGGGGGGGCGGGGGAGTTAAGATTATTTAAAGATCACGTTAATACAAGAACCGATTACTTGATATTGTTTTTCCCTTCATACTGTACGGTTCTGTATGTCTCAACCTTCTAAAATTCATTTTATAAAGTAGGTAGACCCACAAATCATGTTTTATGTGGACGTCTAGACTTGTTTTAGTATGTGCTATTAAATTTAGCTTCCATTATTACGTACACTGTGTAGGGGCGGGGACGGGATTTTTAGGTAGGAAATACGACAAGGAGGAATGACGTTCTGAAAATATGGTGAAGGGGGGCACGGGCCAAAAAAGTCTGAGAACCACTGTCCTAATGTTTCCTTTCCACTTAGTCCTGGGCAATAGGTCCCTTCGGGGTCCTGGCTGAAGTCAATAGGATCGCTGATTCCTCCGAAGTCGGAGAGTGTCTGCCTGTACGGCGAGGAACCACCAGTCTGCACACCAATAAGCCAGACATGGGACAACGGATACTCACGCAAACCTCAGGTCCTGTATGACATCACACTGATGTTGGACAATAGGATGTCTTCATCCGACATACAGGACTTCGCGTTGGAGCTCAAGCCAACGAACACAAGCAAGCAAGCAAGTCTACGATGACTGAGCAAGGAACACACCGTCACACAACCCGATCTTTCCAATACTTCAGTATTTGTTATTTTGTCTTGCCACTTATCACCAAGTATTCTTCGCAGACACCGCATATGAAAGTTGTTTAAATGTTTCTCTTGGTGTGAGTAAGTTGACCAGGCTTCACTGTCATTTTAAAAAAAAGTTGCAGTCAACACCAGCATATTTTGATGTTGTGATCACTTGACAAGTTTGTGTTCAGCAGTTTGCCATTATTTTCTGAACGACCAGCACCCATGACATGTCGCTGTGTTTCGAAAGTGGATATGCGGGATTACGAACTACGCCCGTAACAACTTCGCTACGGAGCGGGCTGCCATAAAAAGAAATAATAATATCAAATAATTAATCCGTGTCTGTCTCGCACAGTACCAGTTTTGTGGGTCGACAGGAAGCAAAGGGCCAGCCGGACTTCCTGTTCGTGTTTACATCAGTTTGTGTGTTGTGTGTCTTGTGTCTTGTTCCTGTTGTTTCCACCGTGTTGTTTCCTCCTGTTGTCTCCACCGTGTTATATCTTTTTATCTGTCTGTTGTTTCTCGGATAGGAGCTTCGGCAAGCGGAATAGACAGCGGAGAACCCACACAATTACAGTGGAATATGGAGTTTCCCAAGCTAGGACAACACTGCAGCGAGCCGTCCTGCCAACAGCTGGGTACGCCAAATAATCAGAATCAGTTCTAAGTTCTTTCTTACTTAACTTACGAAGTTCTGTGATGACTAACTAGGACTCTTGAATGTTGATGAATCACCATCATATGATAATTTTTATAATTTAAAATGTAATAATATGTTGTAACTATCTGCATACACCTTTGTAGCACATACATACCGTGGGGGGGGGGGGGGGGGGGGGGAGAAGAGGACAATCCTGCGAGACTAGTCAGCTCATGGTGTAGTAGTTCCTATTGTGATTTAATTATTGAATTTATTGTTTTTCTTCTGTTGTGCTTCTGCGTTCAACTGGACTGTTGTTTTAGACTGTTGTGCCTGTTTACAGCAGAGCGGTGATTCGTGCGAGACTAGTCAGCTCATGGTGTAGTAGTTCCTATTGTGATTTAATTATTGAATTTATTGTTTTTCTTCTGTTGTGCTTCTGCGTTCAAACTGGACTGTTGTTTTAGACTGTTGTGCCTGTTTACAGCAGAGCGGTGATATTTGCAGCTTTCAGCCACCACATCCGACTTCTTCAGGTGTACGTTGGATGGGTTACTTTCCTGGGATTTTATAAGAATATAAATTAAATACAACTGAGAGAATACGGCCGATGGATATGAATTGTATCACAGAGAGATGGAGTAATCAAAAAAGAGAAGACAGCTGATAGACATCAATTGTGTCACAGAGAGAAGAGTGATTAAGAAAGAAAACACAAAGAGGCTATTATAATCCAACTATTCAGACTATCTTGCAGATTGAAGAGTGAGACAGAATTGCTGTGTTGTGCAAAATTGTGTGGGCTGGAGAGGGTAAATGTCTGGGCTTAGACACACAGTATATGAATGTCATATCACAGAGAGAGAGAGAGAGAGTAGTGGAGGTAGAGGAAGACTACCACAGGTTGATACAGAGAGAATATGTGCACATCATTGACCAGTATAG
This sequence comes from Cepaea nemoralis, assembly GCA_014155875.1. Classification (NCBI taxonomy): domain Eukaryota; kingdom Metazoa; phylum Mollusca; class Gastropoda; order Stylommatophora; family Helicidae; genus Cepaea; species Cepaea nemoralis. The sequence goes on from JACEFZ010022648.1 coordinate 199,360, forward strand.
GTAATAAGATACAGGAGAATGCTGATATTGTCTGGTTGTTGAGCTTTTTCTAATGTCATGCTTGCCATGTGGCAATATAGGGCTTGCAGTACAGCATTAAGCTTACGGGATAACAGAAGGTCTATGGTAAAAGACCAACAAAGGGAAAAGTGAGAACAATTTACGCTATAACAATTAACGGACATGCTCTGATAAAGCGTGTGAAGGCAGATCGGAGCACACGATGATGATGATGAATAGCACTAAAGGAAACCATCCAGGAAGTTGCGTATCACGTGACCGGAACAGCCTGGATGGTTTCCCTTAGTGCTATTCATCATCATCGTGTGCTCCGATCTGCCTTTACACACTTTATGTCCGTTAATTGTTATAGCATGAATTGTTCTCACTTTTCCCTTTGTTGGTCTTTTACCGTAGACCTTCTGTTAATCCGTAAGCTTAATGCTGTAAGCCCTATATTGCCACATGGCAATGCTAAACACACAAAGAATGAGGCAGCAGAGTTTATCTCATTACTCCAGGTATCACCTTATCTGGCAGATAATCTAACCAACTGCGGAAAGTGCTGCCTAACTTCTGTAGCTCCAAGGATGACCTCCTGGGGTCTATGAAAAAGCTGCACTCATGAACTGAATGACACAGTCAAAAACAAATCCACAATCTTCTGAGGCAAGTCAGGCAGCTGACCACTTTGACACAAACATACCCAACAATTAATGTCCAGTTTTGTCACACAATTCTGACGTCATTTCTAACAATGTTCAGTTTTGTCATACAAATCTAACGTCATCTCTAACAATATCCAGTCTTCTCACACAGATCTGAAGTCATCTCTAACAATGCCCAGTATTGTCACACAAATCTGTAGTTATTTCTAACAATGTCCAGTCTTCTCACACAGATCTGAAGTCATCTCTAACAAAAATCCAGTCTTGTCACACAAATCTGAAGTCATCTCTAACAATGTCCAGTTTTGTCACACAATTCTGATGTCATCTCTAACAATGTCCAGTCTTGTCACACAAATCTGAAGTCATCTCTCACAATGTCCAGTCTTGTCACACAAATCTGAAGTCATCTCTAACAATGTCCAGTCTTGTCACACAAATCTGAAGTCATCTCTAACTATATTCAATATCATCATACAGATTATGTCTAACAGTGTTATATCATATCACACAAATCTGAATTATGTTTAACAATGTCTAGTCTCATCATATAAATCTGAGATCAGACTCTACAGTGTCCAATCTCCTCACACAACTCTGTAATCTTTGGCAGTAGCTCACAGATCAGGTGTCCAGGATTGACTACATGAACGTGTTATAAATTTCACTGGCAAGATTGACTACATACAATTGTTATAATAAAGTTGAGTGGTTGGATTAGCTATATAATAGTATTAAATAAAGTTGATGTGATGATTAATGAGCAGAGTAACTTTTAACTGTAACACGTGCCTCTAAATTCTGCAGACCTGGCCATCCATGATATTGATGATATGGATTTTGACATGATAAGAAAACAATGGCGCACTGTCCAAAGATCTGGAGGAGTAGGTTAGATATCTAGACTTATCAGATAAAGAAGTCAATCCACTGTGACCTGTGTGAACATCTTATGGCAGTAGAAATGTGGTTTATGCTGAAAATACCACAAATGGTCAGAACAATAAATGAGACACTTCTTCAAGAAACAAATGAAAACCTTAAATTTATTAGAAAAATTAGATGTAGACAGTCACAGTTCTTCTGCCACATGATACTTCCCTCAGCCTCTGAAGACAGAAATGGTCAATCTGAAATGGCCAGGCCACTGTACATGTTATATTACATATTAGGAGAATGTGATCCTAATTCTTGTTCTTTCAGATTTCCTGCCCATGAAATGTGATGCCTGCTCTAGGATTTATTGGTAAGTTGCTGACAGTACTAGCAAGTGATAACCTGATCTGCCTTTGTGAACCCTCACTTCCACCTGTGGAATCATATAGCTATGTACAAAGCAGTCTAGAACATGAAGGGGGACCAGAGAGATACCAATATCTAAATAAGAATACACAGGACAAGAGGAACTGTAGCAGAGGAAATGTAGCAGGGTAACTAGGAGAGGAAATGTAGCAGGATAACTGTAGGAGAGGAACTGTAGCAGATGAAATGTAGCAGGGTAACTGTAGGAGAGGAACAGTAGCAGAGAAACTGTAGGAGAGGAACTGTAGCAGAGGAAATGTAGCAGAGAAACTGTAGCTGAAGAAATGTAGCAGAGTAACAGTAGGAGAGGAACTGTAGCAGAGGAAATATAGCAGAGAAACTGTAGCAGAGTAACTGTGGCTGAGGAAATGTAGCAGAGGAACTGTAGCAAAGAAAATGTGTGGAAGTGAAAATAAATGTAGCAGCAGACTTAGAATATTTAACTATAATGTTAAATAAGTACCGTTATATGGATTGGCAGCATGGAGAACGCTGAAACAATCATGAATAAGCAACAGACATTCAGTAATTGGTACCTGCACAGGATATAATTACAGTGCTGTTAAAGAATTATTACAGTGGAGCTCATGGAGAGAACTGGACACATACCAGTGAATAGAAAGGTGCAGAAAAGATGTTGTTATTGTCAGTGCTGTATCAGTGATTGTAGGGTAGTTATTGTCATTGATGTAACATTCATCATCATCATCATCTTCCACTTCTGCCGTCAAGCGTCGTGGGGAGGAATAATTTGCGTTCCAGCGCCCGGTGGGCGGCACTGGATAGTGTCATTCCGTGTGGTTGTACAATGTCTCTGATGTCGTCAATCCATTTTCTTCTTGGACGTCCTCGAGGTCTCGTCGCAGATGATCTTTGATGTAAGGCCAGTGATGGTAGATGCTGATGTTGCATTCTAACGACATGGCCAAACCACTTGATCTTCTGTCTTTCAATAAATGTGGCACAAGGTGTTGATCCCACAGTCTGTCTGATAGTAGCATTTCTTACTCGGTCTCGGATTGTTAAGTTGGCAGCTCTCCTCAAGCATCTCATTTCACAGGTGTTGATTTTGCGAAGGTGTAATTTGGATAAAGTCCAGGTTTGAGATTGGTAGCATAGGGTTGGTGTGAATATGCTGTTTATTATCTGTCGTTTTGCGAACATGGGTATGTTTGGATGTTTCAGTAAGGGTGATAGTTGATATGTAAGTGCACTAGCTTTTTGACATCTGATTTCAATTTCTCTGTCCAATCTGCCATCTTCTGTGATCATACTTCCAAGGTATTTGAATTCTTTAACTTGTTTCAGAGTTGTGTTATTTATCTGTATACTTAGTGGGCCTGGCGATCTGCTAACTTGCATTACTTCGGTTTTGGCTGTGTTTATGCTCATATTGTATCTGCTGCAGGTTGAACTCAGATTAGTAATATGATTTTGTAGTCTGCCCTCATCGCTGTAAAACAGGCACTGATCGTCTGCAAATAGAAGTTCATTTATTCCCTGTGGGTCAGTTGTTTCATCTGGAGTAAAGAGTTCTAAATTTTCTGAATCTGTTCTGTCGAGACTTGCTTCTTTGGAAATTCTGTCCATGTAGATATTGAATAGCAGGGGAGAGAGCACACATCCCTGCCTCACTCCTGTATTGACTGTGAACATATCTGATATACCTTCTTGTGTTCTTACTGCACTTTGGCTTGAGTGGTACATGGCTATGATGTTTTCTAGCAGTTGCCCTTGTATCCCATAGTCTTCAAGGATGGTCCATAATTTGTATCTGTCTACTCTATCGAAAGCCTTTTCCTGATCTACAAACACAATATTCTGCTGGTCACTATATTCGATAGTTTTTTCACAAATTTGTCTAAGTGTAAATAATGCATCAGTGCAACTTTTACCTTTCCGAAAACCGAATTGTGCTTTGCTTAACTGTTGTTCAACTATTGGTCTAGCTCTTTGTTCCAATAGTTTTGCATACATTTTCCCTACATGGCTCAGGAGTGATATACCTCTGTATGTTTCGCACTCTCTCGTATTGCCTTTCTTTTTCCATATTGGTACTATTATTGCCTGTTGCCAATCATCTGGGACTTTTCTTTCTTCCCATGCTATATTAAAAATTCTTGTTAGCCATTTAACTCCTGTTTCCCCACAGGCCTGAATAGCTTCTGTGGTTATTCCATCTGGACCTGGTGATTTGTTTTTAGGACTTTTCTGTATAACTGCTTTGACTTCTGCAGGTATGAAATTTGGTTCTTGCTGTCCCTGGCACAAAAGTGAGGTTTTCTATGTTATGTGTGGGGTTAAGTAGTTCTTGAAAGTATTCTGCCCATCTTGCTAGTCTTTGTTGTGGATTAAATATCGGTATACCTCTTTTGCTGTTTATGATGGTGGTTGGGTTGTAGCATGCATCTCTGTTTCTCATTGAGGTGACACGTTTATAAAATTCTCTTGGGCAGTCTTTGCTAAGGGTCGCCATCTGTTCACCATATATTCTCCAGGATTCATCTTTAGATGCTCTAATTGTTCGTTTGGCATTACGTCGTGCTATTCTATAAGTAATATAGTCCTGTTCAGATTTAGTTGTGATCCACTTTTTGAATGCTGCCTTCTTTTTGAATATGCTATCTTTAACTTCGTTGTTCCACCAGGCTGTTCTTAATCTTTTGTCCTGCCCTACTTTCTTTGTTCCACATTTATTTTCCAGTGTGTCGAGCATGGCAGCCTTGAAACATGTCCATTCCTTATCTACGCTTGAGTGGTCATCAGGGATGTTCTTATGTAGGTTTTGGATTTCTTGATTGAATTCGTCTTTAACCGTATTTTCCTGCAGCCTCCTATAATTGATGACATGTGTTGTTACCTTTTTGTTTCTTATTTTCCTGTGTGGTGAAATCTTTTTATTATGACTGGTTTGTGATCAGTATCAACATCTGTATTTGGGAGTGCTCTTGAATCTAATAGTAGTCTTCTGTCTGATTTCCTAATTAGAATAAAGTCAATTTGAGATGCTTGGTCTATGTCATTCCATTTATACCAGGTTTTGGTGTGGCTACGACGATGTTGAAAAAAACTATTTGCTATTATTAGTCCATGTTCCGAGCATATGTTGAGTAGATGATGACCATTGCTGTTACAATCAGTCTCTTTGTCGCTGAATGGCCCCATGCAATCCTCCCATGGTGTTCTTCGTGTGCCTATTCATCCGTTAAAATCGCCCATCACAACTAGTTCATCTGTCTCCTTGACATTATTTAACGTGTCTGCAAGTTTATCAAAATATTCGTCTTTGTCTTTGTCGCTGTAAGTGTCGTTATATGGGGCGTATGTTTGTATAAAAGTTGTTGTTTTATTTCCTTCTTTGATCTGTACTAGTATTATCCTTTCCGATATAAATTTAGTGTTGATAATGGCTTTCGCTTTGTCTGGATGTAACAAAAAACCCACTCCATGTTTAGCTGTAGCTCGCTGGTCGACGCCACTCCATATAAGAACGTAACCTTCATGTGTTCGTTTCGTGTTCTGCCCCTTTTTCCTAGTGTCTGCGAGTCCTAATAATTGAATATTTGATTTTTTCATAAACTCTACGAGAGCTGGTTCCTTATATCCTAGACCAGTAACATTCCAAGTCGCGAAAATCTCCTTTCTATTTGAAGTATTTCGAAGTTTAGCAGTTGTTGTCGTTAGTCGCTTGTTGTTGTTCGGTGTGTTGTGTCCAGCATGAACGCTGATAGAGTTGCGTTTTTCTTTCAATTTCCTCCATAATTCTCGAGCAATAGTTCTTGAACAAATAAATTCCCTACCGGTTTGCTGGACCTGTCGTAGGTTCATCCTTATTTGAACAGACTGATTGTCATATATTTTTGAAGGGAGTGGGAGATCACTGTAGTGCATGCCCCATCTCTAACAAAAGATGTAGAGCCCCATCCTCTTCTATCTTCAATAACCCCAGAATATGAACCTTGAGTTATCTGCAGGTCTCGTTTTGTTAAGTATTGTCTAGGAGATATAGATTATGGCCCTGGTAAGAATGGTAATTTACTAATTGGGAATCTGCCCCTTCTCCAATGATTCTTATAGCTCTGGAGCCCCCTTTTAGTTTATCAAATCTGAGGAAAGTCAGGAGAATTTTCTCAGCCTGATTTAGATGAAGAAAACATGGATGTTGAGCAGTTGATAGGTATAGAGTCTTTTATTTCCCCCTTTTAGTAAGTCATTATGAGTTAATTTATCTTTTAACAATCAAACACATAATCAATCACATTAGATTTTGACAACATGATGTACAAAGAAGTTGTGACACAGATAGGTTTGAACTTGACAAATTAACAGAAGGTCAATTCATGTTAATCATTTATTGACTGGCCTGAGCCTTCTGGTCAGTACATACATCTCTATTGTGATTTACACAAAGTAATAGAACAGTTGCACATTGGACCATTGTCCCAGACAATCAATAACAAGCATCAATATATGAAATGTCAACAAGTGTGAAAACATAGTAAACATTTTGATGTTGTACATATTAAGTATGATAGTGGTGTCTCAACCATAATATCAGTGTTCCTGTAATTAGGTGTGGGGTATACCAAGTAAAATGTAACCTGGTGACTGGAGGATTAGGTAAGCCAGGGTCCATTGACTGATGGATCCACTTCAGGTCTGCCCGTATAGCTCCACTGAAGGCCTCCCCATGCTCTGCTCATAGCGAAGTCATCCTCCCTCTCACTTGTGGTTCATCTCCTCTCTCGGCTTCCCTCCCTCAGGTCTGATTTAGGTGGTTAGTTTGCTGATGTGTTGGGTGGTTGTTGGTATGAAGCCACCAAGATCACTGATGAATATTCGCATAAATATATACATTCCTACCAATACAATAATAAGAAGTAGGTCGGAAGAAATCTAAATTCCTGAAGTAGGAACTAGTTCCCCTCCCCCTCTTTTTCTCTCTAAGCTAGTGTTGGGTTAATTTGGGGTGGTCAGAGTTTATCACACTGTGTACGCCTTGTATCAACTTGTTCCTGCTGTATGTAAGTCTTCATTTGACCGGGGTCAGTGAACGTGTACAGTGAGACAATGACAAGAGTGAGAAGGTGTCAAGATGCATGTAAATAAATGACATACATTTATAACATTTCTTCTACTCAATGGTGTTCACAATGTGTATAAATAATTCTGTGTTTTCCCAATTAACTACTTCTTCTTCTTGTTGTGTCGAATAACTCTCTTCCATTATCTGTTGTTGTTGTGATGTTGAGTGTTGTGTTGTGTGGTGATGAGTGGTGTGGAGTGGTGTTGTGTTTTTAAGTTATGTTGAGTAATGAGTTAAGTTCACTTCGCGTGATGATGTTCCGCGAAGCACACTTTCTCATGTATTGCAGTTCTTAAGTGCTCTTATCTAATTAAAATTTGACATAAATATAAATATTTATTTCGCCAAACCCTATTAATTCTATAGACAAAGGAGAAAGGAAAGATTGATTTCACTTTCAGCTTTCCAGATTGTAAATAGGCATAGATAAGTCTGTTTTAGAACAAGGCACTTGTTCTAGTACACGAACTGTCATTTCAGCTGTAGACAGTGATAGCATCTTTTACAATGTTTCTGGTGAAATGCACAAGATTGCTTTCGAATCATCACTTCTCACAGTTGTTTAGAATAGAATGTAATAGTGTAATGCACTTCCTAAAGTAAATAATTATCTTTAAGAATATCAGAGATGGCAGTTTCATCGAAGAGAATATTTTGCCCGGGAATGGCTTTGCGTCGTTAGAATCTACAGTCGAGCATTTTTACATTTCTGAGGTTTTAATTAATAATCATACATTTCAATTGACATCACAAACATGGGTTTACGTTACTTGACACTTGGTACATCGGGTTCTTAGTCTAATCAAGGGACCAACAAACGTACCTCGGATCCAGACTTTTGCCTTGTCCATTGAATTTTTGATCACACACTCTTCTCACCTCCGTCCATGGAGCGAATTCAGACAAAAGTGCGCGCTTCTCAACATTTCTGATGAAATAGGGATATATGTTAATTATGCACTGGCGCGAAGGCGGGTCAGGTGATTTTCTCATCCAATGATTTTCCGAGCTTGGTCTGATGAAATCCTTCCAAGAATCCACGTCATTTGTCACTTGTTCAGTTCCAGTTTCGATGTTAAGTTTTAAGTCCCAATCTCCAATTGCGTTTGCGAAGTCAATTTATTTTAATGTTGTTTCCTCTTTTTGCGGCATTTGTTGATAAGATGAATAATGTTGGCTGCGTTATGCCACATGGCCCCACTCCAGATTGTTCTATGGTATGGAACTATGTTTCCAACATTTTCAGTTATCAAGCTGTTCCCATTTGTCCTCCCTTGTATTCTCTTCTGCATCTGATTGACCTGGTTCATCAGGCACTGGGTGTCGACTCAGGAAGTCCGCTCCCACATTCATTTTCCCAGGAACATATTCAACCTGGAACGAGTAAGGTTGAAGAAGCAGCGACCACCTCATAAGTCGGGCATTCAGAGTCTTCGATGCTGCGAGAAACATGAGTGGTTGATGGTCACATTGCACTGTGAAATGTTTGCCATATAGGTATGCTTGAAATTTCTGTACACTCCATACGAGCGCAAGACACTCTCTCTCGATAGTACTGTAATTTCTCTCTGCTGCATTCAATTTCCTGCTAGCATAGGCTACAGGGAATAGCTCTGATGTTACATCTCCCTTTCTCTGCAACAGCGTTGCCCCAATTCCTATGTTACTGGCATCGGTGCGCAGCACGAATGGTTGGTCGAGGTCTGGTAGATGTAAGACTGGATGAGCAGTTAATGCCTGCTTTAGTGCTGTGAAAGCTCTCTCACAGTCAGCTGACCAAGTGACTTTCTCTGGTTTCCCCTTTTTTGTAAGATCCGTTAAAGGTGCTGACAGAGTATTGAAGTCCTTGATGTATTTTTGATAGAATCCACATAAGGATACAAATGATCTTACATCCTTCTTTGTTTTTGGACGAGGTGCTCTCTGGAGTTTGTCCACATTTCCCTCTTGTGGAGTTATCAGTCCATGAGATATCTTATGACCTAGAAAGTCCAATTCTTGGAATCCTATCTGACACTTCTTTGGTCTAGCCGTCAGTCCAGTTTCTCTGAGGCGCCTGAACAAAAGATGCAGGGTTTCTACATGCTCTTCAAATGTTTCAGTTGCGATCAGGATGTCATCCATGAAGTGACTAATGTCTGGATGCTGTAGTGGGTCAAGTAATTTTCTCATCATACGTGTAAAGACGCTGGGAGCATTACTTAATCCGAATGGAAGAACGTTGAACTCATAGTGTCCTCCAGGCGTGCTGAAAGCTAACCATGGTCTAACTTCCGGTTTTACAGGAATCTGGTAATATCCCTTACTGAGATCAATCCTAGTAAAGTACTTAGCTCGGTTGAGTGCTGTGAAGAGTTTATTCTGATCCGGCAGAGGTTCTGCTTGGAATTCAGTTATAGCATTGAGCTGTCGATAATCGATGCACAATCTATGTTCTCCGCTTGGCTTTCTCAATAAGACGACGCTAGCACTGTAAGGTGATTCAGATGGTGAGATTATTCCTGCGGTGAGCAGCTGTTGTATTTCTTCCTCTAAAGTCTTTTGCTTTGCATAAGGAACTGGGTAAGTCTTGACTCGCACAGGCACTGTGTCATTTAACTTCATGTCAAATTCCTCCAAATCAGTTCTTCCTGGCTTATCAGTAAGTACTTCTGCATATTTTGCCATAAGTTCCCTAATCTGCTTTTGCTGATCCTTTGTTAAGTTGGGATTGATTTCCACATCCTTAAAGGTCTCTTTGGCTTGCAGTTGGCACTCGACTCCCATTGTTGATCCTTCTTCGACTTCAGTAGCCACACTCATGGCCATCAGATGTGCAGGTTCGGTGGTTGAGGGTCTTTCATGATATTTCTTCAAGAGGTTTATGTGAAATACTTTCATCTTGCCTTTGACTGAAATTCTGTAGTTGGTACGTGAGATCTTCTCCGTCACTACATAAGGTCCTCTCCATCCTATTTGCAGCTTATTCTGACTGGTTGGAAGCAGCAACATCACCTTCTCTCCTACCTCTAACTCTCTATCCTTTGCCTTGCGATTGAAGTTACGAGCAATTCTTCGTCTGGCTTGACGTAGATTGACATTCGCTTGTTTCCAACTGTGTTGTAAACGATTTTTCAACTCGGCAACATATGTAGATGCAGTCACGACTGTATCATCTGTAGTATTATCAGTCCACGTTCGAAGTAACGCCTCCAATGGTCCTTTGATTGGTCGTCCAAACAACAGTGTGGCTGGAGCAAAACCTGTTGAGTGATGGGGTACTTCCCTGTAAGCGAATAAAGCTGCGGGTAAATACAAGTCCCAATCCTCTGTCTTCTCCTGGGCAATTTTGCGCAGGATACTAATCAATGTCCCGTTCCACCTTTCCACAAGTCCATTTGACTGAGGGTGATATGGTGAACTGAAGATATGGCGTGCATGAAAAAGTCTGAAGGTCTCTTCCATGAGTTTACCACGAAACTGTGAACCGTTGTCCGTCAAGATCCTTTGTGGGAATCCTAGACGTGTGAATATTCCTAATAATGCATCAGCGACGTGTTTGGAGTCACAGCTGGGCATAGGAACTGCTTCGGCCCACATGGTTGTTGTGTCCACAAGCGTTAATATGAATCGGTTTCGCCTCTTCGTTGCTGAGAGAGGTCCGATTATGTCTACTGCCACTTTCTCAAATGGAATTCCAGTGATTGGCGATTCACCCAACATTGCCGGTGGTGTCCGGTGTTTTGGTGATACTTTCTGACACTGTGGGCATGATTTTACAAACCGTTGTATGTCTGAGTTCATCCCTGGCCAAAAGTAGTGAGTGGTAATCCGCTGTGTAGTAGCGTTGATACCCATGTGCCCACTGAATGGTAGACTGTGACCCATCTCTAAGATCTGAGTCCTGTATTGAGTTGGTACAACAAGTTGATTAAACTCTTGTCCAGCTCGTCCTGCTTTTCTGTAAAGAAGTGCTGACTTCATGAACAGATCACCTTTACGTAGAGGTAAATGTGATTTTGGCAGTTTTCTGAAGCAGGGTTCCAAGGTGCTGTCGGCTTCTTGTGCCCTCTTCAGTTCCTCCGTTCGAGGGATTGGCGTAGTTAATTCTGGAGTTTTTGTTGCCTGTGATCGAGTGGTCATGGTCGCCATCGCCACAGGTTGAACAGGTTCTCCTAGAACGATAAATCTACACCCGAGGATTACAGGATATATCGGATCGTCCAAGATTGCTGCCTTGATCGTCCCGGTGACATACCGCGAGGCTATGTTCACTTTTGCCACTGGAAGAGACATATTTGTTGAACTCTTCAGTGGTCCCTGCAATTCCACTATTTCCTCTGTCACCTGTTCAGGGTGAACCAAGGATGATGAAACAACACAGTCATATGATAATCCAGTATCATATAAACAGGTCGTTTGGAATCCATTTAGCAAGATGGATTCTACAACCGGAATACGAGATGATGTGTCTTGATGAGGTGTCTGTTTGGACGTTTCACCAGTGCTCACTTTTCTCTCTCTTCGGTTGGCCAAACATGCCGCTGTGTGTGGAGGTGGCTTCTTTCTGCAACTCTGAAATGTGTGACCTTTAATTTTGCAATGGGTACAGAATGGTTTGTCCTCCTTCGGCGCTGTTTGGACTGAGTGTTGAGTGTTTTTCGGGGATTTCCCCTTTTTCCCGGTGGCGACAGTGTTTTCACCCTCTTTTGGCTGTGGAGTTTTGTTTTGAGAGGGGGTGTTGTTCGAACGTCCCTTTCCTCCCATCTCCTTTTGAGATTTCTCAAATCTCTCTGCCAGGATGATTATAGTTTCCAGGCGGTCAGCCCCGTTTTGGGTTAGGAATGCCTTCATTTCGTTCTGCATTTTCCCCTTGATCTGATCAATGATAATCATTTCACGGAGTCCTTCATAATTTTCCTCAAATCCTCCCAAGCAAGTCCATCTTTGTATGTATGACTTCAAGTCTTTCGACTAGTTGTGCGTAGCTCTCACCCGGTTCCTTCCTTGCGGCTTTGAACCTGAGTTTATAAGATTCGGCGTCCACTTCGAATCGGCTCAAGAGTGCCGTCTTAAGTGTTGTGTAGTTCTGTTGTTCCTCTCTAGTGAGTCTTGAGAACACTTCATACGCCGTGGATCTTAAGGCCTGCGCCAACTTCGTCGCCCATCTACTTTCTTCAAGCCCACAGCTGACAGCCATTGCCTCGAAGCGTGATAAAAATCCTTCGATGTGGTCAGTCTGTTCATTAAAGGGGTCCAGAGGAAATGACATAGCTCCTGAATTAAGTTGAGAGACGTGAGGAGGTGGTTCGGTCACTGGCGATCCTGATGAGGTTGAGGGTGTAGGACCACTCCCTTTCTCTATTCTCCGGATCTCCACTTCAATCTCCATTCTCCTCAACTCCAGTTGGTGTTGACGCTCTCTCTCCTTATCTTCCATTTCAGCCTGTAGTCGTTTCTCTTTCTCCTCCAATTCTGCTTGAAATCGTTTCTCTTTCTCCTCCAATTCTGCCTGAAGCTGTTTTTCTTTCTGAGTCAATTCAGCTTGCAGTCTTTCCCTTTTGTCAAATGCATCCGAAACATAGTTAGCTAGCTCAAGGCCATCTAACCCGCACTCCCTACCTGTTTCTGTTATTTGGGCTCTAAACTTTGCAGTTTCCGCCATGTCTATATTTTATTGCTGTGCTCTGATTAACAATATAATTGCAGCTAGTCTGATCCGCGTACGCTTGTCAGTCCCTGATCTGCAAAGATACAACAGAGCATGTGCAATATTAAAAACACCCTATGTTATGTCTGTCTGTCAATGCTGGAAAAGCCAAAGGCAGCAGGCACTGAAGTAACCACAATTAATTCCTAGTAAAGAAAAGAATCTGAAATTAGACAGAGTTTTCCCAACGGATAAGATTTTCCGGTGGTTGATGAAATGCTGTTAAGTTCAGACTTCACAGGAATAGAACACCTTCTCTGGAAGAGAAGTAGTGTTGGTAGAGTAGATACACACTATATATTTCACCTGGAGCACCTCTTTCTGAAGTAGAAGCAATATATGAACATGGCTCCTTCTCCAGGAGTAAAGATCAGTCACCTCTTCTTATTTATCTATAAATGTCATTCATATCATGTGGCTGTCAATCAATACCCCACATGGTATCTGTTAAACATTCTAGAAAATGACAATGTTCAAAATCTAAAGATAACTGTATGCATGTATTTTGTGTGATTGTTTATAGGTTAATATATGGGAACCATCCAGGACGTAGACCGCAATATGTCATATATTTTTGAAGGGAGTGGGAGATCACTGTAGTGCATGCCCCATCTCTAACAAAAGATGTAGAGCCCCATCCTCTTCTATCTTCAATAACCCCAGAATATGAACCTTGAGTTATCTGCAGGTCCTCGTTCTTGTTAAGTATTGTCTAGGAGATATAGATTATGGCCCTGGTAAGAATGGTAATTTACTAATTGGGAATCTGCCCCTTCTCCAATGATTCTTTAGCTCTGGAGCCCCCTTTTAGTTTATCAAATCTGAGGAAAGTCAGGAGAATTTTCTCAGCCTGATTTAGATGAAGAAAACATGGATGTTGAGCAGTTGATAAGTATAGAGTCTTTTATTTCCCCCTTTTAGTAAGTCATTATGAGTTAATTTATCTTTTAACAATCAAACACATAATCAATCACATTAGATTTTGACAACATGATGTACAAAGAAGTTGTTGACACAGATAGGTTTGAACTTGACAAATTAACAGAAGGTCAATTCATGTTAATCATTTATTGACTGGCCTGAGCCTTCTGGTCAGTACATACATCTCTATTGTGATTTACACAAAGTAATAGAACAGTTGCACATTGGACCATTGTCCCAGACAATCAATAACAAGCATCAATATATGAAATGTCAACAAGTGTGAAAACATAGTAAACATTTTGATGTTGTACATATTAAGTATGATAGTGGTGTCTCAACCATAATATCAGTGTTCCTGTAATTAGGTGTGGGGTATACCAAGTAAAATGTAACCTGGTGACTGGAGGATTAGGTAAGCCAGGGTCCATTGACTGATGGATCCACTTCAGGTCTGCCCGTATAGCTCCACTGAAGGCCTCCCCATGCTCTGCTCATAGCGAAGTCATCCTCCCTCTCACTTGTGGTTCATCTCCTCTCTCGGCTTCCCTCCCTCAGGTCTGATTTAGGTGGTTAGTTTGCTGATGTGTTGGGTGGTTGTTGGTATGAAGCCACCAAGATCACTGATGAATATTCGCATAAATATATACATTCCTACCAATACAATAATAAGAAGTAGGTCGGAAGAAATCTAAATTCCTGAAGTAGGAACTAGTTCCCCTCCCCCTCTTTTTCTCTCTAAGCTAGTGTTGGGTTAATTTGGGGTGGTCAGAGTTTATCACACTGTGTACGCCTTGTATCAACTTGTTCCTGCTGTATGTAAGTCTTCATTTGACCTGGGGTCAGTGAACGTGTACAGTGAGACAATGACAAGAGTGAGAAGGTGTCAAGATGCATGTAAATAAATGACATACATTTATAACATTTCTTCTACTCAATGGTGTTCACAATGTGTATAAATAATTCTGTGTTTTCCCAATTAACTACTTCTTCTTCTTGTTGTGTCGAATAACTCTCTTCCATTATCTGTTGTTGTTGTGATGTTGAGTGTTGTGTTGTGTGGTGATGAGTGGTGTGGAGTGGTGTTGTGTTTTTAAGTTATGTTGAGTAATGAGTTAAGTTCACTTCGCGTGATGATGTTCCGCGAAGCACACTTTCTCATGTATTGCAGTTCTTAAGTGCTCTTATCTAATTAAAATTTGACATAAATATAAATATTTATTTCGCCAAACCCTATTAATTCTATAGACAAAGGAGAAAGGAAAGATTGATTTCACTTTCAGCTTTCCTAGATTGTAAATAGGCGTAGATAAGTCTGTTTTAGAACAAGGCACTTGTTCTAGTACACGAACTGTCATTTCAGCTGTAGACAGTGATAGCATCTTTTACAATGTTTCTGGTGAAATGCACAAGATTGCTTTCGAATCATCACTTCTCACAGTTGTTTAGAATAGAATGTAATAGTGTAATGCACTTCCTAAAGTAATAATTATCTTTAAGAATATCAGAGATGGCAGTTTCATCGAAGAGAATATTTTGCCCGGGAATGGCTTTGCGTCGTTAGAATCTACAGTCGAGCATTTTTACATTTCTGAGGTTTTAATTAATAATCATACATTTCAATTGACATCACAAACATGGGTTTACGTTACTTGACACTTGGTACATCGGGTTCTTAGTCTAATCAAGGGACCAACAAACGTACCTCGGATCCAGACTTTTGCCTTGTCCATTGAATTTTTGATCACACACTCTTCTCACCTCCGTCCATGGAGCGAATTCAGACAAAAGTGCGCGCTTCTCAACATTTCTGATGAAATAGGGATATAAGTTAATTATGCACTGGCGCGAAGGCGGGTCAGGTGATTTTCTCATCCAATGATTTTCCGAGCTTGGTCTGATGAAATCCTTCCAAGAATCCACGTCATTTGTCACTTGTTCAGTTCCAGTTTCGATGTTAAGTTTTAAGTCCCAATCTCCAATTGCGTTTGCGAAGTCAATTTATTTTAATGTTGTTTCCTCTTTTTGCGGCATTTGTTGATAAGATGAATAATGTTGGCTGCGTTATGCCACACTGATGTTAGGAAACACGCACAGAACACATTTTTAACACATAATTAATCTCTTAATCGAGCGACACAGTTTACACCGCCATCTTGTTTGTAGTATTGATTGATGTAACATTGATTGTAGAATATTTATTGTCAGTGATGTAACAGTGCTTGTAGCATTGTTATTGTCATTGCTGTATCAGTGATTGTAGGATAGTTATTGTCATTGATGTAACATTGATTGTAGAATATTTATTGTCAGTGATGTAACAGTGATTGTAGCATAGTTATTGTCATTGATGTATCAGTGATTGTAGGGTAGTTATTGTCAGTGATGTAACAGTGATTGTAGAATATTTATTGTCTGATGTATCAGTGATTGTTGCATAATTGTCTTTAATGTAACAATAATTGTAGCTTAGCTATTATCATTGGTGTAACAGTAATAGTAATGTAGTTATTGGGAGTGATGTAACAGTGATTTTGTGTTGTTCTCCTCAGTCGAGATCATATAGTATATGCAACACATAATTGCCCAGAGTCCTACAAAAAGGTATGCATAGTTATTATAGAAGTCTTGTATTGGTTTTGTTTGATATGGGTACACTTATTTATGTTATTTACTTATGTTCTGAACAGTACTCAAACATCTAGTGTCTTAGTGTCTGATGTACCTGTTGTCTACTGCTTCAACAGTACTGTCTGTTAACTTATCTATTATCCCAGCAGTATTGTCTGTTAACTTATCTACTGACTCAGCAGTACTATCTTTGTTAACTTTTCATCTACAATCTCAGCAGTTGTGTCAGTCATCTACTGTCTCAGTGGCACTGTCTGTTTACCTGTCGTCTACTGTCTCAGTGGCACTGTCTGTTTACCAGTCATCTACTGTCTCAGTGGCACTGTCTGTTTACCAGTCATCTACTGTCTCAGTGGCACTGTCTGTTTACCTGTCGTCTACTGTCTCAGTGGCACTGTCTGTTTACCTGTCGTCTACTGTCTCAGTGGCACTGTCTGTTTACCTGTCATCTACTGTCTCAGTGGCACTGTCTGTTTACCTGTCGTCTACTGTCTCAGTGGCACTGTCTGTTTACCTGTCATCTACTGTCTCAGTGGCACTGTATGTTTACCTGTCATCTACTGTCTCAGTGGCACTGTCTGTTTACCTGTCATCTACTGTCTCAGTGGCACTGTCTGTTTACCTGTCATCTACTGTCTCAGTGGCACTGTCTGTTTACCTGTCGTCTACTGTCTCAGTGGCACTGTCTGTTTACCTGTCGTCTACTGTCTCAGTGGCACTGTCTGTTTACCTGTCATCTACTGTCTCAGTGGCACTGTCTGTTAAATTCTCATATACTGTCTCATTAGTTTACCATAGATACTCACTCGTTTGTGTTGTTTGTGCTGTGCTCTCTCTACTACTTCTTGTTGTCTACTTAGTGAACAAGATTAATGATGATCCATGTTATCTGTTTGTCTCATGTTGCAATGTTATCTCTTTGTTTTTTTGGTTGTTGTCTACCTAATGATCAAGATTAATGCTATCTCTTTGTCTGTTATTGTCTACTTAATGAGCAAGATTAATGTTATCTCTTTGTTTGTTATTGTCTACTTAAGGAGCAAGATCAATGTTATCTCTTTGCTATTGTCTGCTTAATGAGTAAGATTAATGTTATCTCTTTGTTATTGTCTACTTAAGGAGCAATAATAATGTTATCTCTTTTTTATTGTCTACTTAATGAGCAATATTAATGTTACCTCTTTGTTGGTTATTGACTACTTAATTAGCAAGATTAATGTTATCTCTTTGTTATTGTCTGCATAATTAGCAATATTAATGTTATCTCTTTGTTTGTTATTGTCTACTTAAGGAGCAATAATAATGTTATCTCTTTGTTATTGTCTACTTAATGAGCAAGATTAATGTTATCTCTTTGTTTGTTATTGTTTACTTAATGAGCAAGATTAATGTTATATCTTTGTCTGTTATTGTCTACTTAATGAGAAAGATTAAAGTTATCTCTTTGTTATTGTTTACTTAATGAACAAGATTAATGTTATCTCTTTCCCTGTTATTGTCTGCTTAATGAGCAAGATTAATGTTATCTCTTTGTTATTGTCTACTTAAGGAGCAATATTAATGTTACCTATGCGTTTGTTATAGTCTACTTAATGAGCAATATTATCTCTTTGTTATCATCTACTTAATGAACAATATTAATGTTACCTCTTTGTTATTGACTACTTAATGAACAAGATTAATATTATCTCTTTGTTATTGTCTGCTTAATGAGCAATATTAATGTTATCTCTTTGTTAGTGTCTACTTAAGGAGCAATATTAATGTTATCTCTTTGTTAGTGTCTACTTAATGATCAAGATTAATGTTATCTCTTTGCCTGTTATTGTCTACTTAATGAGCAAGATTAATGTTATCTCTTTGCCTGTTATTGTCTACTTAATGAGCAAGATCAATGTTATCTCTTTGTTATTGTCTGCTTAATGAGCAAGATTATTGTTATCTCTTCTTTGTTATTGTCTACTTAATGAGCAATATTAATGTTATTTTTTCATTTGTTATAGTCTAGTTAATGAGCAATATTAATGTTATCTCTTTGTTATTGTCTACTTAATGAGCAAGATTAATGTTATCTCTTTGCCTGTTATCATCTATTTAATGTGCAAGACCTATGTTATCTCTTTGCCTGTTATTGTCTATCTAATGAGCAAGACTATCTGATGACACATGCCACATGTATGTTTCTCGTTGCCATCAGGACAACCAGATTCCAGTTTGCCCCCTGTGTAACCTCCCGTGCCCCACAAAGAAGGGCGAGCTGCCGGACATTGTCGTCGGACGACACATAGAATCTGACTGCTTATCCGACCCAGCCAAAGAAAAACGCAAGGTAAATGATTGGACATTTCGTTCTCTTCTGTTATTCTCGTCTCCTTGTCATTGATTGTTGAACTGAACAGTAATCAGTGACCAGCGTATAACTTCTGTTATTCTCATCTCCTTGTCATTGATTGTTGAACTGAACAGTAATCAGTGACCAGCGTGTCTCTTCTGTTATTCTCATCTCCTTGTCATTGATTGTTGAACTGAACAGTAATCAGTGACCAGCGTGTCTCTTCTGTTTTTCTCGTCTCCTTGTCATTGATTGTTGAACTGAACAGTAATCAGTGACCAGCGTGTCTCTTCTGTTATTCTCGTCTCCTTGTCATTGATTGTTGAACTGAACAGTAATCAGTGACCATCGTGTCCCGTGTCATCTTAGGGTGTTCATGGGCATTAGATTGGGGTCTGATTGTATGTGTCATGCCCTGTTTTGAATGACTCGTTGATCCTCAACTTCTGGAGTCTAGGTTATAACAGTTCTAGTAATGGTGTCATGACATGCAAATGGCTAGGTCACTTCATCAACAGAATTTAATAAACTATAATTGCAAGCTTGTTGTATGATAGAGGCCACAGTATGTTGATGTTCTCAATGTGCTGTATTACAAGTGTGTTGTATTTGTCTAGGACACAGCATATTGATGATCCTCAAAGTGCAGTCACCCACCCCGACAAAAGTTTGAATATCTATACTGACAGAAAATGTTTACACAGCAAAGAAGATAAAATTGAAACAATAGAAACAATACCAACAGCAAATTCTAAACATAATAAGAAGAATTAAGATGTCAGAAAGAAAATTAGGACAGCACCAGTGTTAGATATCCGTGTGCAACCTCAGCCTGTGATGTAGTAAAATAAATAGTGACACTGCGGCCTATCAGGCTGCTAATAAGAGATGACTAAGAAGGATTGTGCCTAGGACCGGCTACCCCATCACGTAGACAAATTCAGTCTCAAAATGTAACCAGCCATGAACAAGTCACATACAGAAGAAAGAATGACCCAGTCAACCAAGAGGACAGGAAGCTCTTCTAGAAGAGCTATAACATGATACGGAGAAGGCTGGAAGGAATCTGCATCACAGATGAACTTTCTCTCACCTGGGAACATCTCCAGGATTGGCACCTGGAGTGTTAAAGGTGTGTATGAATTAGGATAGACAGCACAGGTGGTAGAAGACCTGTTGAGTTGAGCTGAGCAGTGAACCGACATCACTGCACTCAGAGCATTCACATATGCGTTCTGTCCCCTCGTTCAACAGCCAGTGAAGAGTCACACTACTAATATTTCCCACTGCTATCTGATTGAAAGTACTCATCCTAACTCTGTTTTGAGATTCTTCAAGAACCCCTGCCAATCCCCTGCCCCAAATGATCTGTTTTCCTCCTCCCCCTTCTGGCTCCAGCCCTCTTTCTTTTCTTTTCCCTCTCTCCCCTACCTTTTCTCCTCCATTTTATTTTCTCTCCTCTGGAGGTTGTAAAAGGAACAAGCACAAAACATGCACACCGTTGCTCCTGTGATAATTCTTTTAAAAGACATGAATTTGAAAACAGCACTTTGGGATTATGTGACACAAGGTGGAAGGAAGCAGGCAAAACACTTCTAGGCACAGGTGGAACAGCGCTGTTCTCAGGGCATACAGAGGAAAATGTTCCCCACAGTGAAGGTGTGAAGGGGCTGAGATAACACTGTTAGAGTAGGAAGCTATGAGCTCTGAAATAATAACGATAATATTTAAACAACAAATAAGGGTTAGCAAGAAGTGAGGAAAAGATGTTGGTACCAGATAAGACACACATTGAGAAAACCTGACAGTAGTATATAAACACACCTGCTGGTCTGAAACCCACAGGTGGATGATATACTGGAAGACCTAAAGACACACGGAGAACAGAGATTAAATACAGAGATTAATCATATGTGGAGAGCATGGGCTGGGCTGCAGGAGATAACAAATAAATACCCCATGCAAGCTGAGCCAGAACATTGTTTGGGATTTGAGATAATTTCATTTCTTCAGAGTACATTCATACAATCACTTAATTTAAAGTTTACATTACTGTTTCAACAAATTACAGTCACACAATCATAGCAAATTTGAAATTGCTGCACTAACAAGCTACAATTATACAATCATTGAGCATTAACTCTTGTGTCTTTCTACAAGCTTACACCAACAATTATACAATGATTAAACAGCAACTTTTGTGTATTTCGACAGGTTTACACCAACAATTATACAATGATTAAACAGTAACTTTTGTGTCTATCTACAGGCTTACACCAACAATTATACAATGATTAAACAGTAACTTTTGTGTCTGTCTACAGGCTTACACCAACAATTATACAGTGATTAAACAGTAACTTTTGTGTCTTTCTACAGGTTTAGACCAACAATTATACAATGATTGAGCAGTAACTCTTATATCTTTCTACAGGTTTACACGAACAATTATACAATCATTGAACAGTAACTCTTGTGTTTTTCTACAGGTTTACACCAATAATTATACAATCATTGAGCAGTAATTCTTGTGTTTTCTACAGGTTTACACTAACAAGTGCTCAAAAAAGGGATGTAAACAGAAAGAGGTGAGGAAGTTGCTGTGTTTACGTAAACATTTCTTTATTTTTGATCATAGTAAGTTAAGTGTAAAGTCGCATAGAAGATTTTACTGGAGATTGCTCAACCTATCTGTTGACTCCCATGTTTATAGTTATTCTGCTTCCATCAGGGGTGTTGATGTATCTTAAGATCTTGTTTAGTCTTTCCTCTTCTACCCTGGAATGTACAGGACCATCAAGTACCTCTACATCCCAGGGTAGAAGAGGAAAGACTGAGCAAATCCTATAGGGTACCTCTACACAGGGTAGAAGAGGAAAGAGTAAACAAGATTATAAGGTACCTCTACACGCCAGGGCAGAAGAGGAAAGACTAAACAAGATTGTAAGGTACCTCTACATCCCAGGGTAGAAGAGGAAAGACTAAACAAGATTGTAAGAAACTTCTACACTCCAGGGTAGAAGAGGAAAGACTAAACAAGATTGTAAGAAACTTCTATATTCCAGGGTAGAAGAGGAAAGACTAAACATGACTGGAGGTACCTCTACACTCAAAGATAAGAGGAAAGCCTAAACAAATCTGTAAGGTATCTCTACATCCCAGGGTAGAAGACGAAAGACTAAACAGGACTGTAAGTTACCTCTACATCCCATGGTAGAAGAGGAAAGACCAAACAAGATTGTAAGGTACCTCTACATTCCAGGGTAGAATAGGAAAGACTAAACAAGACTGTAAGATACCTCTACACTACAGGGTAGAAGAGGAAAGGCTAAACATGACTGGAGGTACCTCTACACTCAAAGATAAGAGGAAAGCCTAAACAAGTCTGTAAGGTATCTCTACATCCCAGGGTAGAAGACGAAAGACTAAACAGGACTGTAAGTTACCTCTACATCCCATGGTAGAAGAGGAAAGACCAAACAAGATTGTAAGGTACCTCTACATTCCAGGGTAGAAGAGGAAAGACTAAACAAGACTAAGATATCTCTACGCTCCAGGGTAGAAGAGGAAAGACTAAACTAGACTGTAGGATGCCTCTACACTCCAGGGTAGAAGAGGAAAGGCTAAACATGACGAGGTACCTCTACACTCAAAGATAAGAGGAAAGCCTAAACAAGACTGTAAGGTACCTCTACATCCCAGGGTAGAAGAGGAAAGACTAAACAAGATTGTAAGGAACCTCTGCATTCCAGGGTAGAAGAGGAAAAACTGATTGTATGGATGCATCTATAAGCTCTCATTGTTTGTCATTTCATCAAATCACCATCAACAAATGGATATGTTTTTTATCTTCTGTGGATTATTGTATTTGGCCAACAGCTGGTGCCCGTCAGATGTGATTCGTGCCGGCAGAACTATTGTCTGCGTCACCGCATCGAACAGGATCACGATTGCCCGGGATTTCAGGCCTCCGGGAGATCCGTCAGTAACTCAGGGTGGGTGTGGTGATCTGGGTTTGACTGTTGTTTTATCTGTTGACATTTATTATAATGTATCCATCTGTCTGTTTGTCTAACTCACTATATCACTTGCCATCTGTCTACTGTTAGTCTAACTAACTAAATCACTTGCCATCTGTCTACTGCTTGCCTGGCTGTCTTTATCACTTGCCATCTGTCTACTGTTAGTCTAAATAACTAAATCACTTGCCATCTGTCTACTGTTTGTCTAAATAACTAAATCACTTGCCATCTGTCTACTGTTTGTCCAACTAACTAAATCACTTGCCATCTGTCTACTGCTTGACTGTCTGTCTGTATCACTTGTCATTACTCTACTGTTTGTCTAACTCAGTGTATCACTTGTCATCTGCTACTGTTTGTCCAACTAACTAAATCATTTGCCATCTGTCTACTGCTTGTCTATCTGTTTGTGTCACTTGTCATCTGTTTACTGTTTGTCTAACTCACTGTATCACTTGTCATCTGTCTACTGTTTGTCTAACTCACTGTATCACTTGTCACCTGTCTACTGTTTGTCTAACTCACTGTATCACTTTTCATCTGTCTACTGTTTGTCTAACTCACTGTATCATGTCATCCGTCTACTGTTTGTCTAACTCACTGTATCACTTGCCATCTGTCTACTGTTTGT
The DNA here is from genome assembly GCA_014155875.1 of Cepaea nemoralis. Classification (NCBI taxonomy): domain Eukaryota; kingdom Metazoa; phylum Mollusca; class Gastropoda; order Stylommatophora; family Helicidae; genus Cepaea; species Cepaea nemoralis. Next base: position 222,642 of record JACEFZ010022648.1, read on the forward strand.
CTAACTCACTGTATCACTTGTAATCTGTCTACTGTTTGTCTAACTCACTGTATCACTTGCCATCTGTCTACTGTTTGTCTAACTCACTGTATCACTTGTCATCTGTCTACTGTTTGTCTAACTCACTGTATCACTTGTCACTTGTCTACTGTTTGTCTAACTCACTGTATCACTTGTCATCTGTCTACTGTTTGTCTAACTCACTGTATCACTTGTCACCTGTCTACTGTTTGTCTAACTCACTGTATCACTTGCCATCTGTCTACTGTTTGTCTAACTCACTGTATCACTTGTCATCTGTCTACTGTTTGTCTAACTCACTGTGTCACCTGTCACCTGTCTACTGTTTGTCTAACTCACTGTATCACTTGCCATCTGTCTACTGTTTGTCTAACTCACTGTATCACTTGTCATCTGTCTACTGTTTGTCTAACTCACTGTATCACTTGTCATATGTCTACTGTTTGTCTAACTCACTGTATCACTTGTCACCTGTCTACTGTTTGTCTAACTCACTGTGTCACCTGTCACCTGTCTAATGTTTGTCTAACTCACTGTGTCACTTGTCACTTGTCTACTGTTTGTCTAACTCACTGTATCACTTGTCACCTGTCTACTGTTTGTCTAACTCACTGTATCACTTGTCATCTGTCTACTGTTTGTCTAACTCACTGTATCACTTGTCACCTGTCTACTGTTTGTCTAACTCACTGTATCACTTGTCACCTGTCTACTGTTTGTCTAACTCACTGTATCACTTGTCATCTGTCTACTGTTTGTCTAACTCACTGTATCACTTGTCATCTGTCTACTGTTTGTCTAACTCACTGTATCACTTGTCACCTGTCTACTGTTTGTCTAACTCACTGTATCACTTGTCATCTGTCTACTGTTTGTCTAACTCACTGTATCACTTGCCATCTGTCTACTGTTTGTCTAATTCACTGTATCACTTGCCATCTGTCTACTGTTTGTCTATCTGTTTGTGTCACTTGTCATCTGTCTACTGTTTGTCTAACTCACTGTATCACTTGCCATCTGTCTACTGTTTGTCTAACTCACTGTATCACTTGCCATCTGTCTACTGTTTGTCTAACTCACTGTATCACTTGCCACCTGTCTACTGTTTGTCTAACTCACTGTATCACTTGTCATCTGTCTACTGTTTGTCTAACTCATTGTATCACTTGTCATCTGTCTACTGTTTGTCTAACTCACTGTATCACTTGCCATCTGTCTAAAATCAACATGTGTTGACTTTTGCCATCTGTTTATTGTTGTTTTGTCACCTGTTTATTGTTTTGCCTTCTGTTGATTGTTTTGCCATCTGTTTATTGTTGTTTTGCCATCTGTTTAATGTTGACTTTTGCATCTTTTCCTTGAAAGACTCCGCTTCCTGCACATCCCACAATCTGATTTATGCCATTATTTACCGAAGACATAGCATGAAATATTGGACAGACTGACAGACACCTAGCATGTACACTGTTTGTCTTTCTGATCTCTCTCTCTCTATTTCTTGTAGGATTTACACTTATCTAACTGGTTTCATGTTATGTTCACATCTGTAGCTAGCCTTGATCATGCTATGTTTATCTTCACTAGCCACAAGTAGCTACATTAGTAGCCATTAACTAGCAATTGTGAACTGTAATACATTTTTTAAACAAACGAACATGCAGACCAGCTGGTAAATAATGCACCAACGTAAACAGGAAGAAGCATGGGTAGGGCTGATATTATCAATGCAGTATGGAATCATGTGGATACTGACGAGACACTGACTCTAGCCCCGCTGCACGAACTGGGAGACGAGACACCAACTCTAGCCCGACTGCACGAACTGGGAGTAAAGCCCGGCCAAGCACGTTGTTGCCGCCTTCGTGGGAAAGAGAGGACATACCATAATCAAATCCTCATGGGAACTGTTAGCAAATTTTTTTGGGATGGCTGCTGCTTCGGAGGACTGGGCACACATGGGAATGCCCAGTATACGGTGACGTTGATCGGTGTAACATAATATAACATAACAACATAAAGTAACATCATATAAGTGTAACCAGTCCAAATGTGGTTCAGTCAGTGACCTGCACATTGTGCTCTCCATCAACAGGGCAGCAGCAATTCTCAGGGCACAGCAACCAGCTTCCAAGAAACCATCCTCAATCACATCAGTGTCCGTGCCTTCCCCTTCTCGTGCTGGCAACATCAACAGAAATTCCAAGTATGTTTTGTTTCATTTGCTATTTTGTGTTTTTAATGATGCATGTTAATTCTGTACATTTGAATTTAAAAATTGAACAAACAAGGCCACAAATTGTGTACATAGACTCATCTTAAATGTAGTGATTCCAACCGCAGATCATTTTCACATCGATTATATGATATCTCGCCGGCTTCTTTGCCTAGAGGTTAGCAACTTTTCTCTGTAATCTCGTATACTCTCGTAAGCAACGTGACGACGGTGAGAGTCAGCAGTGGTTTGAATCGCATCAGTAACTTACGGGGTATGTGAGCCGGCTGCTCAGAAAACAATGGCAAACTACTGAGCGTAATCTTGCCAAGAAATCAACAATCAGCTGAAAGATGCTGATGTTGACAGCGATTTCCTGTAAAGGATATGCAAAACATTTTTTATATATCTTAGCGGTTAGAATAGATGGCGAGACATCAGATTGGTTTGACATCAAGCAAGATATCTGTCAGGGCTGTATGCTGTTCCCCTATTTGTTTAACCTGTACGCCAAAAATATAATGGGAAATGTCAGAGATGATATAACCAAGGAGCAGTATGATGCTCTATATATCGGTGGTCATGAAATATCAGAGAATCGATATGCTGATGATACTGTATTACTATCCATATTACAGAATGGCATAGAAAAACTAATAACCTCAACCCAAAAGAATAGTGGAAATCACAACTTGTATCTTAACATAGCATGGCCACAAAAGCCAGAGATAGGAAGTGTTGCCGATCTATTGTAGGCGACCTTTATTTTGGAGATGACACATCATTGATTGATTGATTGATTGAAGGGTTATCAATGTTGATCCACTTTTCTCCTCTTGTCCAATTAACCCAGTCTTATCCTTTTTTCTACATGGAGGAATATCAACGGTAGAGTTGATCCAGAAAACCAAAGACTGAGATCTGCGAGGAGTGATGAACGCCTACGCCAGCTGGCAGGGCACTTGATGATGATGATGATTGTCTAGATTAATGCACTGAGGTCTACGTTAATCCATACTCTGCCACATTAACTAGAGATTATACAACTTGGTTTGGTTCGTGTGGAAGAGCATCAAGTCTTAATTTTCATGTTCTGTTCTGTTTGTTTCCTTTTCAGTAATTCCAGAAGAGGAAATGAAACAAGTGTGTCATCTTTACAGGGCTCTATGGTAAGTTTGTTGTTCTTTCACATTCTTTCTTTCTGTGTGTGTGTTTGTAAGAGATTGAGAGCATCACATAAATATATGGTGTATCATATCATTTTATAATGGTTTGTTACCCAGCTTTGTGTGAACTGGTGATTGTAGTAAATTTGTGAACTGGTGATTGTGGTGGATATGTGACTCGGTGATAGTCGGTGTGTGTTTTAACTATGTTCTGCTCTGTGACAACTGTTACATGAACTTGAACATATCATGTGACAACTGTTACTGTTACATGAACTTGAACATATTGTGTGACAATTGTTACATGAACTTGAACATATCCTGTGACAACTGTTACATGAACTTGAACATATCCTGTGACAACTGTTACATGAACTTGAACATATCCTGTGACAACTGTTACATGAACTTGAACATATCCTGTGACAACTGTTACATGAACTTGAACATATCCTGTGACAACTGTTACATGAACTTGAACATATCCTGTGACAACTGTTACATGAACTCGATCATATCCTGTGACAACTGTTACATGAACTTGAACATATGTGACAACTGTTACATGAACTTGAACATATCATGTGACAACTGTTACATGAACTTGATCATATCCTGTGACAACTGTTACATGAACTTGAACATATCATGTGACAACTGTTACATGAACTTGAACATATCCTGTGACAACTGTTACATGAACTTGATCATATCCTGTGACAACTGTTACATGAACTTGAACATATCCTGTGACAACTGTTACATGAACTTGATCATATCCTGTGACAACTGTTACATGAACTTGAACATATCCTGTGACAACTGTTACATGAACTTGATCATATCCTGTGGCAACTGTTACATGAACTTGAACATATGTGACAACTGTTACATGAACTTGAACATATCATGTGACAACTGTTACATGAACTTGAACATATCATGTGACAACTGTTACATGAACTTGAACATATCATGTGACAAGGTTTGTAATATTTTTCCACATTTCATCATTAGAGTGAAGAGGAAGCTTTAGCTAGAGCCCTGCAAATGTCTATGAATGGAAACAGTTCGAATCCCTCTGATGGGTAAGTTCTGTACACATTCCCAGCACATACATCTTTCTAGCTGCCCCAAGACATACATCTTTCTAGTTGTCCTAACACATACATCTTTCTGGCTATCCTCACACATACATCTTTCTGGTTGTCCTACCATAAACATCTTTCTGGTTGTCCTAACACAAACATCTTTCTGGATGTCTTAACACGTACATGTCTCAGGTTGTCCTGACATGTACATCTTTCTAGTTATCCTCACACAAATATCTTTCTAGTTCTCCTAACATACATCTTTCTGGTTGTCCTAACACATACATCTTTCTAGTCATCCTACCATAAACATCTTTTTGATTGTCTTAACACAAACATCTTTCTAGTTGTATTTCACACACATCTTTCTGTTTGTCCTAATGTATACATCTCTCTGGTTGTCCTGACATAAACATCTTTCTGGTTGTCCGAACAGTTATATGTTTTTGGTTGTTTTTGTCTGATTGCCCTGTTTTACTTATTGTTTTTCCATACCACATATATCTGTCAGATTGTGCAAGCACGTCATCTTTCTTACGTTAATTCTGTGATCATCTCATATAGTTGCCATTAGTTCTGTGATCATCTCAGATTGCTGATATAAAAATATATCTATCCATATCCCATGATGCTTGTCTCTGTGCACATTGTAATCAATTGAGCAACATGTCAATGTTAACATGCGTGGGTACATGTTTGTGCAGGATGACCGACCAGGAAAGGGAGGACTTCCTGCTAGCCCAAGCTCTGGCCGCCAGTGAACAGGAAGCAGCATCCAGACAGCACGCCCAGCCGGCTGTAAGCTTCTCTGTCATCATGTCTTTGTACTGGGTGTGTCAGTTGCCAGGCAACATGCGGGCTGGTTGATGTGTGAAGATGGGTGATGTTTGAACTGGCGATGTAGTTGATGTGTGAAGATAAGTTGCAGGTGTTGAGTTACACAACAGTGTTTTATAGGCCAAATTATAACTTTCACATGGTCCCAGTCAATTTTTGATTATAGCTATCTGTGTTTCATCAGTTTTTAATCAATAGTCTATATTGGTGATCATGTCTATCACAGCCTTCTGTCTCGCGTATTGCCAATCATTTCTGATAGTGATGTTTCTTCATGCCATGATGTAAACCAGTGGTTCTCAACCTTTTTTGGCCTGTGGCCCCCTTCACCATATTTTCAGAATGTCATTTCCCCCCCCCCCCCCCCCCTCTTTTGTATTTCCTACCTAAAATTTGCCCGTTTCCCCCCCCCCCCCCCCCCCCCCCCCCCCATCACCATATTTTCACAACGTCATTCCCCCCTTTTGTATTTCCTACCTAAAATTCCCCTCCCCCTCCCCTCCTGCTCCTACACAGTATACGTAATAATGGAAGCACATACCAAAACAAGTCTAGACGTCCACATAAAACATGATTTGTGGGTCTACTTACTTTATAAAATGAATTTTAGAAGGGGTGAGACGTACAGAACCATAAAGTATGAAGGGAAAAACAATATCAAGTAATCGGTTCTTGTATTAACGCGATCTTGAAATAATCTTCATTCCCCCTCTGGAAACCCTAAAATTCCCCACTGGTTGAGAACCACTGATGTAAACTGTCCAGCATCTTCTCTCTTGTTCTCCCCCAGCCTCTTCTCCCCTCCATCCTACCCATTGTGACGACATACTCCAGTCTTTCCCTTGTCATGACATGTCTAAAGAATGTGGACTGTCTTCTTCTGATGTGAGTAACCAGTTCTATTTGTCAGCTCACTTCTGTCAAGGTGTCCTCACTACTATCCATCCACCATATTCTCATTATTCTGCTATAAAGCCACACTTCCACACCATTTCTCACTTGTCTGCTAATTGTCCATGATTGACTACCATACATCAGGATTGGCTCAATATAGCTCTTAAGAACTCTTCTTCTCTCCCTAGTTGACACAGACAAGAGGGTGAAGTGCTGCGTTTGCTTCAGATTTTCTACATTTTAAATATTTGTTTGCACTCGCTCGTTTTGAACTCAAGCATAGTCCATGCACATGCTACTACTTCTAGTGCACTGGACTGATTTGTGCATGTGGATGAGCTGTCCCTGTTACCAGTGTCCCTCACCTTCAGACAAACCCACTCCGACTTCGGAGGTACTTGTAATTTACATATCCAAGTTAAGGACAAGAAGTCATTTTAGTCCAACTGACCATGGTAGAGGTTGAACCCACCACCTCGGCATCAGCACACTCAATGCATGATGTCTTACATCTTCACATTTCTTCTGCTTATTTCTTCACATTTCCTCTGCTTACATCTTCCATAATGAATCAAAGACATCACTAATGCCAGT
>JACEFZ010022649.1:0-2500 GCA_014155875.1 Cepaea nemoralis
GGGAACTTCACTGATCTAGTCCATCTAACTTACTCTTCAAGTCTTCATTCTTAAACACTGTGTGAGCACCAGGCTGGAGATTAACCAAGACAAGTCCTAGCCAAACAATCCACTGCACCAGTCATTTCACCAGTCTGCTTGAATGGGGTAACAACCAGACTTGTTGTTTTCGTTCTCAGATGATTCTGATAATTATGATCACTGCTCAGGATCATTATAAGAGTCACTATACTTCTAATCATTGAAGTCTTCAGAACTATTCCTCTCCCTTTGACATTCAGCGGTTGGAGCTGAGATTAAATCCTCCAAGACATTCCTATATTTTGGAATTCTAGGAAAATGAATAAGTATTCCATTTGGGGCACAGGTTTAAAGGCTGGCAATTCAGCTGGTGGTCATCTGTGATTTTCCCTAGGGTACTTATAGGGAGTTGGTTCTGGATTTAGGGACTACTGGTTAGTTGTCCCAGATGATATAAAGGCCTCTCCACCATCTTTTTGTTCTCTGTTGATATACAAAATGGCACAACATCTCTTTACATGTGTTAAAAGATAATGTTATCATACATCAACATACACAAATTGGAGATGGGGAGGAAAGGGAGGATGTTGACCAAACACACCTCTCCTAGTTGATAATGAAGTGTAGTTCACTTGGATGCACTGTGGGTGATATGTTTTATTATTCACCTCTATCTGTGGTAATCACAAGCCTATATCCTGAGACAGGGGTAGCCTACACAATTACAAGCATTTTAAGGCAAGCAGCATGAGCAAGCATTGTGACATAGCAACATGAGACAGGCATTGTGAATCAGACTTGGCTCACATGTACATCATACTATCACCATCATCATGTGTCCTTTCCCACTGAGTAATGTCCACATCTACCACAGTAGGTAAAAGAAACCAAATTGCATGAGCAATTGTTCACATATGCACCAAAGCACATATGGGAAAAACATGTTTAGTCCTTGTAAATTTGCATGAGCCATACATTATATTCAGCCGACTAAGACACAGGTTCACACACCTATGGTTCTCTTAAGAACTAGTTTATATGAACCAACCAACAGTAGAGGTACCAGTGTAATACTTCAGAGAGATATTGTATTAATTCTCTTGAGCATATAGCCACCAGGCATCACATGAACTTTGCAATTCTGGCGTGCCATACACCGTCCTGCTTACATATGGATATTGAAGCATCTTTCCTTCTACTAGTGTGAGAGGCTACTTATCAAATCACCAGCTCACTCCTCCAACATTCTCAGCATTTACAAAGGAACCAGCACATGTTTACATCACGCATTCCAATTCAGACTGTCAATTGTTAACTCACAAGAGCCGTGTACAGTCTGGTTAAGAATGAGTCATCCGAGGCATTAAGAATGCACAAGGGGTTTGCGAATTTGCATTGAGTGGATTATACAATCATCAAGCATACGCAACCAGTCACAACAAGGGAATGATATGCACTTGGAGTATACAGCGTAGAAGACCTGTCAAGGTTGAAGAAGCAGTATTCAGAATACTGGCATACAGAAGTTCTGTTTTCACTTTCACATTTTCTTCACAAAATACTCTTATATTCTTCTCTTTCGTTCACTAGGCATAATCACAACATTAAAGTATGTTTTAATGTGGTACCTGTTATTCCAGAGAACAATATTTTACTGAATCTTTAAGGGCATTTTTGCGTCATCACATCACAAACTAGCGACTGCTCCTGGTGGAATCCCCGCTCAAACTGCTAGATTTTCAAATGTGGCCCAGTGAATAGCGTGGGCTGCCACGTACTAGCCAATGAAAAGGCGAGCGCATACCGCTGCCCTATCCCACCGCATTCTAGAACTTACTATTCCAAGAATAGCCCTTCTATCTGGAAACGCCGCTCAAATCGAAAGTATTTTTATGAATGTGTTAGACTGGGAATGTGGGGTTCTGATCCATCATGTCACACTGGACATACTATAATGTTCTGGTTGTTGCAAAACTGTCAAGTATTTATGTATTGTGATTATTTTATGCTATAGATCCTGCTATTCTGGTATCATTTCGGTATACTGCAGGTCAGCATGGCCAAATGAATAAGAACGCTCGCTCTCAAACGCCCAGTGATGACTTCTCCTCTTTGACTTTGGGACGTAAATTACAAGTACCTCTGAAGTCGGAGTGGGTTCGCCTGAGGCGAGGGACACTGGCAGTAGGGATAACTAATCCACAAGCAAACTTTAACCCAGGGCTACTAGAAGTAGTTCATATTGACTGCGCTAGAGTTGATTGTGAGCGAGCGCAAAAGACAATTTCGACATACTTATACAGATCAATAGTGTATGCAGACATTCGAGATGTGATGTTAAATAACAATGAGAACAACTAGACGGAGGGAAACATTGATAAAAGAATACTTCCTGGAAAACATAATATAATAAAGAAGACGTCGGAAAGAAATACACAAGAGAAGGCTTTCATGATATGACTGGTATTCTAAGTCATGG
>JACEFZ010022649.1:5000-12661 GCA_014155875.1 Cepaea nemoralis
CTCAAACCTTCATATTTAACACCTGTAATAAAAACAGTGGTTAGTGCCACGCCAATGACATTGTCGTACATTGTGTTTTGACACAAAAGAAAGCAATATTTACCAACCAATAATGTTTCTTCTTTAAATGCTCATTTATATACTGGACACGGCTAAACGGTCCGATGTGTGCCTGCCTTTGCTGTTTGACCTGTGCTGGTTTAATATAAAATTCTTGAGACGTATGGTGCTATGTTAATTGGTTTAATTTAAAGTTCTGAGACCAATGGTGCTATTTCAATGGTTATATACGAATTTTCTCCATATTCCATAGTTGTGGGTTCATATGGATGATATATCTGTCTAATTATAGACCTGGCTAATTACCGTATTTTACGGACTATAAGACGCACCTTAATTTTTAAGCATTTTGTTTAAAAAAAATAACATTTTTACCATTTTGATATTAATTTCGAGTATAAGGCGCACCTGAATTTTGGAGGCAATTTTTTGAAGAAAAAAGTGTGTCTTATACTCCGTAAAATACGGTAAGACACCGATTTTAAAGGGGTGGTTAGTTGGTCATGCCTCGAGGTACATTTGTTACTGCAGCTAGGCGCTGTCGTCATCCGGAGGTGACAGGTGAAAGTAAGACCAGAGCACCCCTTTCCCTCGCCATTTTCGGAAACCAGTAGAGTGTGCAGGACCGCAACTGGAACTTCCCATCTGAGAAGAAGTATAATAGGATGTATTATACTAGGATGATTGTATAAAAGGATGATTTTATAATAGGATTTATTAAAATAGGATGTACTATAATAGGATGTATTGCAATAGGAGGATGTACTATTGTCAGGTCTTAGTCAGATATGACTGTGCTATCGTATGAGACAGTAGGCGGTACTACCTGCTTTCTGTTAGCGCCGAATGTTGGGCTGCGCTCACCAAACCCAATACCCCATATAGTGCCAACGGCTTCGGATTGAGGAGTGCAATTGGAAAGGTACAAGTCTTACCCTAGTGCGAGTAAATGCAACTTAAAGACTAAACTAATATAGCAGCCATATAGTCGCTATCCTAAGCCCTGGTCTGCAACTGGTCTAGGATGGAAGCTCCGACAATCGGACATTTAGAGTATCGCTTTGCTGATCCGTCAACTTATTCAGCTTGTCTTGTTCCAGACGTATTGGTGTTACCTTTGCTTTGTAGTAAACTAGACAGGCCGAGTATGGGATCTTGCTGCATGGGCAACACATGGTCTCTAAATTCAGCCTAGGCTGTGTGTTATGGAGAGGTATAACTCCATGTTACAAACTATCGTCTGTCAAGACGGCAAGTGCCAGTCAGTCACTAGGATGTAACCATGTCAGGGTTCAATCCAACAGTCACGGCCTGGCCGGGCTCAGATCATGGTCGGCAATGTTTCCTTTAAGGCTTTTAGGCAATTCACTGACAACTGGAGGAGCGGCTGGCCGAGTGGCAAGAATGCCGGGCTTTCCTTCGGCAGACCCGGTTTCGAATCTTCGGTAAGGTGTGAATTTCTTCTGTCGGGAAAAAAAAGTAAAACCCTAACCCCCACAGTTCGCGGCGACTGCACTAGCCAGGCGGTCTTACGTCCTCAGGCTTAAGACACCCCCTGTCCTACACCGCAAGGTGCTACAGGCAGTAGATGACATTGTCAAGTGACTCCAAGCCGATGCCCGTAGGGAGATAAAATGAGTTAATGCAGAAGCACGACAGCATGCACGGTTAAACAGGCACCGAGAAAAGATGAAACAGATAGTGAATGAAACAATATATGAAACAAATACTAAAGGAAACAATCTCCCATGCACCAGCCAAAGTTCGCGCTTCCACGGTCTGTTAGAGAAGACACCGGAAGCAGTATGGCGACCGAAACAATCACATCGATGAAAACAGTCTCAGCTACAAAAACATAGAACATTTTACATTCTGGAATAGCTCGAGGAGATGGAAAACAACACAGTTGTTGCAATACTCATTGTTATCGCAATTTCCTGTGAACATAACAGAACCCACTTGACTACTCTAAAGACAAAATGATTCCTCCAGGTAATGATGTGTTCGAACTTCGTGAGCTGTCATTACATTACAGCTTTCATTTGAAATGTGTTCACAGATCTCGGAAATGAATTGTTCAAACTAAACAGAAATTTCACGGTGTGAACATTTCAATTAATGTTCAGCAAGGAACAAAGACACGTACCGGACATGGATGAATGCAAGTGCAAATGAAAAATGAGATAAGTAAATGCAACGAACGACTGCACGCCAGAAGTAAATAGACTATAGTGTCACTATCGGACTCATCCACGACATTGCCGTGTGCGCATGTTGGTCGGCGCAGGAGATCATGTCGCTCGACAAACAGCTGTTTCCGGTGTGCTTGATAAATCAGCTGATGGCAGTGTTCCACTTGTCGACCAGAAATTGCCATCAACAATGATGGCATTGCATATGTTAGAAACGCTTTTTCATCTTTTTTATTTTCTGGTTTGTATCTTCCACCGACGTTGTTACAGGGTTAACCCATATATAAGAAACGGGTCTTATTTTAGCTTAAAAATGTACTTGGGCTTATTTTCGCTGGATGTCTTTTACACACACACACGCACACACACACACACACACACACACACACACACAAACACACACACAAACACAAACACACACACATATATATTCTTTTCAGATCCCCCCCCCCCACCCCCCAAAAAAAAAAAAAAAAACATTTATTCATGTACACAATTTTACATTTATTTATTCAAATACAGTCATGTCATCTTCTTCTGGATCATCGCCTTAATTCTCCAAATCCCGAATTCCGGCCTGAATTTCTTGCGACTCCTTTTACTGTAGACCCATTGGTCCCAGTCTCTCATGTCTAGCAATAAAGCCTTCCTTAAATAAGCATTTCTTGTCCACATAGACAGCTCGTAGTGCATTGGTAACTTTATTTTACATGAGCGATGTATTGAATTATAAACCACATCTGTTCATTATCAAGTGCGCACTAGTGGCGACAGTACTCCGACTGGCCATTCGGCAACAAGTCTCTCATTCTAGCTGACGATCTTAACTAGGGCTTATTTTAGGAGTAGGTCTTATATTAAAAGCAGGTCTTATATTAAAAAGCATGCTGAAAAATCGCGCTGAGGCTTATTAAAGGAGTAGGTCTTATTTTCGGGGAAACAAAGTCCGAACGACATTCGCAATCTCACGTTCCTAACACAACCGCGGGAGATTTGAAAACAGACCGCCTTGCGTTGGTACTTCGTAAAATTGTATGAGTGTCGGTCGTTCAGAAAGCAACGGCAAACTATTGAACGTAAAATTTACCAAGAAATAACAAACAGCCAATAAATGCTGGGGTTGACTGGGATGTCCTGTAAATGATATGCGGCTACCTGTGGGGCATAGGCCTTCAACCAACTCACGCCCAGCCAAACTGTCATGGGCTGTCTCCTGCAGCTTTTTCATATTGTCCCTATACCTCTGTTTTCTGCAGCATCTTCATATTGTCCCTATATCTCTGTTTTCTGCAGCTTCTTCCCATTGTCCCCATCTCTCTTTCTCAAATTCTCTGTTTTGTTTTTAGCTGAATCGGGCTTTACTTTTTCCTACGGACTTGTTCATGATTTGTTGAATTTTGCAGCTAAAGTGTTGTTAGCGATGAGGTGTCCGATACAACTACCGAAGGGACCAGGGAGACGAGATATCATGAGATACCGACGATCCTTGGAAACATTGCAAGCTCTATGCTGAGATCAAACTCGGGACCTTCTGAGCAGGAGATGTACACATAACCTCTCAGCCACAGCTGCCATAAGATAGATTCTCTAACAGAATTGACAGATTATTTGATCTTGCCTATGTCAAGATGTTATGATATGGGTTAACCTGTACTCTTCCACATCGCCTCTCTGCTACCATATTCTATAAGGATGGGTAAACCCCAAGATCAGTATGAGCCATGAAAGAAATTCTGTGACACCCGGGGACTTACCCTGAATGATGTCCTGGCAAGCTCTATGCCGTATGTTAGAACAGTTCGCTTCTCGAACATTCTTCTGTTTCGATCGTTTAACCCAACTACCACTATTTTAAATCAACCGGCGCTTGGGTACCCGGTGTTAGATAGTTCATAAACAAACACATATGTATGTATTGTTTGACGACAGCGCCTCGCTGATGCTACTAGTGTATTTCGAGGAATGACCAACTAGATACCCCTAAAACAGATGTCTTTATTAGCCAGGTCTATCATTCACTTGAATCTAAAGTCGCTTAAAAGTCGCTTAAAAGTCGACAGGGTCGACTTCATCGCACCGGGGTTTTATCCCATATGGCTCGGTCTCTTTCCGCAGCGTGGAAAGCGTCGCACAAAGCACGAATACCGTAGCTCTAGCGACGACCCACAGGAGTCTCCGAAAAATTTCACTCGTGAACCGAAGTATGCGGAATCGAACCCACAACCTTCGAAGCCCGAGTCAAACGGCTTGACCACTTCACAACGGAGACTCCCGTAACTTGAATCTACATATAGGAAATATGGACAGCATTTGTATCTAACCCATGAAATAGCACCATAGGTCTCAGAATGCTTTACTTCCTTCAATACACGTGTGTTTATTTACGAACTGTCTTACTGGACTCGAAGGGTTCCCCAACTGATATTTCTGTGTTCGATTGTTTGATGTAGCGATATACAAGTGTTCATCAACTGTCCATTTCACCCCCACATACAGTATTCAGCTTCTCTAAGAGTGAATGGAAGTAGCAGTTTATTAGCATTTGCTATAGCAGGAGACTAAAAGATGTTGAGTTGAGTAGAGTTGAATTAAGAACCGACATCACTGCACTCAGTACATTCCCATAAGCGCTCCGGCCCCTTGCTTAACAGACAGCAAAGAGTCACACTACTAATTGTTCCCACAGCTATCTGATTGAAAGTTATCCGCATCTTCCCTCTCAGTTTTGAATTTTTTCCAGAACCCCTGCCGAACCCCCACAATCTTATTCTTTCCACATATGAGTTCTCAGTTTGTTCCCCCACCTTCTCCACTTGGTCCCACAGGCGCACTACCACCATCTCTCCCCCTTGTCCATAGATAAATTAAACCAAGAGGTGCATTCCCTGCCAGCCTATCAGCCTGTTCATTCCCTCCGCACTCCCGCATGGCCAGGAGAAAAACCCATACAATTCTCACAATGTTAAGCGAGGATGGATGTGATGATTATGAAGTCGTCCAAGGATGTATGCAAGTACTGATTTCCTCGCTTCGTCCTTGAACTCAAGCTTAGTACCACACACGAGCCTACTCACGACTTGTAGTTGCCATGACCAGTAAGTTCACAAAACACATGTTTGCGTGTGGAATAGCTTTCCCAATTACCACTGTCCCTCACCATCAGGCGAACCACTCCGACTTATGAGGTACTTGTAATTTATATCTCCAGTTTACACACATAAGTCACAAACATTATGTTGCACGATTTATTGTCTGACATATTTCGCTGCATCTCATCAGGTGCATACTGCAGAGTTATAAACCATATGAAGTGAATATATGAATAATACTTTGGCTAAAATACTCAAAACATATAGCCACAGATAGTGTTCGAACGTGGAGCGTTTGTTATCCCTATGGTAATTTCAAATTTAAAACAATTTCAGTTTGCACAAAACTGGTTGGAACCGTCTAACTGCTAACGTCTCACTGTATTTGAGCATTATTTTGTTGCTTGTCGGGTATAGTTTACGAAAAGCTGTTTCTTTGTTAACATTCTGGGCGTCGTTTATGAGGTGTTGAGAAAGCACAGCGACACATACCAGGCCATAAATCGTGCAACCAATTGTTTGTTACGTCTGTGTTTAAATCAACTAAGGGATACATTGTTTTGAACAAGTATAGATGTCAGCGATAATAGTAAAAACAACACTAACAAGCTACGAAGGACGAGAAGTCAACAATTATATATGGATGGTCAATGTTATAACGTATATATAACTGACTATCAAGGAAGGCCCAGTTAAAACGTGTACAGACATCTCAAGGACGAGAAGTCAACATTTTAGTCCAACTGAACGATGAACGGATTGAACTCGCTACATCGCCATCAACGCAGCAGAAGTTTAAAAGCGAGCGCCCTTATTATTTCTACCATGCTGACGTTGAGAGTTCACGATGCGTATGTAAGCTGACAGGTTATTCCATTGCTTTCTGTCTTCAGAATTATATCTAAATAGGAGCTATCCAATAGCGCAGCCAGTTTATGCCCCATAAACGATGAATTGCCATTCTCCAGCTCTCAATGGGAACCTAAGACAAAACGCAAACAAAGAGAAACAATTATCATCAGAGTATTTTTTATGTAGTAGAGAAATTAGATTCGGCTGCAATCGGTATAATTACTTTTTCACGAATAATCGAGTTGCAAAATTACACCCGCAAACAGAACGCGCGAAACTCGACTTCATTTCTGTGGAACAAATTGAGATATTACCGCCTGGTTCATAGATTTCTCCTAGTTCGGGCTGTTTTTACTCTTTAACTTTGATCGCAGACATCAATAGTTGTTAAGATAAACATCATTTTGAATGGACAATTTAACTGGCAAACGCAGCATGTCCTTGTTGGCACGAGGGAAGATTGGGGCTTTGGCTTAATCAGAGAATATTCAACCAGAAGTTGGCGTCCATGTGGAAATATTGGTGCATTTATCTCATCTCATCTCATCTCATCTTGTTCCTCTTGTACCTTGCGTTGTCCAGGTGAAGCATAAACAGCGGAAGAGTGTCCGTTTATAGGCCTCACACACACACACACACACACACACACACACACACACACACACGCATATATATATATATATATATATATATATATATATATATATATATATATATATATATATATATATATATATATATATTATATATGATCGCGAAAAAAGAAGAGGGAGAAGGAGGAGAGGAAGGGAGGGGAGAGGTAGAAGGGAAAGAAGAGGGTGAGGGAAATGATGTAAATAGTGTGAAGCCTAAAAGTTCGTTCCTCAGTCAACTCTGCCTACAACGCACTATCTTTGATAATAAGGAAAGATGAAGAGAGAAAGAGAGACGGAGAAAAAGGATGAGAGTAAGGGATAGGAAAGATTTAGGTTCGTGTCTCCGCGTGAGAACAATAGTTAATTACTATTGCACAATCAATGTCTCGTGGTGTATGTTATCAGGTTATAGAAGAGATGTACAGCCTCACAAGGTCTCTAAGCTACTCTACTTATATTACTTCAGACTGACAAGTCGAATAAAAGACAACTCAATCATATATTTATTTCCTTCTGAACAATAACAGAGTGACAATCTACAACATAATCGCATAGAGTAATCAGTACATGCATTGCAGACACATAATGCATATTGAACTGTAATAATACGATGCTGCATTACCTCACAAGGGAGAGATAGATAGTGTAACAGCCTATGCAACTGGATGGTAGGGGAATGCCACTTATGATCACCTATTAACCGCATGAAGTAAAAGACTAAAGCTAGGAATTACCACCGGCCTTTGTTTCGTAACTATCTTTCCGTGGGCTTATTAGGTCCTATTTCAGCCCAAATACCCATTGATCCATAGATTGATCCATCAATCCTATTA
>JACEFZ010022650.1:0-33658 GCA_014155875.1 Cepaea nemoralis
GGAGTCCAAGAAAAATGCACTCGACTTTTAAGACTTTGATAGGATGTGCTGTGACCTAATTAACAGTTAAAAATAGTTGCCCATTTATATTCATTAAATGTCAATACAATAGGCAAGCTGCTGGAGAAGTTAATTGCCAGGAAAATATCAACCAGCTAGAGAGGTAAGGTGTTTACCCACCTTCCCTGGGTGTGTACCATCCACAAAGAGAAACCTGGACCAATGCAGCAGTTTTTGCCCATGATGTCTATGAAGGTTTCCACTCAGGCATTGAAACCTTTGCTGCAGCGATTGATCTTGAAGACGCGTACAACAGAGAACCATTGAATTTTTTAATGCTTCAGCTTCTTGAACTCAAAAAGTCCATTCCTCCTTAGTTGGATCGCTGCAGCCCTCTTCCAACGGAAAGTAGTTTTTAGATGTGGCAGTTGAACTTCGGAACCAACAACAATATATCTTGGCCTACCATAGGGATCACCATTATCTCCGGTACTGTTCAACGCCTACACAGTGAGAATCACCAGTGAGCAGATCACTGGACCTGGTAGGACATTGTCATATGCTGATGATGTGTTAGTGTATCATCAGGGTAAGGATAGAGATCAGGTTGCTGTGGAACTACAAACCGAACTCAATCGCATAAGTACTTGGTGTGATGAAGCTGGGGCAATGGACAACTCAACAAAGGCAACAGTGACTTGATTCTCATTGAATAATCATATTGTCAACACTCCAACACCAACTGTAAAGCTGTGTTCAGAGATGATGGAAAGAACGCAGGCAATGAATTACCTGGGGATACGGTTTGATCGAAGCCTTGCTTATAATGAGCACATAGACCAGGTGATAACAAAGGCCAAGCGGGGTTTGGCTGCGATGCAGGTAATGGCGGCAGCAAACTGAGCAGCGCCATCTATGTCTTCTGTACGAGGGGCTGGTTATGTCTGTTTTTGAATATGCAATGGCAATCCTGACTCAGCCATAAGCAGATAGAAAGGATACAGACTGAAGCTAAGTGGCGCTACCTTCTTGATTTTCCAACCATTGAAGACAGAATACAAGTTTGCAGAGCATGCGCCCGCCTCAGAGTTAACACAAACACACAACATCCACTGCATAGTGAAATTATGAAGGTGAAGGGCAGCAGGTTAAAAAGAGGATGGTCGTGGATGGGTCAAGCCGAAGACATTTAACAGGTGTGTTCACTTGAGGACTTAGAACCTGGCGAGGAGTGGGTACAAGTGCCAACAAATTTCTGCACATCCTTTTCAGTTTGCATCCAACTAGATAGAAAATGCAGACAAGAAAATCCGGCTACTGTGGAGGCTGAAGTACAAGCGTTGATTTTCGAGAATTCGCTAGACGGTGATGCTGTCATCTACACAGATGGGTCGGTCGTCCGATATGTGAGAAGCTCATGGGCCTTTACGGCTCGGGCCATAGGGAGAATTGTGAAGGAGGACTCTGGTGCTTTCATTGAAACCACAAGTAGCCTGACTATGGAAGTCATGGCAGTAAGTAAAGCAATAACATGGCTCGAGACACAGACATTCACTATGGCATGTTTCCTTAGCGACTCAATGAACATGATCAAGAGGATAGAGGTGGGGTGGATCCGAAGAGAATGGTTGCTGTCTCTGGAGCGGTCTCGGCTGGCAAAGATTAGTTTCATCTTCGTGCCAGGGCATGCGGGAGTACAAGGAAATGAGCGGGCTGACAAGCTCGCAGGTGAGGCTACGGTGAAGGGCGGACGCGCCATGGACCAGGCTGACATTCTGAATGCTCTACGAGAAGTAAGACTTTTGCGTGAACTAAGTGATGACTGTGAATCTACAACCATGGCCAGACTGTGAGAACAGCAAATTAAAAGAGGGGTGGCCAAACAAGAACACTCCGCAGGAAACCAAAGAAGATTGATAAACCAACACAGAATTTGTGTCGTTAGCCGCTACATGCTGCGGGATTTGCTGAGGAGGGGATCCGAGCACTTATGGACTGAATGGTTCGATGTGCAATGAGGATGATCTGTTAACTAACTAACTAACTAGAGGATGATCTGTTGACTGACTAACTAACTATCTCTTTTTCATGGCTGTGCTGAATATTTTCTCCTGAACACAATTAAAAGAGATTAATATTGAAACTGTAAACATGCATTAAACAGAAATCAGAGATAAACAGAAACGAGTTAAAAACAAAATTAGTTTACCGTGCAACAACAAACATAAATAACTTCAAGAGAATAAAGTTCTCAACAACAAACGCTTGCAGCCTAGTAGACGGACTACTCCTGCAATTATTAGAGTTGTTTCCCGTGACATTTGCCACGTCGTTTTCAAATACATGAGGTCAGAAACAGGCGTGTGTACAGTCTGAAAGTAACTGGATGATCAATTAAAATTTTCCGCAAAAAAAACTCTTCCACCGATTTCTCTCCACTCTTGCAGTTTGTTAATCTGTTATTGTCATATTGATTGTATAATATACTCAGCTGTACATGGATGTGTGGGCAACCGACAGTCATGAATGTTTAGAAATGTCAAGTTTGTGTCATCAGTGCATGTAGCACACCATGAATTGAATAATGAGAATTCAAATGTGTGGACAGTGGTTGAATAGTAGGGAGACAGAGATGATGTAGGCTACAGGCTGCAGTCAACAGTTGGTGTAGGCTACAGGCTGCGGTCAACAGTTGGTGTAGACTACAGGCTGCTGTCAACAGTTGGTATAGGTTACAGGCTGCTGTCAACAGTTGGTGTAGGTTACAGGCTGCTGTCAACAGTTGGTATAGGTTACAGGCTGCTGTCAACAGTTGGTGTAGACTACAGGCTGCTGTCAACAGTTGGTATAGGTTACAGGCTGCTGTCAACAGTTGGTGTAGGTTACAGGCTGCTGTCAACAGTTGGTGTAGACTACACGCTGCTGTCAACAGTTGGTATAGGTTACAGGCTGCTGTCAACAGTTGGTGTAGGTTACAGGCTGCTGTCAACAGTTGGTGTAGGCTACAGGCTGCTGTCAACAATTGGTCACTACATTTTATGGGAAGAATACCAGGCAACTAATGTACAACACACAGACAATATAACCAGGGTCATAGCGAACCTGAACCATGACAATGGCAATGCCAGTGTTGACTTTCAGTGTGTGGCTGATGCCAGTGTGTGGTTGATGCCAGTGTGTGGTTGGTGCCACTGTAGTGATGATGCCAATATGTGGTTGATGCCACTGTGGCTCATGCCACTATGTTGTTGATGCCAGTGTGTTGCTGATGCCAGTGTGTGGTTGATGCCAGTATGTGGTTGATGCCAATATGTAGGTTGATGCCAATATGTAGTTGATGCCAGTGTGTGGGCGTGGCTGATGCCAGTGTGTGGTTAATGCCAATGGGTGGTTGATGCCAATATGTAGTTGATGCCAGTGTGTGGGCGTGGCTGATGCCAGTGTGTGCAGTGTGTGGTGTGCCACTGTAGTGTTGATGCCAGTGTGTGTATGATGCCAATATGTGGTTGATGCCACTGTGTGGCTCATGCCACTATGTTGCTGATGCCTATGTAGTGTTGATGCCAGTGTGTTGCTGATGCCAGTGTGTGGTTGATACCAGTGTGTGGTTGATGGCAGTGTGTGGTTGATGCCAGTGTGTGGGCGTGGCTGATGTCAGTGTGTGGCTGATGTCAGTGTGTAGCTGATGCTAGTGTGTCATTGATGCCACTGTGTGGTTGATGCCAGTGTGTGGTTGATGCAAGTGTGTGGCTGATGCTAGTGTGTCATTGATGCCACTGTGTGGTTGATGCTACTGTGTGTGTGATACCAGTGTGTGGTTGAAGCCAATGTGTGGGTGTGTCTGATGCCAGTGTGTGGTTGGTGCCAGTGTGGCTGATGCTAGTGTGTGGTTGATGCCAGTGTGTGGTTGGTGCCAGTGTGGCTGATGCTAGTGTGTGGTTGATGCCAGTGTGTGGCTGATGCCAGAGTGTGGGTATGGCTGATGCCAGTTTGTGGTTGATGCCAGCGTGTCCTGTTCACTTGTGCCCGCCATGTTATCTGACTGAATCCTATGTTTTAGTCATCAGGTTGCATGGAATCAACATGTTATCTAACTGTGAATCCTGACTATGTTTTAGTCGTCAGGCTGCATGGAATCAACAGCCAAAGAATGTTGACCAAGAGGTCCCCAGGAAACTGCGACTACTCGGCTTCTCAGTCGATGACGTCAGGAGTGGACGAGTTGGCAAGAAGAGTAGAAACAAATTTCTGAAGCATCCTGATGGTAAGTTGGCAGTCATTGTATGCACTGGAAGAATATAACCTGCTGCTGTGGCTGTGTTGTCACTGTAGATATATGTCCATGTTGTGTTGTGACTGTAGATATATGTCCAGGTTGTGTTGTCACTGTAGATATATGTCCATGTTGTGTTGTCACTGTAGATATATGTCCAGGTTGTGTTGTCACCGTAGATATATGTCCATGTTGTGTTGTCACTGTAGATATATGTCCATGTTGTGTTGTCACTGTAGATATATGTCCAGGTTGTGTTGTCACTGTAGATATATGTCCATGTTGTGTTGTCACTGTAGATATATGTCCATGTTGTGTTGTCACTGTAGATATATGTCCATGTTGTGTTGTCACTCTAGATATATGTCCAGGTTGTGTTGTCACTGTAGATATATGTCCATGTTGTGTTGTCACTGTAGATATATGTCCAGGTTGTGTTGTCACTGTAGATATATGTCCATGTTGTGTTGTCACTGTAGATATATGTCCATGTTGTGTTGTCACTGTAGATATATGTCCAGGTTGTGTTGTCACTGTAGATATATGTCCAGGTTGTGTTGTCACTGTAGATATATGTCCAGGTTGTGTTGTCACTGTAGAGATATGTCCATGTTGTGCTGTCACTGTAGATATATGTCCATGTTGTGTTGTGACTGTAGAGATATGTCCAGGTTGTGTTGTGGCTGTAGATATATGTCCAGGTTGTGTTGTGACTGTAGAGATATGTCCATGTTGTGTTGTCACTGTAGATATATGTCCATGTTGTGTTGTCACTGTAGATATATGTCCATGTTGTGTTGTGACTAGATATATGTCCAGGTTGTGTTGTCACTGTAGATACATGTCCATGTTGTGTTGTCACTGTAGATATATGTCCAGGTTGTGTTGTGACTGTAGATATATGTCCAGGTTGTGTTGTCACTGTAGACATATGTCCAGGTTGTGTTGTCATTGTAGATATATGTCCATGTTGTGACTAGATATATGTCCATGTTGTGTTGTCACTGTAGATATATGTCCAGGTTGTGTTGTCACTGTAGAGATATGTCCATGTTGTGTCGTCACTAGATATATGTCCATGTTGTGTTGTCAATGTAGATATATGTCCATGTTGTGTTGTCACTAGATATATGTCCATGTTGTGTTGTCACTAGATATATGTCCAGGTTATGTTGTCACTAGATATATGTCCAGGTTGTGTTGTCACTGTAGATATATGTCCATGTTGTGTTGTGACTAGATATATGTCCATGTTGTGTTGTCACTAGATATATGTCCAGGTTATGTTGTCACTAGATATATGTCCAGGTTGTGTTGTCACTGTAGATATATGTCCATGTTGTGTTGTCACTGTAGATATATGTCCAGGTTGTGTTGTCACTGTAGATATATGTCCAGGTTGTGTTGTCACTGTAGAGATATGTCCAGGTTGTGTTGTGACTGTAAATATATGTCCAGGTTGTGGTCCAGGTTGTGTTGTCACTGTAGATATATGTCCATATTGTGTTGTCACTGTGCTGTTACTGTAGATATTTGTCCGGAACAGTCAAAACATCTGATGGGCGATGTCTCAAAGAAATTAGAACAAGAATCGCCATGGCAAAGGTAGCCTTTTGCAAGATGAAAAACTTACTGACCAATAAAAATATGTCAATGGCTACGAGAAAAATATTGTTGAGGTGCTACATAGACGTGTACTTTTGTATGGACATGAAGTGTGGACAATGAGCATACAAGCTTAAAAACATCTGATGGCTGTGGAAATGCATTTTCTCAAGAGAATGCAAAGAATACCATGGACAGACAGAAAAACCAATGACCTACAACTACAAGAAACAAATGAAAACCATAAACTTCTTAGAGAAATTAGACATAGACAGTCAAAATTTTTTAGGCATATTATGAGAAGAAATAAATTAGAGAACTTGGTGACAACTGGTAAGATCGAGGGGAAGAGAACAAGGGGAGGACAGAGAAGTAAATACCTGGATGGCTTGGCCACATGGCATGGTCGAGGCAGGAACACTGAGCTGATCCAGGACTCTGGTGATCGTGTGAAATGGCGAATCATGACTGCCCACGCTTATCGTCATGGCACATGATGGATGGATACATAATGTAACTTTTCATTGTTGTATTTCAGCACCATATACATAATTTAACTCTTCAGTGTTGTACTTCAGCTCCCCAGAAATACAACAACCAGTTCACCGGTGTCCTGGGGGCTAAGATGGCATCCAGAAAAGGTGAGCCAAAGAAACATTCCGCAGACACCAGTAACAAACCCAAACCGCAGAAGAAAGCCAAGAAAGGTTTTATGCACAAGATTTCAGAGAAGGATGTCAGCGACTTCATTGAAAACCTGGGTCCACCAAGACCCTACACCGAACCGTTCACATTCAAGAAACATGGGAGTGAAACTACCGCCACATTCATGAGGCGTGTCAATCAGGAGACAGACAGAGCTCTGACCAAGACACAGATTGATGAGCAGCTCCAGGTAACTACTGGCTTGTCTGTCTCTATGTAATTGTCTGTAATCATTGACAGAGTGTTAGACAGTGTAATCTGTAATCACTGACAGAGTGTTTGAATGATTTATCTGTAATCATTGACAGAGTGTTTGAATGATTTATCTGTAATAATTGACAGAGTGTTCGAATTATTTATCAGCAATCATTGACAGAGTGTTTGAATGATTTATCTGCAATCATTGACAGAGTGTTTGAATGATTTATCTGTAATCATTGACAGAGTGGTTGAATGATTTATTTGTAATCATTGACAGAGTGTTTGAATGATTTATCTGTTATCATTGACAGAGTGGTTGAATGATTTATCTGTAATCATTGACAGAGTGGTTGAATGATTTATTTGTAATCATTGACAGATTGTTTGAATGATTTATCTGTAATCATTGACAGAGTGTTAGACAGTGTGATCTGTAATCATTGACAGAGTGTTTGAATGATTTATCTGCAATAATTGACAGAGTGTTCGAATTATTTATCTGCAATCATTGACAGAGTGTTTGAATGATTTATCTGTAATCATTGACAGAGTGGTTGAATGTTTTATTTGTAATCATTGACCGAGTGTTTGAATGATTTATCTGTAATCATTGACAGAGTGGTTGAATGATTTATTTGTAATCATTGACAGATTGTTTGAATGATTTATCTGTACTCATTGATACAGAGTTAAATAGTATGATTTATCTTTACTAATTGACATAGAATTAAATAGTATGATTTTTCTTTAATCATTGACAGTGTTAGATCATTGACAGTGTTAGACAGTGTGATTTATCTGTAATCATTGACAGTGTTAGACAGTGTGATTTATCTGTAATCATTGACAGTGTTAGACAGTTTGATTTATCTGTAATCACTGACAGTGTTAGACAGTGTGATTTATCTGTAATCATTAATAGTGTTTTTCATCTCATATCATCTCATCTTGTTCTTCTTGTACCTTGCAGTGTCAAATATCATCCAATACATCAAACAGCAGCTCTACTAGCATCCCACACAACATATCAACAGCTCTAATATCATCCCACACAACATATCAGCAGCTCTAATATCATCCCACACAACATATCAGCAGCTCTAATATCATCCCACACAACATATCAACAGCTCTATCATCCCACACAACATATCAACAGCTCTAATATCATCCCACACAACATATCAGCAGCTCTAATATCATCCAACACATATCAACAGCTCTAATATCATCCAACACAACATATCAGAAGCTCTAATATCCTGTACAACATAGCAGCTCTAATATCATCCCACACAACATATCAGCAGCTCTAATATTATCCCACACAACATATCAGCAGCTCTAATATCATCCCACACAACATATCAGCAGCTCTAATATTATCCCACACAACATATCAGCAGCTTTAATATTATCCCACACAACATATCAGCAGCTCTAATATCATCCCACACAACATATCAGCAGCTCTAATATCCTGTACAACATAGCAGCTCTAATATCATCCCACACAACATATCAGCAGCTCTAATATTATCCCACACAACATAGCAGCTCTAATATCATCCCACACAACATATCAGCAGCTCTAATATCATCCCACACAACATATCAGCAGCTCTAATATCTTGTACAACATAGCAGCTCTAATATCATCCCACACAACATATCAGCAGCTCTAATATTATCCCACACAACATAGCAGCTCTAATATCATCCCACACAACATATCAGCAGCTCTAATATCATCCCACACAACATATCAGCAGCTCTAATATCCTGTACAACATAGCAGCTCTAATATCATCCCACACAACATATCAGCAGCTCTAATATTATCCCACACAACATATCAGCAGCTCTAATATCCCACACAACATATCAGCAGCTCTAATATTATCCCACACAACATATCAGCAGCTCTAATATTATCCCACACAACATATCAGCAGCTCTAATATTATCCCACACAACATATCAGCAGCTCTAATATTATCCCACACAACATATCAGCAGCTTTAATATTATCCCACACAACATATCAGCAGCTTTAATATTATCCCACACAACATATCAGCAGCTTTAATATTATCCCACACAACATATCAGCAGCTCTAATATCCCACACAACATATCAGCAGCTCTAATATTATCCCACACAACATATCAGCAGCTCTAATATCATCCCACACAACATATCAGCAGCTCTAATATTATCCCACACAACATATCAGCAGCTCTAATATCATCCCACACAACATATCAGCAGCTCTAATATTATCCCACACAACATATCAGCAGCTCTAATATTATCCCACACAACATATCAGCAGCTCTAATATCATCCCACACAACATATCAGCAGCTCTAATATCATCCCACACAACATATCAGCAGCTCTAATATCATCCCACACAACATATCAGCAGCTCTAATATCATCCCACACAACATATCAGCAGCTCTAATATTATCCCACACAACATATCAGCAGCTCTAATATCTATCCCACACAACATATCAGCAGCTCTAATATTATCCCACACAACATATCAGCAGCTCTAATATCATCCCACACAACATATCAGCAGCTCTAATATTATCCCACACAACATATCAGCAGCTTTAATATTATCCCACACAACATAGCAGCTCTAATATTATCCCACACAACATATCAGCAGCTCTAATATCATCCCACACAACATATCAGCAGCTCTAATATATCCCACACAACATATCAACAGCTCTAATATTATCCAACACAACATATCAGCAGCTCTAATATCATCCCACACAACATATCAGCAGCTCTAATATCATCCTACACAACATATCAGCAGCTCTAATATTATCCCACACAACATATCAGCAAGCTCTAATATCATCCCACACAACATATCAGCAGCTCTAATATTATCCCACACAACATATCAGCAGCTCTAATATATCCACACAACATATCAGCAGCTCTAATATCATCCCACACAACATATCAGCAGCTCTAATTATCCTGTACAACATAGCAGCTCTAATATCATCCCACACAACATATCAGCAGCTCTAATATTATCCCACACAACATATCAGCAGCTCTAATATCTATCCCACACAACATATCAGCAGCTCTAATATTCATCCCACACAACATATCAGCAGCTCTAATTATCCGCGCACACATATAGCAGCTCTAATATCATCCCACACAACATATCAGCAGCTCTAATATTATCCCACACAACATATCAGCAGCTTTAATATTATCCCACACAACATATCAGCAGCTCTAATATTATCCCACACAACATATCAGCAGCTCTAATATTATCCCACACAACATATCAGCAGCTCTAATATCATCCCACACAACATATCAGCAGCTCTAATATTATCCCACACAACATATCAGCAGCTTAATATTATCCCACACAACATATCAGCAGCTCTAATATTATCCACACAACATATCAGCAGCTCTAATATTATCCCACACAACATCTCAGCAGCTCTAATAGTCCTGTACAACATAGCAGCTCTATATCATCCCACACAACATATCAGCAGCTCTAATATTATCCCACACAACATATCAGCAGCTTTAATATTATCCCACACAACATATCAGCAGCTCTAATATTATCCCACACAACATATCAGCAGCTCTAATATTATCCCACACAACATATCAGCAGCTTTAATATTATCCCACACAACATATCAGCAGCTCTAATATTATCCCACACAACATATCAGCAGCTCTAATATAATCCCACACAACATATCAGCAGCTTTAATATTATCCCACACAACATATCAGCAGCTTTAATATTATCCCACACAACATAGCAGCTCTAATATTATCCCACACAACATATCAGCAGCTCTAATATCATCCCACACAACATATCAGCAGCTCTAATATTATCCCACACAACATATCAACAGCTCTAATATCATCCCACACAACATATCAACATCTCTATCATCCCATACAACATATCAGCAGCTCTAATATTATCCCACACAACATATCAGCAGCTCTAATATTATCCCACACAACATATCAGCAGCTCTAATATCATCCCACACAACATATCAGCAGCTCTAATATTATCCCACACAACATATCAGCAGCTCTAATATCCTATACAACATATCAGCAGCTCTAATATCATCCCACACAACATATCAGCAGCTCTAATATTATCCCACACAACATATCAGCAGCTCTAATATCATCCCACACAACATATCAGCAGCTCTAATATTATCCCACACAACATATCAGCAGCTCTAATATCCTATACAACATAGCAGCTCTAATATCATCCCACACAACATAT
Source organism: Cepaea nemoralis (assembly GCA_014155875.1). Taxonomy (NCBI): domain Eukaryota; kingdom Metazoa; phylum Mollusca; class Gastropoda; order Stylommatophora; family Helicidae; genus Cepaea; species Cepaea nemoralis. The sequence goes on from JACEFZ010022650.1 coordinate 11,130, forward strand.
CAGCAGCTCTAATGTCATCCCACACAAAGCTGCAGCAGCTCTGATCTGCTTCATATATCAAGATTCACATGGACTGCTATTAGCACTGTTCATCGTTTACTTGGTCAGCCTCTTCCTCTGCTTCCATCTGGTCTGTACATCGTTGCTTGTTGTGGTATACTGTTAGTTGGTAACCTACTTGCTTGGCCAAACTATATAACTTTTTGCCTTCTAATAAAATCTAGCATTGCTAAAAAAAAACATTTTAGCCGAGATTTCTTCATTTCTGATTTTCTCTCTTCTTGATACATTGAGTATTCTTCTCAGGAATCTCATTTCCATTGTAAATTTTTTCCCCTCTGTTTCTGTCATTGTCCAGGTTGGGCGTTGGTAGCTTAGAGTTGGTAGGAAGATAGTGTTGTTGAGTGATTTTTAGTATCTATTGATACGTGTTTGTTCTAGTATTGGTGCCATTTGTCCAATGAGTTGATTTGCCTTATTGCACCTATTTTAGATCTCTTCTGATTTGCCATTTGATATTATACTTCCTAAATACTTAACACTTTTACTTGTTTCACCGTGTATTCTTTGAGATGTATCTTTGTTTTTCTTATTCTTTGGTTATAGTCATTACCTCTGTTTTACTGATGTTGATTTTCATGTAGTGTTCTTTACACACTCCATTTAGGCTATTCACGTGGTCTTGTAATTCTGCTTCTTATTTTGCTATTAGTGCTTGATCGTCCACAAATAGGAGTTTTTAATGGTTTACTTTGCTGTTGATTCCTCTTCTGTGTTTCGTTCTTCATGCGGTTTTCTTGTGGTCTCTGTTTGGCTGGTCGACAAACGCTAAGTAGAGTGTTTAATTAAGTTTGAGTAATTTTTCTGTGAGTTGTCTAAGAGCAAAGATGGCATCTGTGCATCCTTTGTATTTTCTGAACCCAAGTTGTGTTTCATTTAGCTGGGGTTCTGTTGGAATATTTGATCTCTTGTTTAGCTGGAATATTTAATCTTGTGTCTAGCTGAAATATTTAGTCTTGTGTGTAGCTGGAATGTTAGTTAGTTGGTTAGTCGCGGTTCAAACTTCACGGCAACGGATCATCCCCATTATGCTCTGTTCCTGTGCCAGTGCTATCACACAAAATGCTCCTCACTGCCCAACGTGAAAAGTGGAACAACCAGGAGTCTCGGCAAACCAATGGCCCGCACGGGTACACTGTGCATAATTCCACCACCAGAATGCCAACACAAAAGTCCTCCACGAAAAATAAAGTTCATCGTCGATGGAATCGGCAGTCACCAGAAAGACTTCATTAACTCGGATTTTATCTCAAATGGCTCGGTCTCTTTCCGCAGGGCGACCTGCCGAAAGTGCCTCACAAAGCACAAACTCCATGGCTCCAGCGATGACCCCCATGAGTCTCCTGAAAAATGCACTTGTGACCTGAAAAGGCAAACCAGTCAACTCAGCGACAGCCGACCATTGTTCCGAACATGCAGTTCACTGTGCAAACAACAGAAGAAGATGCAAAAACATTGCACACAAATTTCCTAGCTCACAGTGTCGCCCATGCACTCACTCAGTAGCAGGACGACGGAACCATGTGTAGCTGGAATATTTAATCTTGTGTAGTTGGAATAATTAGAGTCTTGTGGGTCGCTTATATATTTAGTCTTGCGTGTAACAAAGTTATTTACCCTTGTGTGTAACTGCTGTAATGTGTTTGGGTTGTATTTCTGATATCTGTAGATGAGTGACGAGAGAAAACTGCTGCTGAAACTGAAGACCAAGAAAGGAATGAGTGACAAGAAAAAGCAGTACGCAGATGTTTTCCTGTTCTCACTTGTACCCTCCATATGTTCTTTCAGCCGTGATAACAAGTTATTGTGTACACAGCTGTAGTTGTGTTTATGGATTTGATAACAAGTTATTGTGTACACAGCTGTAGTTGTGTTTATGGATTTGATAACAAGTTATTGTGTACACAGCTGTAGTTGTGTTTATGGAATTGATAACAAGTTATTGTGTACACAGCTGTAGTTGTGTTTATGGATGTGATAACAAGTTATTGTGTACACAGCTGTAGTTGTGTTTATGGATTTGATAAAGAGTTATTGTGTACACAGCTGTAGTTGCATGCATTGATTTGATAACAAGTTATTGTGTACTCAGCTGTAGTTGTGTATATGGATTTGATAACAAGTTATTGTGTACACAGCTGTAGTTGTGTTTATAGATGTGATAACAAGTTATTGTGTACACAACTGTAGTTGTGTTTATGGATGTGATAACAAGTTATTGTGTACACAGCTGTAGTTGTGTTTATGGATTTGATAACAAGTTATTGTGTACACAGCTGTAGTTGTGTTTATGGAATTGATAACAAGTTATTGTGTACACAGCTGTAGTTGTGTTTATGGATGTGATAACAAGTTATTGTGTACACAGCTGTAGTTGTGTTTATGGATTTGATAAAGAGTTATTGTGTACACAGCTGTAGTTGCATGCATTGATTTGATAACAAGTTATTGTGTACTCAGCTGTAGTTGTGTATATGGATTTGATAACAAGTTATTGTGTACACAGCTGTAGTTGTGTTTATAGATGTGATAACAAGTTATTGTGTACACAACTGTAGTTGTGTTTATGGATGTGATAACAAGTTATTGTGTACACAGCTGTAGTTGTGTTTATGGATGTGATAACAAGTTATTGTGTACACAGCTGTAGTTGTGTTTATGGATTTGATAATGAGTTATTGTGTACACAGCTGTAGTTGCATGCATTGATTTGATAACAAGTTATTGTGTACACAGCTGTAGTTGTGTGCATGGATTTGATAACAAGTTAATGTATACACAGCTGTAGTTGTGAGAATAGATTTGATGAGTTATTGTGTACACAGCTGTAGTTCTGCGGATGGATTTTGTACAGTTATTGTATACACAGCTGAGAGATAACCATGTTAGCTGAGTTAAAAATACGGTCGACATATTTAATGAGTGTCTCTGTCATCCATGTTTTCAAATACAATATCTGCAGATATTTGAATCTAGCTTCTGTCTATGCTCTTTAGATGACATTATTCACGAATTGAAGCCATGTTGTGATCTTTAGATGTCATTATTCAAGAGTTGAACCCACATTGTGATCTTTAGATGTCATTATTCAAGAGTTGAACCCACATTGTGATCTTTAGATGTCATTATTCAAGAGTTGAACCCACATTGTGATCTTTAGATGTCATTATTCAAGAGTTGAACCCACATTGTGATCTTTAGATGTCATTATTCAAGAGTTGAACCCACATTGTGATCTTTAGATGTCATTATTCAAGAGTTGAACCCACATTGTGATCTTTAGATGTCATTATTCAAGAGTTGAACCCACATTGTGATCTTTAGATGTCATTATTCAAGAGTTGAACCCACATTGTGATCTTTAGATGTCATTATTCAAGAGTTGAACCCACATTGTGATCTTTAGATGTCATTATTCAAGAGTTGAACCCACATTGTGATCTTTAGATGTCATTATTCAAGAGTTGAACCCACCCAGTTCTGTGATCTTTAGATGTCATTATTCAAGAGTTGAACCCACTTAGCCTGTGATCTGTAGATGACATTTGCTGATATTTAAGAACTAGCTTGTCTGTAATGTTTAGGACTTGTATTCCTGGTCTCTCTTTGATCTCTATCATTATTACTTCGCTACAGAGAGAGAAGCGATCCAGTGACTAAACACATCTTTGTCTTACTCCTTGCTTTATCTGTTCATAATCACACCTTTTATTTCCCTTTTAATTGCTGCTACTTGTCTCCAATGAATATTGTTTATTATTCTAAGATCTTTCCCATCAATGTTATCTTCAAACATATTTATCATTTCATCATGTTTTACATTATCAAATGGCGTAGTGTAATCTATAAAGTACATGCCTTGATATGTTGACGTCCGGAAATATTTCTCACACACCGAAATCTGTCCCTGATATTTCACACACACTGAAATCTGTCCCTGATATTTCTTACACACTGAAATCTGTCCTTGATGTTTCACACACACTGAAATCTGTCCCTGATATTTCACACACACTGAAATCTGTCCCTGATATTTCACACACACTGAATTCTGTCCCTGATATTTTGCAAATGTCAGTTCGTCCTTGTTGTTGTGTCTGTCTGCAGACGATTGAAAGACAAGAAGAAGACAAAAGTGCTGGCAGACAGAGAAAAGAAGCAGGAAAAGAATCTAGACTTTAGATCTCTGCAAGGTCAGTGTGTTCTCTCTCTCTCTCTCTCTCTCTCTCTCTCTCTCTCTCTCTCTCTCTCTCTCTCTCTCTCTCTCTTTCTCTCTCTCTCTCTCTCTCTCTCTCTCTCTCTCTCTCTCTCTGTGTGCGTGCGTGCATGAGAGAGTGTGTGAGTGAGTGAGAGAAAGAGAAAGAGAACGAACAAACACATTTTATTTTCAAAGGGCAACAAACTGTGCATGCAGGCCCATCTTACATTCAGCCTTCCAATCACTCATCTTTCGTTCATCAACAGTGCATGATACATTCACATAGGTAAAAAAAAACATTGTCACATGAATTTTGTAAACAAACATTGCATATTACCATGTTATGAGACACATCCCCCCCCCCCCCCCCCCCCCACACACACACACGCAAACATAATTCCCCCACTCAACCATCCACCACCCACACACACATTCCCCATCCACACACACATTCCCCCATCAACACACACATCTCACTCACCCACACCACCCACACATCCTGCACCCATCCTCCAACCTACACACATTCACCCACCCACACATATATCAACTAACCCACCCACACATACCCCACCCACACACACATATCCCCCACCTACACACACATATCCCCCACCCATACACATCCCCCACACCCATCGCCCACACCACCTACACACCCCCACCCACACATCCCCAACCACTCACACATCCACCCACATGCCCCTCATCCACACACACACACACACACACACATCCTCACCCACCTGCACATTTTCCCACTCACCCTCACATCCCCCTACACACATCCATTATCTATACATCTCCCCACCCATCCACACCTTCACCACCCACACACACATACTCCATTCACACATGCACATCTCCCACCCACTCACATCTCCCCAGCAACACACATCCCCCACCCAATTACACATCCCCCCACACACACACACCCATCCTCCAACCCACACGCACATCTCCCCATACCCCCACACTTACCCCCGCTACACATGCATCCCCACGCACATCCCCATCCCCACACACACACACCCACATCCTCACATCTAGACACATGATGCCTCACATAATCACTGAAACTAATATGAACAACTCCCACATCTATGCACACACACACTGACGATTATCATGAGCATCTCACAAAAATATAAAAAGTGGAGAAAAAATTATACATATACATTGTGTAACGTAAAACTTAGTGATGCTCCCACACATAGAGACAGGCACACACACATTCACTCTCACACTTACTCACTCTCTCTCTCTCTCATTCACACCCACTCACTTTCTTATTCAATCTGCAGTAAAGTACTTGTGTTCATATTGTACATGACAAAATCAAGTGGCATTAAAAAATGATAATATGAAAGATGAGAATACACAAAAAATATGGAATAGCGAGTGACAGAGAGAGTGAAAATGTCATGCTAGCCTAAGACATTGTCTGTCATGTATATGTGTGTGTATCTGTGAATGTTGTTTGTCCATCAAGAATGATGATGATCGTTCATTTCATCCAGTGGGGTTGAAAGTATGGAGCCGTGAGTTCTAAGATGGCTGATTGCCTCACACGTGACTGCACCCTTATGTAATGATGTAGGCCACAAATTACGGTCTTTAGCAGCAGTCTCCCAGGTGTCATGATGAATTCCAAAAGCTTTAAGTAAGATTTTCAGAGTGTCTTTAAAGCATTTCCTCTGCCCACCTTTGGAGCATTTACCACAACGCAGCTTGCTGTAAAACATTTGTTTAGGGAGCCTGTGATCTGGCATATGAGTTAAGTGACCAGCCCAGCGAATCTGATTTTTCATCAGTAGAGTGTGGATACTGGGCATGGACGCTCTTTCTAGTACTTCAGTGTCTGGAATCTTGTCTTGCCATTTAATCTTCAGTAGCTTCCTTAGGCAGACTGTATGGAAGTGGTTTCATTTCCTAGCATGTCGCTGATAAACAGTCCAGGTTTCACAAGCATCATCATTGGCACCTTGCCGTCTTGACAGACGATAGTTTGTGCTTTGAAAAGGCATAATAACTTTTACCTATGTGACTGATAAGGCCAATTTGCGCTGTAAATGTCCGTTCACAGTGGTGCATATGAACACGTGGTCATTTCTACCATCATGCACCATCTTACGTCTCACACGCTCGCTGTGTGACTTATCTGCAATAGTTTTCTCCTTTGTCTTTATTCCACTTCTGATCTGTGCCCTCCATGCAACACGCTCAGCGGCGACTTGCTCCCAATGTGCATTATCAATGCCTGTATCAATCATGTCCCGCTTACACACATCTTTGTATCACAAGCATATAGCAGTGTGGATAATACAACTACTTTATAGACTTTCAGCTTTGTTTGCAGGCTTATTCCATTTCTGTCCCATACATTCTTGTACAGTCTGCCAAAGGCCACGCTGGCCTTGGAGATTCTTGCATTCACTTCATCATCAATTGTGGCAGTTTGTGACACAGTGCTGCCAAGATAGGTGAATTTGTCCACAACACTTAGTCTATGACCGTTCACCTTGATATTCGGCACAGTGTGATTATTCCCTGGAGCTGGCTGGTACATAACTACAGTCTTCTCCAAGTTGATATTGAGCCCAAAGTTGGCGCAAGCATATGAGAAAGCTGAAACATTGTGTTGCATGTCTGCCTCTGTTGGCGTATAGAACACAATCATCAACAAACAGCAGTGTCTGAATACCATGTTGTCAAAACACATTGTCTGCGTTGTCACTCACAAGAAATCAACACAGGTGAACACATGTGTCAAACAACCAATTACTCATACGTGGGAACCAGGTACAGTACACATTGCCAACAGACTGAATACTAGAAAATGCATTGGCTGACAAGGGACACAGAATGCCATAGGACAACAGAGAGAGGAAGCAATGAAATAACTGGGCCATATTTTCAAGATGACGATTATGATGAAGAAAATAAACAGCAACCAACACAAGAATGCTGGGAAATACGTGAAATGGGATGCTGGGAAATACGTGAAATGGGATGCTGGGAAATACGTGAAATGGGAGGCTGGTCATCTTGTACATATGACAGCCACAGATTATTGTGTGTACTGGCTGCATATAATGTACACAACAAAACAAGTAACGATTGTGTACAGAATCAACATAATCTGGCGTACAGGATGGAAATGTGTCCAATATATGTGGCATAAATGTGACAATATATTGTGTGTACAACATGTACAGTAATTTATATGTAGTGTTATAGAAGTATATTTTGTCATTTTTTTAAATGTTACATGTCCCTTACAGTTCAATTTGTGACCTATATGGTTTTCAGATCACGTTCAGTTTGTGACATGTATGGTTTTCAGATCACGTTCAGTTTGTGACATGTATGATTTTCAGATCATGTTCATTTTGTGGCATGTATTATTTTCAGATCATGTTCAGTTTGTGACATATGGTTTTCAGATCATGTTCAGTTTGGAGATGTTGTGCATGCTCCCCCGGTGCTGTCAGTCAGACCCAAGAAAGCCATTGGACCGGACGTGGACCGGGTCAGTTGCATTCTGCTGCAGGGTGTCCCTGTGTGCTGTCCCTGTTTTCTCTGTGCGGTCTTCTGTGTGCTGTCCCTGTTTTCTCTGTGCGGTCTTCTGTGTGCTGTCCCTGACTGCTGTGTGCTGTTCTTGTCTTCTGTGTGCTGTCCCTGACTGTTGTGTGCTGTTCTTGTCTTCTGTGTGCTGTCCCTGACTGCTGTGTGCTGTTCTTGTCTTCTGTGTGCTGTCCCTGACTGTTGTGTGCTGTTCTTGTCTTCTGTGTGCTGTCCCTGACTGCTGTGTGCTGTTCTTGTCTTCTGTGTGCTGTCCCTGACTGCTGTGTGCTGTTCTTGTCTTCTGTGTGCTGTCCCTGACTGCTGTGTGCTGTTCCTGTCTTCTGTGTGCTGTCCCTGACTGCTGTGTGCTGTTCTTGTCTTCTGTGTGCTGTCCCTGTCTTCTGTGTGCTGTTCCTGTCTTCTGTGTGCTGTTCCTGTCTTCTATGTGCTGTTCCTGTCTTCTATGTGCTGTTCCTGTCTTCTGTGTGCTGTCTTCTGTGTGCTGTTCCTGTCTTCTGTGTGCTGTTCCTGTCTTCTGTGTGCTGTTCCTGTCTTGTATGTGCTGTTCCTGTCTTGTATGTGCTGTTCCTGTCTTCTGTGTGCTGTTCCTGTCTTCTGTGTGCCATCCCTGTCTTTTGTGTGCTGTCTTCTTTTTGCCATCTCTGTCTTCTTTTTACAGTCTCTGTCTTCTATGTGCTGTTCCTGTCTTCTGTGTGCTGTTCCTGTCTTCTGTGTGCTGTTCCTGTCTTCTGTGTGCTGTTCCTGTCTTCTGTGTGCTGTCTTCTGTGTGCTGTTCCTGTCTTCTGTGTGCTGTTCCTGTCTTCTGTGTGCTGTTCCTGTCTTCTGTGTGCTGTTCCTGTCTTCTGTGTGCTGTTCCTGTCTTCTGTGTGCTGTTCCTGTCTTCTGTGTGCTGTTCCTGTCTTCTGTGTGCTGTTCCTGTCTTCTGTGTGCTGTTCCTGTCTTCTGTGTGCTGTTCCTGTCTTCTATGTGCTGTTCCTGTCTTCTATGTGCTGTTCCTGTCTTCTGTGTGCTGTCTTCTGTGTGCTGTTCCTGTCTTCTGTGTGCTGTTCCTGTCTTCTGTGTGCTGTTCCTGTCTTGTATGTGCTGTTCCTGTCTTGTATGTGCTGTTCCTGTCTTCTGTGTGCTGTTCCTGTCTTCTGTGTGCCATCCCTGTCTTTTGTGTGCTGTCTTCTTTTTGCCATCTCTGTCTTCTTTTTACCGTCTCTGTCTTCTGTGTGCTGTCTCTGTCTTCTGTGTGCTGTCCCTGCTTTCTGTGTGCTTGCTGTGTTCTTTTTGCCTTCTGTCTTCTTTTTGCCATCTCTGTCTTCTGTGTGCTGTTCCTGCTTTCTGTGTGCTGTCTCTGTCTTCTGTGTGCTGTCCCTGTTTTCTGTGTGCTGTATGTTTTCTGTGTGCTGTCTCTGCCTTCTGTGTGCCTTGTGCTGTCCGCTATCTTCTCAGTGCTATCTCTGTCTTCTGGGTGCTATCCCTGTCTTCTGTGTGCTGAAACACTGGCATAGTTGTGAAGTGACAGTTTTATGTCTGTGATTATGTTAACATAAACACTATTTTATATTTGTGATTCTGTTAACATAAAGACATTATTATGGAGGAGTCCTGATAGCAGGATTAGATAGAAACGCCCTAACAGTAGCAAAAACAGTTCCCAGTGCTGATTGTTATAGTGACCACAGATTACTCACAGGAACATTGAGGATAAAGTTGAAGAAAGTCAAGTATACAACAGGGAACACTAAATATGATTTGTGTACATTGAGTAATGACAAGGAAATACAAAACAAATTCAACATAGAAGTACAGAACAGATTTGAAATATTGTCTGATCTAGAGATCCTATTCCAGGATGTGGATGATCAATGGGAAATGTTAAAGAATTCAATCAATGTGGCTGCAGAAACAACTATTCCAAAATTAAAGAAGGTGGGTCGTAAGAAATGGATGACTGAGGAAATTTTACACTTAATGGAAACAAGAAGACTCAACAAAAATAATCCTGCCAAATATGAAGAAATTCACAGACAAGTCAGAATATTATGTAGGAAGGCAAAAGAATCATGGCTTGAGGAAAAGTGCTTAGAAATTGAAAAACAACACAACAGTCAAAATACCAAATTAGTGCACAAAAGAATTCAGGAACTTACTAATAAAAGAACAAGTACATCAACAGGCTGTCTAAAAACTAAAGATGGCAAAGTCATAATAGAAAAAGATCAGATTCTACATGTATGGACAGATTATGTGAAAGACCTGTATAATGATAACAGAGAGGAACAGTTTGCTATTAGATTTAATAATGAAGGACCAGCAATTCAAAAGAGGTTCAAAATGTTCTTAAGCATATGAAAGCTGGCAAGGCCCCCGGTGCAGATAACATCACAACAGAAATGATTAAAGCTTTAGAAGAATTTGGACTAGAGCAAGTCACTAGACTGCTGAACACATTATATGATACTGGAGATATACCTTCTGAATTATGTAATTCTGTATTTATTGCAATCCCAAAGAAATCAGGAACCTTAGAATGTGATCAACATAGAACAATTAGCATAATGAGTCACATCACAAAGATTTTGTTACGAATTATCATGCAAAGAGTGAGGAAGAAAATACAACCTGAAATAGGGGAAGAACAATGTTGTTTGTAGAAGGAAAGGGTACAGTAAATGCTGTGTATATGCTGCGAACAGTTATTGAACGTGCTTTAGAAGTAAACAAGGATATACATCTTTGCTTTATTGACTACACAAAGGCTTTTGATATAGTTAGACATGTCAACATTGTGGATATGCTTGCAGATCTACAAATTGATGGGAAAGACATTAGACTTATAAAAAACATATATTGGAAACAACAAGCTGCCATAAGAATTGATAATGAAGTAGGACAATACCAACCTATTAAGAGAGGTGTTAGGCAGGGATGTGTAATGTCTCCAGATCTTTTTTCCCTATACAGTGAAAATATTTTCAGAAATGTAGAAGACCTAAATGGAATCAGCATTGGAGGACGAAACATAAATAACATTAGATATGCAGATGATACAGTATTGATTGCATACAATGCACAGGATCTGCAACAATTAGTAGACGCTGTGGTTGTACACAGTGAGCAGCTGGGGTTGGAATTAAATTGTAGGAAGACACAGGTTATGGTCGTCACTAGGAAGAACGAAGTACCACAATGTAATATACAAGTAAATGGGAATATTCTTCAACAAGTGAATCGGTTCAATTATCTTGGAACAGTCATAACATCTGATGGCAGATGCCTTGAAGAGATTAGAACAAGAATCGCCATTGCGAAAGTAGCCTTTAGCAAGATGAAAAACATTCTGACCAATAAAATGATGTCAATTGAAACGAGAAAAAGAGTGTTGAGGGGTACATAGAGCCTGTTCTTTTGTATGGATGTGAAACTTGGACAATGTGCAGTCAAGCTGAAAAACATCTGATGGCTGCAGAAATGTGGTTTCTGAGGAAAATGCAAAGAATACCATGGACAGATAGAAAAACCAATGACCAAGTACTACAAGAGACAAATGAAAATCTTAGATTGATTAGAGAAATTAGACGTAGACAGTCAAAATTTTTTGGACATGTTATGAGAAGAAATGGACTGGAGAACTTGGTGACAACTGGCAAGATCGAAGGGAACAGACCAAGAGGAAGACCGAGAGGAAAATACCTGGATGGCTTGGCCACATGGCATGGACGAGACAGGAACACTGAGCTGATCCACGACACTGGTGATCGAGTGAAATGGCGAATCATGACCGCCCACGCTTTCCGGCATGGCACATGATTGATTGATTGATTGATTCTGTTAACGTAAAGACATTATTATATTTGTGATTCTGTTAACATAAAGACATTATATTTGTGATTCTGTTAACGTAAAGACATTATTATATTTGTGATTCTGTTAATATAAAGACATTATTATGTTTGTGATTCTGTTAACATAAAGACATTATTATGTTTGTGATTCTGTTAACATAAAGACATTATTATGCTTCTGATTCTATTAACATAAAGACCGTATTATGTTTGTGGTTCTGTTAACATAAAGACAATATTATGTCTGTGGTTCCGTTAACATAAAGACATTATTATGTTTGTGATTCTGTTAACATTAAGACATTATTATGTTTGTGGTTCTGTCCCCATCAACACACACATCTCACTCACCCACACCACCCACACATCCTGCACCCATCCTCCAACCTACACACATTCACCCACCCACACATATATCAACTAACCCCCCCACACATCCCCCACCCACCCACACATATCCCCCACCTACACACACATATCCCCCACCCATACACATCCCCCACACCCTCGCCCACACCACCTACACACCCCCACCCACACATCCCCAACCACTCACACATCCCCCACATCCCCCTCATCCACACACACACACACACACACACATCCTCACCCACCTGCACATTTCCCACTCACCCTCACATCCCCTATATACATCCATTATCTATACATCTCCCCACCCATCCACCCCTTTCACCACCCACACACACATACTCCATTCACACATGCACATCCCCCACCCACTCACATCTCCCCAGCAACACACATCCCCCACCCAATTACACATCCCCCCACACACACACACCCATCCTCCAACCCACACGCACATCTCCCCATACCCCCACACTTACCCCCGCTACACATGCATCCCCACGCACATCCCCATCCCCACACACACACACCCACATCCTCACATCTAGACACATGATGCCTCACATAATCACTGAAACTAATATGAACAACTCCCACATCTATGCACACACACACTGACGATTATCATGAGCATCTCACAAAAATAAAAAAAGTGGAGAAAAAATTATACATATACATTGTGTAACGTAAAACTTAGTGATGCTCCCACACATAGAGACAGGCACACACACATTCACTCTCACACTTACTCACTCTCTCTCTCTCTCATTCACACCCACTCACTTTCTTATTCAATCTGCAGTAAAGTACTTGTGTTCATATTGTACATGACAAAATAAAGTGGCATTAAAAAATGATAATATGAAAGATGAGAATACACAAAAAATATGGAATAGCGAGTGACAGAGAGAGTGAAAATGTCATGCTAGCCTAAGACATTGTCTGTCATGTATATGTGTGTGTATCTGTGAATGTTGTTTGTCCATCAAGAATGATGATGATCGTTCATTTCATCCGTGGGGTTGAAAGTATGGAGCCGTGAGTTCTAAGATGGCTGATTGCCTCACACGTGACTGCACCCTTATGTAATGATGTAGGCCACAAATTACGGTCTTTAGCAGCAGTCTCCCAGGTGTCATGATGAATTCCAAAAGCTTTAAGTAAGATTTTCAGAGTGTCTTTAAAGCTTTTCCTCTCCCCACCTTTGGAGCATTTACCACAACGCAGCTTGCTGTAAAACATTTGTTTAGGGAGCCTGTGATCTGGCATATGAGTTAAGTGACCGCCCAGCGAATCTGATTTTTCATCAGTAGAGTGTGGATACTGGGCATGGACGCTCTTTCTAGTACTTCAGTGTCTGGAATCTTGTCTTGCCATTTAATCTTCAGTAGCTTCCTTAGGCAGACTGTATGGAAGTGGTTTCTTTTCCCTAGCATGTCGCTGATAAACAGTCCAGGTTTCACAAGCATCATCATTGGCACCTTGCCTTCTTGACAGACGATAGTTTGTGCTTTAAAAACGCATAATAACTTTTACCTATGGCGGTAGCGAATGTGCTAAGGCCAATTTGCGCTGTAAATGTCCGTTCACAGTGGTGCATATGAACACATGGTCATTTCCACCATCATGCACCATCTTACGTCTCACACGCTCGCTGTGTGACTTATCTGCAATAGTTTTCTCCTTTGTCTTTATTCCATTTCTGATCTGTGCCCTCCATGCAACACGTTCAGCGGCGACTTGCTCCCAATGTGCATTATCAATGCCTGTATCAATCATGTCCCGCTTTGTATCACAAGCATATAGCAGTGTGGATAATACAACTACTTTATAGACTTTCAGCTTTGTTTGCAGGCTTATTCCATTACATTCTTGTACAGTCTCCCAAAAGGGCCCCGCGCTGGCCTTGGAGATTCTTGCATTCACTTCGTCATCAATTGTGGCAGTTTGTGACACAGTGCTGCCAAGATAGGTGAATTTGTCCACAAAACTTAGTCTATGACCGTTCACCTTGATATTCGGCTCAGTGTGATTATTCCCTGGAGCTGATTGGTACATAACTACAGTCTTCTCCAAGTTAATATCGAGCCCAAAGTTGGCGCAAGCATATGAGAAAGCTGAAACATTGTGTTGCATGTCTGCCTCTGAGTTGGCGTATAGAACGCAATCATCAACAAACAGCAGTGTCTGAATACCATGTTGTCAAAACACATTGTCTGTGTTGTCACTCACAAGAAATCAACTCGGGTGAACACATGTTTCAAACAACCAATTACTCAGACGTGGGAACCAGGTACAGTACACATTGCCAACAGACTGAATACTAGAAAATGCATTGGCTGACAAGGGACACAGAATGCTGTAGGACAACAGAGAGAGGAAGCAATGAAATAACTGGGCCATATTTTCAAGATGACGATTATGATGAAGAAAATAAACAGCAACCAACACAAGAATGCTGGGAAATACGTGAAATGGGAGGCTGGTCATCTTGTACATGTGACAGCCACATATTATTGTGTGTACTGGCTGCATATAATGTACACAACAAAACAAGTAACGATTGTGTACAGAATCAACATAATCTGGCGTTCGGGATGGAAATGTGTCCGGAAGTGGCAATATATTGTGTACAACATGTACAGTAATTTATATGTAGTGTTATAGAAGTATATTATTGTCATTTTTTAAAATGTTACATGTCCCTTACAGTTCAATTTGTGACCTATATGGTTTTCAGATCACGTTCAGTTTGTGACATGTATGGTTTTCAGATCACATTCAGTTTGTGACATGTATGATTTTCAGATCATGTTCATTTTGTGGCATGTATGATTTTCAGATCATGTTCAGTTTGTGACATGTGGTTTTCAGATCATGTTCAGTTTGGAGATATTGTGCATGCTCCCCCGGTGCTGTCAGTCAGACCCAAGAAAGCCATTGGACCAGACGTGGACCGGGTCAGTTGCATTCTGCTGCAGGGTGTCCCTGTGTGCTGTCCCTGTTTTCTCTGTGCGGTCTTCTGTGTGCTATCCCTGACTGCTGTGTTCTGTTCTTGTCTTCTGTGTGCTGTCCCTGACTGTTGTGTGCTGTTCTTGTCTTCTGTGTGCTGTTTTCAGTGTGCTGTTCCTGTCTTCTATGTGCTGTTCCTGTCTTCTGTGTGCTGTTCCTGTCTTCTGTGTGCTGTTCCTGTCTTTTGTGTGCTGTTCCTGTCTTCTGTGTGCTGTCTTCTGTGTGCTGTTCCTGTCTTCTGTGTGCTGTTCCTGTCTTCTGTGTGCTGTTTCCCGTCTTCTGTGTGCTGTTCCTGTCTTCTGTGTGCTGTTCCTGTCTTCTGTGTGCTGTTCCTGTCTTCTGTGTGCTGTTCCTGTCTTCTGTGTGCTGTTCCTGTCTTCTGTGTGCTGTTCCTGTCTTCTGTGTGCTGTTCCTGTCTTCTATGTGCTGTTCCTGTCTTCTATGTGCTGTTCCTGTCTTCTGTGTGCTGTCTTCTGTGTGCTGTTCCTGTCTTCTATGTGCTGTTCCTGTCTTCTGTGTGCTGTTCCTGTCTTCTATGTGCTGTTCCTGTCTTGTATGTGCTGTTCCTGTCTTCTGTGTGCTGTTCCTGTCTTCTGTGTGCCATCCCTGTCTTTTGTGTGCTGTCTTCTTTTTGCCATCTCTGTCTTCTTTTTACAGTCTCTGTCTTCTATGTGCTGTTCCTGTCTTCTGTGTGCTGTTCCTGTCTTCTGTGTGCTGTTCCTGTCTTTTGTGTGCTGTTCCTGTCTTCTGTGTGCTGTCTTCTGTGTGCTGTTCCTGTCTTCTGTGTGCTGTTCCTGTCTTCTGTGTGCTGTTCCTGTCTTCTGTGTGCTGTTCCTGTCTTCTGTGTGCTGTTCCTGTCTTCTGTGTGCTGTTCCTGTCTTCTGTGTGCTGTTCCTGTCTTCTGTGTGCTGTTCCCTGTCTTCTGTGTGCTGTTCCTGTCTTCTGTGTGCTGTTCCTGTCTTCTGTGTGCTGTTCCTGTCTTCTATGTGCTGTTCCTGTCTTCTGTGTGCTGTCTTCTGTGTGCTGTTCCTGTCTTCTGTGTGCTGTTCCTGTCTTCTGTGTGCTGTTCCTGTCTTGTATGTGCTGTTCCTGTCTTGTATGTGCTGTTCCTGTCTTCTGTGTGCTGTTCCTGTCTTCTGTGTGCCATCCCTGTCTTTTGTGTGCTGTCTTCTTTTTTCCATCTCTGTCTTCTTTTTACCGTCTCTGTCTTCTGTGTGCTGTCTCTGTCTTCTGTGTGCTGTCCCCGCTTTCTGTGTGCTTGCTGTGTTCTTTTTTCCTTCTGTCTTCTTTTTGCCATCTCTGTCTTCTGTGTGCTGTTCCTGCTTTCTGTGTGCTGTCTCTGTCTTCTGTGTGCTGTCCCTGTTTTCTGTGTGCTGTATGTTTTCTGTGTGCTGTCTCTGCCTTCTGTGTGCCTTGTGCTGTCCGCTATCTTCTCAGTGCTATCTCTGTCTTCTGGGTGCTATCCCTGTCTTCTGTGTGCTGAAACACTGGCATAGTTGTGAAGTGACAGTTTTTTGTCTGTGATTATGTTAACATAAACACTATTTTTTATTTGTGATTCTGTTAACATAAAGACATTATTATGGAGGAGTCCTGATAGCAGGATTAGATAGAAACGCCCTAACAGTAGCAAAAACAGTTCCCAGTGCTGATTGTTATAGTGACCACAGATTACTCACAGGAACATTGAGGATAAAATTGAAGAAAGTCAAGTATACAACAGGGAACACTAAATATGATTTGTGTACATTGAGTAATGACAAGGAAATACAAAACAAATTCAACATAGAAGTACAGAACAGATTTGAAATATTGTCTGATCTAGAGATCCTATTCCAGGATGTGGATGATCAATGGGAAATGTTAAAGAATTCAATCAATGTGGCTGCAGAAACAACTATTCCAAAATTTTAAAAAAGGTGGGTCGTAAGAAATGGATGACTGAGGAAATTTTACACTTAATGGAAACAAGAAGACTCAACAAAAATAATCCTGCCAAATATGAAGAATTTCACAGACAAGTCAGAATATTATGTAGGAAGGCAAAAGAATCATGGCTTGAGGAAAAGTGCTTAGAAATTGAAAAAAAAACACAACAGTCAAAATACCAAATTAGTGCACAAAAGAATTCAGGAAATTACTAATAAAAAACAAGTACATCAACAGGCTGTCTAAAAACTAAAGATGGCAAAGTCATAATAGAAAAAGATCAGATTCTACATGTATGGACAGATTATGTGAAAAACCTGTATAATGATAACAGAGAGGAACAGTTTTTCTATTAGATTTAATAATGAAGGACCAGCAAATTTAAAAGAGGTTCAAAATGTTCTTAAGCATATGAAAGCTGGCAAGGCCCCCGGGGCAGAAACATCACAACAGAAATGATTAATTTTGCCAGGGGCTTTCCATTTTTTGTTTAAGAACATTTTGAACCTCTTTTGAATGCTGGTCCTTCATTATTAAATCTAATAGCAAAACTGCCCCTCTCTGTTATCATTATACAGGTCTTAAATAATCTGTCCATACATGTAGAATCTGATCTTTTTCTATTATGACTTTGCCATCTTTAGTTTTAGACAGCCGTTATGTACTTGTTTTTTATTAGTAAGTTCCTGAATTCTTTTGTGCACAAATTTTGTATTTTGATGTTGTGTTGTTTTTAAATTTTCTAAGCACTTTTCCTCAACCCATGATTCTTTTGCTTCCTACATAATATTCTGACTTGTCTGTGAATTTCTTCATTTTTGGCAGGATTTTTTTTGTTGAGTCTTCTTGTTTCCATTAAGTGTAAATTTCCTCAGTCATCCATTTCTTACGACCCACCTTCTTTAATTTTGGAATAGTTGTTTCTGCAGCCACATTGATTGAATTCTTTAACATTTCCATTGATCATCCACATCCTGGAATAGGATCTCTAGATCAAAATTTTCAAATCTGTTCTGTACTTCTATGTTGAATTTGTTTTGTATTTCCTTGTCATTACTCAATGTACACAAATCATATTTAGTTTTCCTTTTGTATACTTGATTTTCTTCAACTTATCCTCAATTTTCCTGTGAGTAATCTGTGGTCACTATAACAACAGCACGGGGAACTGTTTTTGCTACTGTTAGGGCGTTTCTATCTAATCCTGCTATCAGGACTCCTCCATAATAATGTCTTTATGTTAACAGAATCACAAATATAAAATAGTGTTTATGTTAACATAATCACAGACATAAAACTGTCACTTCAAACTATGCCAGTGTTTCAGCACACAGAAGACAGGGATAGCACCCAGAAGACAGAGATAGCACGAGAAGATAGCGGACAGCACAAGGCACACAGAAGGCAGAGACAGCACACAGAAAACATACAGCACACAGAAAACGGGGGACAGCACACAGAAGACAGAGACAGCACACAGAAAGCAGGGACAGCACACAGAAGACAGAGATGGAAAAAAGAAGACAGAAGGCAAAAAGAACACAGCAAGCACACAGAAAGCAGGACAGCACACAAAAGACAGAGACAGCCACAGAAGACAGAGACGGTAAAAAGAAGACAGAGATGGCAAAAGAAGACAGCACACAAAAGACAGGGATGGCACACAGAAAAAACGGAACAGCACACAGAAGACAGGAACAGAAATACAAGACAGGAACAGCACATACAAGACGGGAAACAGCACACAGAAGACAGGAACAGCACACAGAAGACAGGAACAGCACACAAAAGACAGCACACAGAAGACAGGAAAAACACATAGAAGACAGGAACAGCACATAGAAGACAGGAACAGCACACAGAAGACAGGAACAGCACACAGAAGACAGGAACAGCACACAGAAGACAGGAACAGCACCAGAAGACGGGAAACAGCACACAGAAGACAGGAACAGCACACAGAAGACAGGAACAGCACACAGAAGACAGGAACAGCACACAGAAGACAGGAACAGCACACAAAAGACGGGAAACAGCACACAGAAGACAGCACACAGAAGACAGGAACAGCACACAAAAGACAGGAACAGCACACAGAAGACAGGAACAGCACACAGAAGACGGAACAGCACATAGAAGACAGAGACTGTAAAAAGAAGACAGAGATGGCAAAAAGAAGACAGCACAAAAAAGACAGGGATGGCACACAGAAGACAGGAACAGCACACAGAAGACAGGAACAGCACATACAAGACAGGAACAGCACATACAAGACAGGAAAGCACACAGAAGACAGGAACAGCACACAGAAGACAGGAACACACACAGAAGACAGCACACAGAAGACAGGAACAGCACATAGAAGACAGGAACAGCACATAGAAGACAGGAACAGCACACAGAAGACAGGAACAGCACACAGAAGACAGGAACAGCACACAGAAGACAGGAACAGCACACAGAGACAGGAACAGCACACAGAAGACAGGAACAGCACACAGAAGACAGGAACAGCAAAAGAAGACAGGAACAGCACACAGAAGACAGGAACAGCACACAGAAGACAGGAACAGCACACAGAAGACAGCACACAGAAGACAGGAACAGCACAAAAAAGACAGGAACAGCACACAGAAAACAGCACACAGAAGACAGGAACAGCACATAGAAGACAGGAACAGCACACTGAAAACAGCACACAGAAGACAAGAACAGCACACAACAGTCAGGGACAGCACACAGAAGACAAGAACAGAACACAGCAGTCAGGGATAGCACACAGAAGACCGCACAGAAAAAAACAGGGACAGCACACAGGGACACCCTGCAGCAGAATGCAACTGACCGGTCCACGTTGGTCCAAGGGTTTTCTTGGGTCTGACTGACAGCCCCGGGGGGAGCATGCACAATATCCCCAAAAATGAACATGATCTAAAAACCACATGTCACAAACTGAACATGATCTGAAAATCATACATGCCAAAAAATGAACATGATCTGAAAATCATACATGTCACAAACTGAATGTGATCTGAAAACCATACATGTCACAAACTGAACGTGATCTAAAAACCATATAGGTCACAAATTGAACTGTAAGGGACATGTAACTTTTTAAAAAAATGACAATAATATACTTCTATAACACTACATAAAAATTTATGTACATTTTGTACACAATATATTCCCATTTCCCGGAAAATTTTCCATCCGAACGCCAGATATGTTGATTCTGTACACAATCGTTACTTGTTTTTTTGTGTAATTTTATGCAGCCAGTACACACAATAATATGTGGCTGTCACATGTACAAGATGACCAGCCTCCCATTTCACGTATTCCCCGCTTCTTGTGTGGTTGCTGTTTATTTTTTCATCATAATCGTCATCTTGAAAATATGGCCCAGTTATTTCATTGCTTCCTCTCTCTGTTGTCCTACAGCATTCTGTGTCCCCTTTTCAGCCAATGCATTTTCTAGTATTCAGTCTGTTGGCAATGTGTACTGTACCTGGTTCCCACGTCTGAGTAATTGGTTTTTTGAAACATGTGTTCACCCCAGTTGATTTCTTTTGAGTGACAACAAGACAATTTTTTTGACAACGGTATTCAGACACTGCTGTTTGTTGATGATTGCGTTCTATACGCCAACTCAGAGGCAGACATGCAACACAATGTTTCAGCTTTCTCATATGCTTGCGCCAACTTTGGGCTCGATATTAACTTGGAGAAGACTGTAGTTATGTACCAATCAGCTCCAGGGAATAATCACACTGAGCCGAATATCAAGGTGAACGGTCATAGACTAAGTTTTGTGGACAAATTCACCTATCTTGGCAGCACTGTGTCACAAACTGCCACAATTGATGACGAAGTGAATGCAAGAATCTCCAAGGCCAGCGCGGCCTTTGGCAGACTGTACAAGAATGTAATGGAATAAGCCTGCAAACAAAGCTGAAAGTCTATAAAGTAGTTGTATTATCCACACTGCTATATGCTTGTGATACAAAGCGGGACATGATTGATACAGGCATTGATAATGCACATTGGGAGCAAGTCGCCGCTGAACGTGTTGCATGGAGGGCACAGATCAGAAATGGAATAAAGACAAAGGAGAAAACTATTGCAGATAAGTCACACAGCGAGCGTGTGAGACGTAAGATGGTGCATGATGGTGGAAATGACCATGTGTTCATATGCACCACTGTGAACGGACATTTACAGCGCAAATTGGCCTTAGCACATTCGCTACCGCCATAGGTAAAAGTTATTATGCGTTTTTAAAGCACAAACTATCGTCTGTCAAGAAGGCAAGGTGCCAATGATGATGCTTGTGAAACCTGGACTGTTTATCAGCGACATGCTAGGAAATGAAACCACTTCCATACAGTCTGCCTAAGGAAGCTACTGAAGATTAAATGGCAAGACAAGATTCCAGACACTGAAGTACTAGAAAGAGCGTCCATGCCCAGTATCCACACTCTACTGATGAAAAATCAGATTCGCTGGGCGGTCACTTAACTCATATGCCAGATCACAGGCTCCCTAAACAAATGTTTTACAGCAAGCTGCGTTGTGGTAAATGCTCAAAGTGGGCAGAGGAAATGCTTTAAAGACACTCTGAAAATCTTACTTAAAGCTTTTGGAATTCATCATGACACCTGGGAGACTGCTGCTAAAGACCGTAATTTGTGGCCTACATCATTACATAAGGGTGCAGTCACGTGTGAGGCAATCAGCCATCTTAGAACTCACGGCTCCATACTTTCAACCCACGGATGAAATGAACGATCATCATCATTTTTGATGGACAAACAACATTCACAGATACACACACATATACATGACAGACAATGTCTTAGGCTAGCATGACATTTTCACTCTCTCTGTCACTCGCTATTCCATATTTTTTTTGTATTCTCATCTTTCATATTATCATTTTTTAATGCCACTGATTTTGTCATGTACAATATGAACACAAGTACTTTACTGCAGATTGAATAAGAAAGTGAGTGGGTGTGAATGAGAGAGAGAGAGAGTGAGTGAGTGTGAGAGTGAATGTGTGTGTGCCTGTCTCTATGTGTGGGAGCATCACTAAGTTTTACGTTACACAATGTATATGTATAATTTTTTCTCCACTTTTTATATTTTTGTGAGATGCTCATGATAATCGTCAGTGTGTGTGTGCTAGATGTGGGAGTTGTTCATATTAGTTTCAGTGATTATGTGAGGCATCATGTGTCTAGATGTGAGGATGTGGGTGTGTGTGTGTGGGGATGGGGATGTGCGTGGGGATGCATGTGTAGCGGGGGTAAGTGTGGGGGTATGGGGAGATGTGCGTGTGGGTTGGAGGATGGGTGTGTGTTGGGATGTGTAATTGGGTGGGGGATGTATGTGTTGCTGGGGAGATGTGAGTGGGTGGAGATGTGCATGTGTGAATGGAGTATGTGTGTGTGGGTGGTGAGGTGTGGATGGGTGGGGAGATGTATAGATAATGGATGTATATAGGGGGGTGTGAGGGTGAGTGGGAAAAAATTTTTTTT